>LPNX010442589.1:0-13034 GCA_001517045.1 Pseudotsuga menziesii
GTACATGTCCTACTATGCGAATAGAGGTGTCGAGGTCGAACATAGTAGTCCATCATCTGATTACCGGTCATTGATGTATACCGTTAACAAACGTGAGATTACCCACTGATAATGATAATGGGAATCAAGGTACTAGAGTGCAAACTAACAAGTGTGAATAGATGTGTTAAGGTCGAACACTTGAGAGAGTCCATCGATCATGGGACATTGATGTATTCCCAAGAAACTGTCGATGGTGAGAGAACCTGCCACTGATGACTACAAGTCTCAAGTCACTCAAAAGGACTCTAGATTCCAATCCTAGAATAAATGATCTGAAGTTGATGGGATGAAATCCGCTGGAAGGAGGGCATTAAGGCATCCCCCATCATCCAACACGAGGTACTCAGCAAATTTTTCTAATGTGGAAGGACTCGATCATAAAGTGCACGAACCAGTAACTGCACTAGGAATGGCCGACATGCAAAGTCAAGATAACTAAGGAATGGCCGACACAGGTTTCAACTTCCTTCAAACAAGAGCATAACAATGTATGGTGACTGAATGAAGGCAGCATAGACTTGATATACAAACTGGGACATCTCTGTGACATAGGAGGCATCAACAGAGGCTCCATAGGGACTGGAAGCTTAACCAGTCGATGGAGATAAACTTAGATAATGAGTACAGCTCTTAAGTCAAACTATAACCCAACCAATGGATGTGATATATAGTGCTCTATTTGAAGGCGACATGACTCGACAGCTACTAAAAGATAACATCTTTCCTTATCTGGCTTTTTGGTTTTTTGATTTTTTTTGGACTTTTTTAGTTATTTGAAAAGCTTGAAAAAAGAATAAACTAGCTTTATAGTTACAAACTAGTTCCAAGAAGTGGAACATACCTATGCTCAATGCAAGGATACATGTGTAGGATATCGACACTCAGGGGAAAATCCCCTCCCAGTAAAAAGGGAATCAAGCTGCGAAGGATAGAAAAATGGCTCTGCATGGCTAGTCATGAGACAAGCTCGGGCTATATGGATGAAATGCAATGTCAGGGGAGTCGGCATAAAGCTCAATAAGGCAGGCAAAGCTCATGATAATGCATTCACAACTTGACATAAGGGGAGTCTGGAGGGAAAAAGGCCAGCATAAGATCAAGAGGAGTATGAGGCTCTTGAGAAATGTCATGGCCGTACTATACAACAGACTCCCACACCCTAAAGGAGAAAACGTCGGCATGGGCACCAAATGAAAATAAGGCGCTAACTAGGGTACCCATGTAAGGTGAAGCTCTACCACTCATATCATGCCACTTCTATAGCAGCAAGACGGTTTTGTGACATAATAGAGTGGGTTCGTACGTAAGGTCATAGTGATATGGTCATAAGGTCATGCAAAATGCAAATGGTGGTGATCCTAACCTATATTCCAGTATAGACGTTATACCCGAGATCAATACGAATGGGTCAATCCAATGGCTGAAATGACACTAAAAATGGTCTTCTACATCACAAATTATGTCAGAAACGGTCCAAAATGGTTAGAAACTGTCAAAACTATAGGAAAGGGGGTAAAAATTTTCAAATATTTGAAATTTTTTCTATAAATAGTAAAAAATATAAATCATTTGAAACTTTTACCCATTGGAGCTCTGATATTCAACTAAAAATTCTTGGAGATCCAGTCGGTGGAATTCACAACCGTTTCTTCCAGGTAGTTACTCATGCTCTCCTCATGCATTTCAATATAATTTTTGTTGATTTTCATGGGAAAATGAGGTAGTTTAGGCCAATTCTACATGAGCGCTACGGCCGACGCGGGTATCAAAGCTTTTTCCGCGTATAGGGTTGGCTATACGCGGAAAAGAGGCTAGAAACCGTGTACATATGCGGTTGTTTGCAAAACAGTCGCGTATGACGCCACACAAGTGGATTTACAAGAATCTAATGGACAAAAATGGCAATTTCTCATGCAGGATGGTGCTAGAATGGAGAGAGCGTGAGCATGGTGAAGTAGAGGAAGATGTAAGGGCTGACGTGATGGCTCAACAAGCTCTTAGAAGATGCGGACTCTACAAGTTTTGGTGCCTTGGTGGCTTGAGGGCCAAACCAAGACCACTAGAGATGCTGGTAAACTATTGGGATCCAGACTCAGATTCCTTCAGGATAGATGGGATGTCTCTCACTATAGAGGTGGAAGACATATACTTCATCACAGGTCTATCTAGATGAGAGGAGGTGGTGAACCTTCGTTCCCAAGGTGGGCCAGGCGGTGGGCTTACTATCGATGAGTACGTAGCTGTGTACTGCTACCCAGATACTGAGAAGGTGGGAAGTCAAGTCCCCACCAATGCTATACATGTGTTGGGCCTAAAGGCCATACTACTAACACTGGGTAGGATAGTAGGATTAGCCTCACTCCATCAGGCCTCGCGGCCACTGATGTACTATGCGCTAGAGTGTATGACAATGACCATATATGACTGGAGCACTACACTACTGAGCAACATGAAACACCAGCTCAGTGAGTGTAAGGCAGGTAGGATACGGAACTTTAGGTTCAGTAGCATATTGAGCACGTTTTTCTTCGAGCATGTTCTAGGATTGAGCCCTAGAGTGGACGTTCCTCTCCACGGGGTTCGAGATCTGGCCCAACGGCGTTGGGGAGATGCTATGCGTAGACTGGGGGGTGGTAGGGTGGCCAACCCATATTCAGCTGATTTCTTTCCATGGCGGCGACGACAGATTGTTGCCATAGACTACTACCCCTATGGAGGGATAGATTTTCGGGGGGATCCGGACATGCCATTTCCACCAGGATCGGCATACAGAGAGATAGGTACCGAATCTCGACTCTCACTCTTTTAATTTTTTTTTTAAGTTATTTAATTTTTTTGTATTTTCTTGATTATGTGGAATCAAAAAGACATGTTTTTGCATGACAACACATAGTGACATCTACCATTCATATGCAGATGTAGGACCACGGCGACCAGAGGGCTTCCCACGTCATAGACGGAGGGGAAGAGGGGATGACATCATAGGTGTGGATGCAGAGCGAACGCTCCAGGGCATTCATACCAACTTCGTATGACTGACTCATAGAGTTCCCATGGCGCAAGTCGAGAACTTCCCTGAGGCCATGCGGCGATAGGTGGTGGGTGTGCCACGTGCATGGGTGCATTTATTCCAATGGCTAGCTAGATCCGTAGTGACGTATCATGATCAAAACCCTCCCCCTCCATAGGATTAGACACCTAGGAGTATATATATATTGTATTACCGTGTATTATATGATGGAAGCTTTGAAATCTCCACTTTTGTATATGACACTATGTATTACCACATTTTTGATATATAAAAGGTTTTATGGTGATCGGTTTATTTATTTACATGTGTAAAAATGTTTATGATTAATTTATTATGAATGAAACAAATGCCAATCTAACACGTAGTTAGCATATGAGTCAGCAACTTGATTATCATTTCTTGGAATGTGTATATATGAAATACTGTCAAATTGTCGTTCTAACAATCTCACACATAAGAATCTTCTTAATAATGTCGGATCTCTAACATGGTACAAACCATTGATTTGTGACACTACTAACTCCAAATCAAGACGTACCTCAAGAGATAGAACACCATCTGAAATGGCATCCCGTAGAAGCTTGATAATGGCACTATATTCAGCAACATTGTTGGAAGATGGCCATAGACATACACCTCCTGAAGACAGTACTTGACCCATAGGAGTATAAATCACCCAAGCAGCAGAGGCTAAGTGTTGAGTGTGACGGCTTGCACCATCTGCAAATCCTATGTAGGTGGAAGATTCCATTGACATCTGTCACAAGAAATGGAAACTAATCATAAACCCGATCACGATAATAAAAAGACCTAACTATGCAAAGCTGTACAATAATATACAACAAGCAGCCTTGGCTAAAGATCATGCATAGTATTTTTTGAGATAGAGCCCATTTCTAGGCTCCGCCAAAGCTGTGCCTTCATAATCGACTAACTCATAGGAACCCTTCTCTAAGACATGCTTGACCATGTAAGGACCATGCCACATAGGATTAAATTTCCCTATCCCCAAGGGTTATTTTGATTGATCCCACCAAAGGAACAAGTATCCTTCACTAAACACTCTTGGACGGACAGACTTGTCATATTGGACCTTAATGTGATGCTTATTAACCTCTAGAGCCACCAAGGAATCTCGACGCTGCTCATCTAGTTGCTCGAGGTGGACCAAATGCTCCTCCAAATGTGAAGTGTCTGGTAAGAGCTCCATAGCTAGATTCAACAAAGGAATCTCGCATTCAACCGACAATATCGACTCCACTCCATGCATAAGCTGATATGGAGAAAAACCAGTGGCAGTCTTAACCGTGGTTCGATATTCCCACAAAGCAGGGTATAACATAATATGCCAATTCGTCTTGCTCTGTGTGATGGTTCGTTGGAGAATGGACTTAAGTGATTTATTCACTGCTTCAACCTGTCCATTCACTTGGGGGTAGTAAGAAGAGGAGTGCTCTTGCTTATACCCTAACTTGGATGCCAACTCTTCCATCATACGATTCTGAAAGTGTGAGCCATGGTCAGTGACAAGCTCTCTCGGAATCCCAAATGGAGTAATGATTTGGTTGAATATGAAGTGAGCGGCTGTCTCACCGTCGGATTTTACTGTAGGCATTGCCTCAGCCCATTTCATGAAATAATCCACAACCACTATAATATGATGGTGCCCCCTAGCCGAAGCTGGGCTGCAATCCATAAAATTAAGCCCCCACTTGGTGAAGGGACTAGCGGTGATAATGGGATGTAATGGGGTAGGATTCAAGTGCATATTTTGTGCGAACACCTGGCAAGGGTGGCACCTCTTGACCGCATCAACACAATCTTTAAAGATCAACGGCCAGAAATAACCTGCTCTCAAAATCTTTTGAGCTATAGAAAGCCCAGATAAATGACCACCACACGCCCCTCCGTGGCAATCATTCAGCACAACCTCAGCCTCCTCATGAGTTAAACAACATCATAAAATGGAATCTACCCCACGGTGGTACAAAGTATTGTCCACTATAAGGTAGTTCTTAGAGACGTGACGTAATCGTCGTCGTTCATCTCATGAGAGGTGAGTAGGGGTCCTCTGTGTTTGCAAATATACTATGATATCTCCATACCATGGGTTAGACGTCAAGATTAAGAAGATGTGTTCATCAACGAACGTATCTTCACAAACCGACTCCTCAGCCTCGCTCAGGAAATCCGATATAAGCTCTGCAAAAATTAATGATTTCTTCGACTTTGCCGAAACAAATTTGAGATCAAACTCTTGCAGGATGACAATCCATTTATTATACTTTCCCCCAATCATCCTTCGTGTGAGGATGAACTAAAATGGATTGACATGGGCCACAACCGAGGTCTGGTGAAGGAGGATATAATGTCTCAAACGCTGAACCACATGTACGGTCACTAAAGCAAGCTTCTCGACATGAGAATACTGAATCTCTGTGTCAATAAGGTTTTAGCTCAGATAATATATGACATGCTCCTGGAGCTCCTCATCCTCCTGAACCAATACCATACCAATCGTCTCTAAAGACACGACCACATATAATAGAGAATCACGTCTATAATCTGGAGGACTAATCACCGAGGCCGATTCTAGGGCTCACTTAAGTGCATCGAAGGACTCCTGGGATCGCTCATCCCATTCAAAGGGAGTGTCCTTCTTCAAGAGACGCATGAAGCCTCTAGTCAAATTGGCAAAATTGACCACAAATCTTCGTAAGAAGTTTTCCATACCCTGCAAACACTGAAGATGATGAATGTTCTTCGGGGGAGACAACTAAAGTATAGCCTCAACCTTTAAGGGATCGACTCTTATGCCCTCCTTTGAAACGATGAATCCTAATAAACGACTTGAATTTACGCAAAAGATGCACTTATGAGGATTTAATTGAACTGAATAGTGCCGGCATCTTTCGAAGACCAATCTCAAGTGATAGGAATGACGCATTCTCATACGAGAATGAGCAGTGAGGTCATCCAAAAATACTTCAATAATAGACTTGAGATCGTGGAAAATCAAGGTCATTGCCCATTGAAATGTAGCTCCGGTGTTTTTAAGGCCGAAAGGCATCTTCCGATATGCAAACGTTCCCCAAGGACAAATAAATGCAGTCTTGTGTTGGTCCTCAGGTTTAATCTAGATCTGATTATACCCTAAAAAGCTGTCCATAAAGGAGAACACCTCGCTACCCTCACACTCATCCAAAATCTGATCTATAAATGGTGTGGGGAAGTTATCCTTAGGACAGGCATGATTTATATCACAAAAATCAGTGCATATTTGGATCGCTCCCTGCTTATTATCCACCGAAACAGGGTTTGAAACCCACTCCGTCAAGGGAACGGGATAGATGAAACCGGCTTTCAACAACTTCTCCATCTCTGCCTTAATGGCAGGTGATTTCCTAGGATGCATGGCGTGTAAGCGTTGTCGAATAGGCTTAGCATTGGGGTAAGTCTTAATCTCATGTTCGACAATCCGAGGGTCAGTACTTGGCATCTCATCATAAGACCAAGAAAAAATATCACGGAATTCCTTGAATAGCTTGGTATACTCGAGAATCTCAGCCTGGGAACAATCCGCCCCAATATAGACATTCTTAATGGTGCCAGGAATTTGAGAGATGTTGATAGAAATCATGGAAGATATGTTCTCCATGTTCCCATCAGCCATCTGACTAGGAGAGCTTAATGGAATCATGGGACTAGAAACTCTCTGACTAAGAATATCCCTATAATCCTCATGCTCCAAACGGTCAAGCGGTGGAAGGAAATATGATCTATGATGAAGTTCCTCCCATGGCAGCTCAACAGCCGACATGGCCTCGATAATCACTTCATCTGAAGGGAAAAATGTATCCAGGCAGTCGTGGGCATGAGAAGACTGTACTACCCATGTGGGTAGCACATAAGGGTATTCCTCTTCCGTCCACGAAGAGGAAGAACAAGGCTCTGCAACATTCATAAGATTGTCTTGATAAGCTATCATGGTTGCAAGAAATGACACGTTGGTTTCGATAAGCTCACTGGAAATACTCAGTGTAGGAAGAATCCAAGGATCTCCCATATGAGTCATGTGAAAAGACACTGAGGTTGTAGAAGTCGAAGCCCTATCGGAACGAGATCCTATCATGAGGATCGGCGCAAGACAACTAAACCTTCCCATGAGGGACGGATACATTCCTACACCCACACTCCCAGTTGTCGGCTGAGAGTGTTCAACAACCGGAACCGAAGTTCCAGAAGATGCAATAACAAGGGAATTATTGAATGCCATTTTATCAGTCGTTACAATCTTCCCGTTATGAGGAAAGCATACAACGCGAAACACGAAAGAAGCAATGGCTTGCATACTATACATCCAGTTCTGACCCAGCAAGATGTTGTAGTCAAGGGGAGCATCAACCACCTCAACCTCTATCGCAACGGTATTCCCTCCCAAATGGAATTTAAGGGATGGAATGATGCCGTGCAACCTAAAATATCTCCCATCAAAAGCAGTTAACATAGTTGCTGACTTCGACAAATCATGAGAACCAAGACCCTTCCAACAGGACAAAGACATCACAGATGCAGCAGTGCCCTCATCAATCACAGTACGCTTGATGATCATATTAAGACATTCTATGTGTACCAAAAGTGACACATAGTAGGGAAAGTGAGGATGATGACCTGCGGTTTCAAATTTGATCACTGAGGAAGAATCATCACCGTTCACACCAAGAGCAGAAAGCAAAGCCTTCCTTTGCGAAGGACAACTCTGAAGCACTTCCAATGCAGACATTGCACAAGGAGTATGGCCCAAATTCTCGACAACTGAATAATTCTAGGCGGCTCGGGCATTTGGATTATGCCCCAAGTGCTTAAATACCCCCTTAGGAATGCGAGGTGTAGCTTTAGGCTTATCCGCATGTTTCTCAATGCGCAAAGGAGTTCCTAGTGGATTAGGTTCTTTGCCTGGGTTGGGTTGTGACGATCCATAATCTTTCACACGAGTCACAACCTTGGCAGCACGGACCATGTTAATGCACCCACAAGTACTAGCCTCTGGTGGATCATTCTCACTAAATTACTCCTGGGACTTCGAGTTCATATTCTGGTTATGTAGTAAAGGGTTCGTTAGCACAGCTGGGCCTTGTGCTAAGAGTCTTGAAGCTTCATCAATTCTAGGGCACAAGTAAGTGAGGTGATCATCCTTACATAGCTTGCAAGGGAATTTAACCTTACGTTTCACTTGCTTGTCCCCACCAGCATTTTGACCGTTCTTGTCATTATTGGAAGCATTCTCATTCCTAATCCCACCCTTTCAATTATTATTCTTACCCTTTTTCTTATTCTGTCCGGGTTGCTGGTTACCCTTCTGGTTCGACGATTGCACAGCAAGTACACTCACCGTTTGGGCAGGTTGAGATGAAGCCATAGCTTGTCCCGAAGCAGACTGGTTGAGCGACAATTGACTAACTTGTTTTGCAACCGAATCTGCAGGTTTCACACTTGCACAACCCACAATGCCATCGGCATGTGGTCCAGGTTTGACCTTGGGATCAAAACTAGAATGAGGGGCATTGGGAATAATCTCATACAACAAATCGAACTGAGCATAAATCAAGTCCAGTTCCTGCGCCCTAAAGATTGCTTGTTCCTCATTCTGCACTCCGGATGTAGAAACATCCTTCACAATATATGGCAATAAATACTTGAGGAACCACTCGAGAAGGAACTCTGGTGGTATAAAGGATTTAATTAATCTCTTCTGTCTATGCCACTCCTAAATATGATCAGAAATATGGGTGGCTTTATCCTACTGAAATGTCGATAAGAGTTGAGTACCAATGTCATAGCGCACTGGTATCTAGAAGTGATTAAGAAAAGTCATCACAAGATCATCGAACAAGGTAAAGGCTCCCTTTGGTAACTCTATATACCATTTCACAGCAGGCCCTACAAGGGTGCGTTGAAATAGTCGCAAGCGGACTGAGTTGTGATGTAACGAATTCGAAGAGCACCAAAGGTGAAACGTGGTAACGTGTTCGCTTGGATCCTCTCCCAGTTTGCCTTCAAACTTAGGTATGTCCGAAGGAAGCTTGGTAGGGACAGCCGGCCAAGTCGGGTCATGAGCCATGGGATTGTTCATAAGTCTCGATAAGTCAAGAAGGTTGAGCATCATGAGGAAAGGGAGCTTAGCATGATGAGGTCGATGGACCGCTCCCTGGTTCACATAGGTTTGAGCACCACCATGGCCTTGGCCATAGTGTCCTCCTCCTGTCTGACCTGTATAAGGTGACGTGGAAGTACCATAGTAAGGTGGACCTTGACTGGTAGGAGCTACGAAGCCATAATTAGGAGAGTAAGCAGGTCGTTGATACCCGCCTCCATAAGGTGAAGAAACCTGTCCATAATGCAGACCGTAATAAGGTCCATAGGTCATCGCATGCGATGTCCCATGGGACACTCCGTAGGTAGAAATATAAGATCCGGAAGGGGGAACATACATACCCGAAGTAGGTACATATTCCTCAGACATAACAAGCTGACCACTAGAAGGGTGAATATAGCCTCCCAAAGCAGCGGGTGGTATATGAACTTGAGACACAATTGGTCTAGTAACCGCAGCATGGACCTGACTCGTAGCCATATATCGGCTCGAAGGACCACATGGATAAGGTGGAGGATGTACATTTGAAGAACTTGGAACCGAGGACGAAGGAATATCTGTAATAAGATATGTAATAGTGCCTATCGTCACTCGTCTCGGACCTGGTATCCTAATGGGATCACTAACCCTAGACCTAGGAGGGGGATAAGATGGAGCTTCCACCACTGGGATGGAAGGTGCAATGTGAATAGTACTCCCAAACCTCTCTGCAAGTTAAGGAATGGGATTTCCCCTAGGCATAGTGCTAGGCTCAAATTCGGATTCAACATGAAATGTCAAATCATGCATAGGAAAACCAGTCATAGCATAACTACCATAGCTAGTGCTAGGAGGGTCAAAGTGAGTCTCGGCATCTTCCGGCATTCCATATCAGTAATGTGTCAATGGGGAATTATCTCTAGAGTGAGTAGGTCTATCATGTAAAGATCCTATCTGGGAAATCATAGGACCGAACTCAGCTAGGTCAGGTGAAGGATCGTATGTAGGAGTAAATTCCCCATCGTCAACATGAAGGAGAGGAGGTGGCTCAGGAATAGTCTCTAAATGATCCTCCATGGTGTGTGAATCAATGTGTGACATAGTCCTCCTGGACAGTATAGGCCCCTCTCCTAAAGGAGGAGGAGAAGTGGAAGACGGAAGTCCTTCTAACTGGCGAGAACAGCGTGGAACCGCACTCGAATCCACAATGACTCAACAAAAAGCAAAGACTCTCTATTTACGTAAACCCTAGGCCAACTAGCATGCATAGAGCAATCATTAATAAAATCTAAAGCTAAATGCAACCAAACAAGGTCTAGATAAGTGATCTCCCGAATGTGGCCGGTACATCTCACCTAGGAGAGGCCTGAGAACCCCTTGACACCACAAGCGGAGGTACAGAACCAATTATTGTGGCCCTCAGCTTCAACGCGTATAGTGACTGTGCTGTCTGACCCCAACCTGGCTGGGACACATGCAAAATAACCTCTACAAGTACCCCCTCGATATCCTAGGTAAGGTCACTAAGGTCACCTCAATATAATCAAAGCTCAGGTGGACAGTCGCAGGTGGGATTGACCGTATGGGCAGGGTAGCAAAGCCCGAAACTCTCGAAAGAGCCACCAGATATGAATGCAATCCTAGAAATATCACTGGTGCTACTTAGTTATGACTAGGGGTCATCCCAATCAATAACCGCTCACACTGCCTCATGCTTAACTCCCGTTTGAGAGGAGGATCCTGAGAATGATGGTTATACCAAGGATTTCACACACTCCGTAGACAGACACCTAGATGTTGTTGTTTAGTGATCTTGGAGAATTGACTTACAATGAACTATTCCAAGATCCTAAAACCTAACCTTGTTGGTGCACCCTAGAAAATAAAAAAGTGTAAATAATTTTAATTAGCTTTGATTTTAGTTGGCTTTATTACTCAAAAATAGGATATGGTCGTGCAACTAATGGTGTTATGACGCAACAGAAGTAAAATGCACACCGTAACAATCAATGCAAATGCATTGTGTCCATGTAAACAGGGTATGCTACTACGTGAAATGCACAATTTCTTCTTCAAATGATGAATGCAAATTTTTCTATATGACGTCCTAACTAGTACTCCAAAGCAAATCTAGATCTGATGCAAGTACAATGCAAAGTGCAAAATGCAATGCATTATGATAAGCAAATGTTTTTGGATTTTTTGAAAATATAAGAGATGCAAAAAGCAAAAGAATGATTCTACCACCCCCAGACTCTGCAAGCACACATAGACAACATCCAAGCAAAGCACTAAGGTAAAATAACACTAATGCACTAATCTCAAACAAAAAATCGAAAATGCCATGACAAGAACTTACCTAAAAAAAAAAATTAGGCTAAAAAAAAATGTTTTTAGTCAGAACCAAAGGTCAAAACAGACTCAGGCAGTGCCAAAGGAGACTCAGCAACTAACAGCATTCACCCAGCAACCCATTACCTTCCACAAAAAGGGAAAAATCCAGGGTATACGTGACTGTTCACAGTAAACCCGCTTGTATACGCGGAAATAACAGAGGAAACCGTGTGTATATGCGACTGTAAATCAAAAACCCGCATACAAGAAGAAAAGGTGCATAAAAATAAGGTAAATAGATAGGCTGAGACAGGCTTCACTCGAATCAAACTCTACTAGGCATACATGCGCCCAGACCCGACACAAAAACAAGAGAGAAAGAGCAATTCAAATACATTGAATGTCAATAAAATCACCCCCAAAGGACAACTACTAGGAACTCCCCAGCAGAGTCTCCAATTCTGTTACTGTAGAAATTCAGGCCTGCAGTAGATTAATTTCACCCACAACAATTAACAATTGAACATGCAAAATTATCAACAATGGAGACTGAATATGGAGCTGTAACACAAAATTATATTAAATGAGTGTACAATAGCCAACCCTGTACTAACATAGGCTGCTGAATATATAGAATACATGAGCAAATTGAATGCATAAGGAAGCATCCAAATCTAGCATAAAGCAGGCTTACCCAAAATAGGCAAATCCCCCATAGGTGTAAAAAGCTGATCCCAAATCTATCAAGGACCCCACGAATTAGCAAGGGTGCATGGGAAAGCTAAAGAGTGGTCAAATGATAGCTCATACATGCTTTTACATGGAGGAAAGAGTGGAGGAGGAAGAGGCAACAAAGCTGAATCACCTCACCTAGTCTTGCTTTCCTATGTGCCTTAAAACACTGAAAAAGCAGGCAATAAAGCAGAAAAAGCAGAAGGGCGCCTAGGAGGCCAGGAATAAAGAAGATTTGATTCCCAAGGATTTCCCAAGCACTCCATGAGTCAATAATGGCAAGTTTGACCTCTATGGATAGGCAATTAGCAACTTGCACATGGTGGGACTCATGGACTAGGCAAATAAGACAAAATAAATGAAATAATGTCTAAGTGGGTAAATACTATGGGTTGATTATTCTAACACCCCCCCTTAAGCCTAACTTTATGAGTAATAAATCAAAATATAGGGCCTAGCAACAAGGCTTAGTCACCCTTTTACATACTGCAAGTCCATATGAACCAAGGAAAGAGGCAAAACCAACTTGGGAAAATCCTCCCTTAAACATGGACTGTAAAACAAAATTGTAGAATCTTGTCTCCACTCATGCTTTGATAGCATGATTAGCAATCCCCAGCAGTGATTTGAGATTTCTGAAGGTCTTCTCACAAAATGTTTTTGTGAAGATGTCAGCTACTTGTTCTGAAGATGAACATAAGAGTAGGTGAATGGTGCCATCATGCACAAGCTCTCTGATGTAGTGCATGTGAATCTCAATGT
>LPNX010442589.1:15343-49889 GCA_001517045.1 Pseudotsuga menziesii
TTTCGAATCTCCAGCAACCAGAGCTTGGTCTTTGGAAGGTTTGATGGTGCCCATCATCACCATCTTGTCTTGTTCCTGTGTGAGAGATTCCATGAAATCTGCAAGGCTAGGCATCTTCCAGGTTTGAGCTGTGAGTTTTGTGGCATAGAAGGTCGAAACAAAGACTGAGTAGTCAGGTCCTGGCTTCGAGAGGATGGCCAATACGAGCTGCTCATCTTTCTTTTCAATACCACACTATTTCAGCTGCAAAACTAGTGCTTTGAACTTGGAGAAATATAGCTGCAGGGATTCAAAATTACTGGGACTCAGGGAGATCAGCTCATTTTCGATCTGGTGTCCCCTCATCTCATCTATCTTTCCAAATATTTCAGAAATTTTCTCCCATACTTGATCCGGTGAAGTCAATCCATCGAGATGGAAAAGGAGGTCTCGGGAAATACTGAGACATAGGAGGCCATAGGCCTCATCTCTCCGATTGTGCCATTTGATCTTCTCTGTAGCAGCATTGGGCTCTAATTCTATAGCCATAGTCACCCTGTAGAGGCCTTTCTCTCTCAACAATATCTCCATCTCTGCTTTCCATTAAAAATAGTTGAAGGGAGTGAGGATAGTTTTCTGTGAATCCATAGCTTTAGAAAATCTGTCCCGGCTGTCAATAGAAGGCTCCCAGTCTTGATGTCAAACCTGCAAAACAATTTTTGGAGGAGAGTAACAACCTACAATGTCTCTGATACCATGTAGAAATTCATTCCTGCAGTAGATTAGTTTCACCCACAACAATTAACAATTGATCATGCAAAATTATCAACAATGGAGACTGAATATGGAGATGTAACACAAAATTATATTAACTGAGTGTACAATATCCAACCCTGTAATAACATAGGCTCATGAATATATAGAATACATGAGCAAATCGAATTCATAAGGAAGCATCCAAATCTAGCATAAAGCAGGCTTACCCAAAATAGGCAAATCCCCCATAGGTGTAAAAAGCTGATCCCAAATCTATCAAGGACCCCATGAATTAGCAAGGGCACATGGGCAAGATAAAGAGTGGTCAAATGGAATCTCATAAATGCTTTTTCATGGAGGAAAGAGTGGAGGAGGAAGAGGCAACAAAGCTGATTCACCTCACCTAGTCTTGCTTTCCTATGTGCCTTAAAACACTGAAAAAGCAGGCAATAAAGCAGAAAAAGTAGAAGGGTGCCTAGGAGGCCAGGAATAAAGAAAATTTGATTCCCAAGGCTTTCCCAAGCGCTCCATGAGTCAATAATGGCAAGTTTGACCTCTATGGATATGAAATTAGCAACTTGCACATGGTGGGACTCATGGACTAGGCAAATAAAAATAAATGAAATAATGTTTAAGTGGGTAAATACTATGGGTTGATTATTCTAACAGTTACGGAGAGAAATTCCTATGGCTTGGGGTACCACAATAGATAGCTATGACTCCAGAAATCAATCTTTCCCAATATGCAATAGAAATAAAATGTCTAACACTAAAGGATCAGACCTCGTACCTTATTCCGGACGGTTGAAGTAGATCCCCGTTGAGCTTTCCAATCTTCAGCTTGAATTGATATAATACTTCCTCAACAACAAGTAAACAATACAAGCATACTATATATGATGGTGTTAGATCTATTCTAGCATATAAAATCAATAATGTAAAAGCATTTGACATATTCCAATGGATACAATATTCAATCAAATACACATCATTGGACAAGGAAAGATAGTTCTTATTAATATAAATGAGAGATTACAAGATAGATACAACCTCTAATGGCACGTCTATGAATCATAGAAACTGAATCCCCCACTTGGGCCTCCACCACCTCAATCCTCCATCTCATGATAGCAAGCTCACTAGCAAATGGAAAGCTTGGGAAGAACACAACAGTGCTCCAAAGGGACAAAGGGATGCAGACTCTAGCATAAATTCTGGCAATAATGGACTATAGTTTCATTTCTTTCAATCTCTCTATATCTCTCTATATATATATCTACCTTCAATGTACCAAGGGGTTCCTTATATAGCTTCACAAGGGATAATGAAGGGTCGAATCCAAGCGATCTCAAGGCATCTGGAAGGCCAGGAGTCAAATGAGTCGGATCCATGTCAAGGAAAACTCCAAAAGGATTTGGACTATGCACACATCCCGATGTACATGGATACAGGGGTCAGAATCGTGTATGTATGCGATTATCAAGGAAAAATCCGCTTATATCAATTTTTATATAGTTTTAAGGATGATCAAGGAAACATCAAAGGATAAAATATGGTCCATGGGGTCTAAAGATTCTGCGGCGGGACAGGGGAAGGCCATACAAAGTGTGATTCACCTAGATTGGTGAAATCTGCTATAACCACAAGGTCTCGATACCTGGAGTTCGGAGCTGTGAAAAGGGGACATACATCCATTAAATGTAACTTAGCTTCAACTTCCCAGTCATGTTCTTCATTGTGTTTACTTTCAGCCATCAATCTGCACAATCCCTACCCTTTGACTATAGAAGATGGCTTGAATTCAAGGTCATACTCCTGTAGAGTTGTTACCCAGTTTCCTCTTCTTTCTCCTAACTCCTTTTGTATGAAAAGAGACCTCACAGCTAGGTGTGGAACGATTACCTTTGTCTGGTTCTTTAGTATGTATGGCCTGAATTGTTTCACCACTTTGAACACTGTGTAAGATTGTTTATCCATAGCTGGGTAATTCAATTCGGCCCCTTGCAGACTACTGCTCATAAATGATATGGGGAACTCATCTCCCCCATCTTCCTTATGGGTAAGCACAGCTGCTAGTGAATCATTAGATGCGAAAGTGTACAAAATAAAATCTTTCTCAAAATCTGGAATTTTGAGGGAGGGTGCATGCGCAACAGATTTTTTGATTTTTCTAAATGTGTTCTTCTCTACATCAATCCATTTGAAATGTACACTTTGCTTTACCATTTGCTGCAAAGGTTTAACAATTTGCGCGAAATCTGGCACAAACCTTCGCATGAAGTTTATTGTCCCCATAAATGACTGCATGCCCTTTTGATTATGGGGTAAGGGAATCTGTTCGATGGATTTGATCACTTCTGGGTCTATGGAGAACCCCTTCTTAGAAACCATGTGACCGAACAACTTACCTTCTATAACAACAAACACGCACTTCTTGGGGTTTAGTGAGATGCCATATTTTTGGCAACGTTCAAAAATCTTCTTTAGATGAAATGCATGTTCCTCTCCTTTCTTTGAAAATATTGTGATGTCATCGAGGTATACTACAGTACTGCGGCCACTCAGACCATGTAAATCTATGTCCATAGCCCTTTGGAAATTTTCTCTAGTGTTTATGAGTCCAATGGGCATCCTTCTGTAAGTAAAATTTCCCCACCTGGTTCTAAACGTTGTTTTAAGTCTGTCTTCTTCAGCTACTAATACTTGATTGTAGCCTAAGAATCCATGTAATAAAGAGAACAACTCAGAACCTGAAACCATTTGCAATATCTGCTCCATGGGTGGAACAAGATCATTGTCTTTATCTGAAGCACGATTTAAGTTTCTAAAATCCACACATAGCCTGATTTCTCCAGATTTCTTCCTTACCGGAACCAGGTTTGAAACCCATTCCGAGTGTCTAACCTTGAAGATAATCCTAGAATCCAATATTTTCTTGACTTCACTCTAGATTAAAGGTTCTAATTTTGGATGCATTTTCCTTAAAGGCTGCTAATATGGTTTGATTCTAGATCTGACAGGGATAACATGCTAGATAATATTGGTGTCATATGTATTCAGATATTCATACGTCTAGGCAAAAACATTTTTGTATTGTTTGAAAAGACTGATAAACTTATTCCTTTCACCTGGGGAGCAACATTTTCCCAAACTCACATATTTAGGCTCCATTTCAGTCCCCAAGTTAATCAACTTGAACTGGAGAGATGAGCTATGAGTCTTCACATTCATTGGTATTCTAAATTTCTCTTTTAAATCAAACATTCGTTCTAAAGTCCTGACTCCTTTAGGAATATAGTTATCGAATTTAAACTCGGATTGATGTTCTTCATCATCAATAATTTCCCATTCGAAAGTCTCGTCATTTGTCAAGCATTCTATAATCTGCTGATCATCATCGAACACTCATAGATTGGTTATCATGTCTAGAACTGAAGGCCTGAAAAGCATATCAACAGAGCACCAATTATTAGAAGGCACAAGCCTCGGAGCTGAGGTGGCCAACAAGTCAGCTGCTGCATTCTTAAGTCTTGGAATTGATACAATGTTAAATGCATTAAAACCTTTAAGTAAATCCCATACTTCATTTTGATAGCTTTTAAATGAGGAGAAATGCAATGTATTTGATTTTGAATTTTCTTTACAATTATTTCAGAGTCCCCAAACACCTTCATATTTTTTACCTTCAATTCAATTGCTTTCCTTATTCCCTAAACTAATGCTTCATATTCAGCTGTGTTATTGGTACATTTAAACTCTAACCTACATGCAAGAAAATGTTTGTTTTTCCTAGGGTCAATCAGGACACAGCCGGCTCCCGACCCTTCTAAAGTTTTAGAACCATCAAAGAAAAGTGTCCAAAAATCGCTAACTATTGTGCGAGAATTAACATCTACTTATAATTCTAAGTCTACTATTTTAAAATCAATTTCATCATCCCCTGAAAACCGAAGGGGATCAGGCTGAGTGTCTGATGTATCGATGGCTTCTTCCACTTTATAGTTTCCTGGTTCTAGCTCAATAAAGTAGTTTCCCAAAATAGAATCCACTGGTTCATTTTTACCTTTGAATTGAGTAACATTATGTTTCATGTGGGGCTCCCTCAAAACTTTAATTTGATTTGGGATTCCTTTATATGGTAGCCATAGATGTGACCAGTCTAAGGCAAAATATCCGTTCAATTTTGCCAACCAATACCTGCTCGAAACAAACCCATAAGCTTCTAGTATGTTAGCCACCACAATATCAATGAATTGACACACCTTATCATTCGAAGATAAATGAACAAGAACATCCTTCATTTCCCCAATTACTTTCACATTCATTCTATCCAACTGAACAACCCTCTAAGTAGATGGTTTAGGTTGCCCATTTATCTTTTTGCATACCAACAGTGGCATGATGTTGACTGATGCCCACGAGTCTACCAGGCAATTATGTACGTTGTGGTTGAAAATTTCAAAAGTGAGGAGAAAAGGTGGATTCTTACTTTTAGGCTTACCTCCCATACTTGCTTCACCAATTTCTTCTTCCTGGGGCTGATTGTCAGTAGGTAGCCTCTCCTTTGATACTTCAAGTGCTTTCAATAGTTTTTCCTTCTGTTGCAGCACCTTGCAAATTTCAAATAATGAGATGTTTTCCCTTACCTTTTTTATATCCTCCACAATGTCATAATCAATCTTATGTTCCATGAGATTTGATTTAACATTATTTATTTTTTCTTCATTGGGCTTAGTAAACATGTTGGTCTGTCTAGGATTTTGACTGGTGATGGTAAATTCTGGAATTTTATTAGTTGGGGAGTTTTTTTGAAATTTATTAACATTCTTTTGAAGTCTTTTGATCTTTGGGAGCATAAGACTGTTTTCCTTAATCAACCCCTGGCTTCTCTTTGTTACGTTTGCTTCCAGGATGCCCTCATGTCTCAAATCCTTTTCCTCCTCGGCATCAAACAACGAAACATAGTCCCATAAAACCATGGCCCCATCCTCCTATTTTTTCGTTGATGTATTGCTATCTTTCCCTTCTTCATATTTATCTTCTGTTAATTTAGAATCCAACAGCTGATTCATAACCAATGTCATTGAATTTATCCATTGAGGACAATTCTTTTTAGAATGGGGTTGTTGGTGGAAAGTGCAAAAGTTATCCATTCCTACCTCCGTTAAGTTCATAGATGCAGGATTGTGTGGAGGGGGTTGGGATTGATTGTTGTCTTCCCTTTTCTTGTCATAAGGCTTATAGAACTTTTGGGTTTCCTTGTCCTTTTCCAAGTCTATGATTCTATTAGAAAGCTTCTGCATCATTTTTTCCATTCCCTCAAAATCTGTCAATTGCTCTTCCTTAGGAGTAGTAAATCACAAAGATTTTCTCCCAACATTTTTTTCTCCTGACCATTCAGGATAATCCTCAATGCTTTCTTTCTCGGCCTCTACCTTCTCCACTTCTTCATAAGTCTCTACTAGCGTAGGTTTGGCGTTCATTTTGGAAAACATGGCCAACTCGTGTTCTAGAGATGAGGTATAATATTCAATCAGGGCCTTATCTGAGGGTTTGCCAGCTTCAGAAAAATTCTTAAGATAGGCTGCGAATCTTTGGGTAAAACTATGCACCTTCTCTTTTCTTTCTTTCTTTAAGGTGCACAATCCTTTCATGAGAGCTGGATGAGTTTTTTAGGTTGCATACTTCTAAAAATCCTTTCAAAAGTATCCCAGTATGGGATAAAGTTTGTAGGAAAACTGCAATACCATGATGTTGCTACTCCTTTAAGAGTGTGTGGGAAAAGTCTACAAACTACATCCTCATGCTCCCCAGCACTTAATCCTTCAACTGCCAAATAAAAAATTTGCAAATGGTCGTCTACTAACATCCTATCATTTGGATCAAACTTAGGCAGCATCTTCTCAAAGGCTTGAGGTAAGTCGTGCAACGGAGGTGTTAGGTTTAAAGGTGACCTGGCTTTCGAAGCAGGTGGTGGATTTGGTGGGTTGGGTGGCTGATTTGATTCTACGCCTGTCACGAGTCTGGGTGGAGAGTGAGGTGGTGAATGAACAGGAGTATGGGCAGGTGAACAGTAAGGTGTCTTTGGGCCCACTTGATTCAAAGGCTAAACCACCTCTGGTAAGGATGTTTCTACAAGTTCTTCCAAATATCCCACCAACACTGAGTCTTTCAAGATAGGACGGTCTCTCCTTTTATATTCTCTTCTAGGAAAGTCAGGGATAATTGGTAATCCTCCAATCTTCTTCACATATGCACTAGTGTCTCTTCTTAGATCATTAACTACTTTGTTTTCCACATAATACAAATGCTCTCTACCCTCCTGTTTAGGAATTGGATTGGGAAAAAAACTTCTTTCTAAGCTGTCACCGGTGAAATAATCTTGAGAAAATGGGTTTCCTTAGCTAGCCATGCACTGGAGGCCCTCCTTATAGCGCCAGAAACTATTGAGGCCTGGAAATTTGTAGGCGACAACAGCAAGGGATTCTCCCTAGTCAACGTTCCCAAATAGCCTGTGATTGTTTGGTGTAGGGAATCCATCCAGTTTGCGGTCCGGCTACCATAGGTCAAGTAACAACAATAAAAATGATTTACCTATTGCGGCCCGGCCCACCGTGTGTATTTTTGTATTTTTTGACTTTAAGTATGATATGCAAGTGCCTATCTAAGATGCAGATTGATTGAGAATGCAAGGAGTGTTCACAATGTGATGCGCAGGTTCTTACCTCTCATCTTAGGCTCTCATGCATCTAAATCACACACACAACAAGAAATTAAAAATACCTAACCTATCCCTAGGGAGAAAGATTATTACTTATTCATGAGTAATGTATTTTGTGCATGCATTATGAAAAATCACAGATAGCTAATACTTCTTTCAAAACACATGAACATTTAAATATATTTGAACAACCAGATAGCCAATTGTTTACGAACAACATAAATTACTCATAGTGGAAATTTTCATAAAATAAACCAGAAATCATTCATACAAGAACATAGGTTTAAAGAGTTAGAACGATCTCACAGTTAATGGACACAAAGCTGAAAACAAAATAGTTCCTCTTCAACAAATCCAGAGCATAACATTTGAACATTCCACCAAGTTTTCTCCAACAAGAAAACTGTAATTATCTATTGCAAAAGGAAATAGTTCTTCTTACAATATGTCTTCACCAATATAACCAGGAAAAGTCCCTTTACTTATCTAAATATTCTATATTTATACAAAAAGAACCAAACTGTTGGGCTTCCCACGAATGACTCTTGGGATTCCCCAAAACCGTTTAGTCTCGCAATTTTGTCCTCTTGTGAGTGCTCACGATTCGCATAATGCGTTGCATTTTGTATTAATATTTATGAGTACTTCATAAAATGGGACCACCTTAGTAACTGATGAAACTTTCCAAGCCTGGCCCCATGTTGCTAATGATTCTACTTTGTCTTCCAGCTATGTCATCTTTGCAACAGGAGTTTGAAGAATCTTCTAAATCCACCTGCAGTTAAACAAAGTTCATCATTAATTCGGACTGCATCTTTTCAACAAACTTAAACCACACTAACAATAAAACTGGTCATCAACTGAGGACCTATATTGCGTTTTTGTCGCAAAACCCTTAACACAAAATAGAAACCACCGCCACCCATAGAAAGGTTTAAAACTTAGAAAATGGTGGGAAGAACCTTATCGACAGCTCAAACCATTAAAACATCGGGAGGATAGTTTAAATAACATTTGCAACGGAGGGATTCAGATGGACAATGAGCTCCGCAAGACCAAAAGCCTATCGGCATCCGAAAGACTAAACACTAAAGCATCGGGCGAAAACGCTCTTTGTCGGTGAACAGAACGACATAAGTATCGGGCAGTTAGAGAATTATGTAGCCGCAATGGCAGACGATGGAAAGACTACAGACTCTGAGGAAAATAAAAACATATTAGCAAAAACCAACACAAACATCGGCGAGGGGAGCAGTTATATGGTGGACATTTAGTTTGCTAGGGAGCCGTAATGGCGGAAAGCAATCAGACTATGACTTCTGACTTACAGTCATAAAACTTTTGGACATGGCACAGAAACCTCATGAAAATTTTAAGTGCTTGGAAATCATCGTTCAGCTTCTGCAATGGCAGCCCCAAAGGGTAAAATGGCTCCGATGCATGGTTAAATGACTTCCGAACGACCAAACTAAAACATTAAGTTCCAACAGACTTTCGGTCGGGCAGTGACGAAAAAGCTTGCTTCACCTCCAAAAGAGTGGCGAAAACAATGAAATAAAGTTCTGATATCAAAGAAAGAAAGCACATATCAGATGGGCAACAACTGAAATCCAGTCTTCACACCCACAGCTCAAACAGTTTTAGACATAAGCAATTTTCTGAAAAGCACGAAAACAGTTGACCTCAAAACAATCCAAATATGTAGCTCAGGTGAAACAAAATAGAGTTCATGGATCCAAACAATTTTAGGCAAGATAAAAGTTAAGAGGAGGATCCAAAATTTAAAATTTTTGGGGAAAACAGTTGCAGCTGCAACACCAAGATATACTTCTTTTTATGAGACATGGGAGAAATTGGTCCTACAAAATCAAGAACCCATTTCTCAAAAGGCTCAATCATGACCTGAGGTTATAAAGGAATCTGATTATATGACATAGGTCTCATTAGAGGAAATTTGGGGTCTAAAATGGGCCTTATAAGAAAACATGCCAAAATAATTTTTTGTGAGTTGGAATTCAAGAACCAATAGAATTTCAATAAAATAAGTCAACCATAATGGTTGAATTGACATATTTGTCATTAAAAGAAACTACTGTTTTGGTTCGTATTTTTGACATATCTCATTGTGTTTTTACTCAAATTTCGATTGGGAGAGCTCGTTGGATGTAAAATTTGATTCCGCATCCAATGAGTACCCACACTGCATACTTTTGACAGACCTCGCTACCCCAAAAACAAGAAATACCTGAAAAATGTGATGATGATGTCATCATCACATTTTTTCAGGTATTTCTTATTTTTGGGGTATCAAGGTCCATCAAAAGTATTCAGTGTGGGTACTTGTTGGATGCGGAATCAAATTCCACATCCAACAAGCTCTCCTGATTGAAATTTGAGTAAAAACACAGGGAGATATGTCAAAAATACGAACACAAAAGTAGTTTTTTTCTTTCTTCCTCCAAAATTAATCAATATTATTTTATTATTTTAACTATTATTTTATTATTTTCCTTAGGAGGCCCATTCTTTGGCAACTATCACATCCTTTAACATACTTGGCAGCATCCTTGAAAATGATTGACCAGTAATAACCAGAGTACAACACTTTGTATGCTATTCTCCTATCAAAACATTGTCCTCCACATGGTCCATCATGGCATGCATGGAGGATGTCTGTCATTTCATCCTTTGGCACACATCGTCAAATAATAATATCTCAACCAGTGCAGAATAGGTCATTATCAACCCAAAAATAATTAGAACTATGAACTATAATACAATGTTTCTCATGTGGGGACAAATGGTTTGGTAATTTCCCAGTTACTAAATAATTGGCAATGTCTCCAAACCAAGGGGTTTGAACAGACAACAAAAAAATGTTCATTAGGAAAAGTGTTGTCAATGGGTTTAGCACCATCATCATGTTTAATGCAAGAGAGGAAATCTACTAATACATTTTCTTTACTAGGTCGGTTAATGACAGTGATGTTAAACTCTTGCAATAAAAGAAGCCACCAGGTCACTCTGCCATTGGTAATTGGTTTATTTATTAAAAATCTAATGGAAGAGTGATCGGTATGCACAAAAACTTCATAACATGTAATGTAATGGCGAAATTTATTAATAGAATAAATGACTGCCAAAAATCCTTTTTCTGTAACAGTGTAATTCAGTTCGGCAGGAGTCAAATTCTTGATGATAAAATAAATGGCGTAAGGTGCTTATCCCTATTTTTGGCCTAGGACTCCTCCTATGGCTGTATCGGTGGCATCAGTGGATATATGAAAATGAAGGGACAAATCGATACCCATGAGTATTGGTGCCACCGATAGTTTAGCTTTTAAAATTTCAAAATCATTTTGACAAGATTATGTCCAATAGAATTATACATCCTTTGTAAGCAATTTAAACATTGGTGCAGCGATTTTAGTAAAATTTTCAATAAAGCGACAGTAATAGCCTGCATGACCAAGAAATATTCTTTCCTCCTTTTGATTTTTTTGAGAGGGAAGGCCAACAATTACTTCAATCTTAGTAGGATCTACCTTAAAACATGGTGTCCTAAAACTATACCTTCTGTTAGTAACATTTTAAATCTTTCATGACTAAGGGATAAATTTGTTTCTTGGCATTGGATCAGGACCTTCTCAAGGTTGTCAAGAGATTATTGAAAGGTATTACCATAGTCTGTAAAATCGTCCATGTATACCTCCACACAGTCATGTATAAGGTCAGAAAAAATTCCTAAGACTGCTCGCTAAAAAGTGGTAGGTGCATTACATAAGCCAAATGGAAAAACTCTATAAGTGTATGTTCCCCAAGGGCATGTAAAAGTGGTCTTGCCTTGACCTTCAGGTGCTATTAAAATCTTGTTGTAACCACTATATCTCTCAAGAAAGGAAAAATAATGTTTACTTGGCAGGGTATCTAACACTTTATCAATAAAAGATAAAGGAAAGTAGTCTTTAAGTGTATCTTTGTTTAGCTCTCTAAAATCAACACAAATGTGCCTTTCCCTATGAATTTGTTTGGGACTACAACTATAGGAGACACCCATTTACTATAGGAAGTAGGATAGATGAAACCAACATTGAGGAGTTTTTGTAATTCTTCTTTTACTATATCCTTTAGAGCAAGATTCATCCACCTCTGAGGCTGCCTTACATGTGAAATGTTTGGATCCATATAAATATGGTGAATACAAGTGTCAGGTGTATATCATTTATATCAGTGTATTCCCATGCAAATGATCCAGCTTTATTTTTAAGAACCTCATGTAGTTGTGCTTGTTTGTTTTCATTTAATCCTGCATTTATATGTAGAAACCTTTTAGGGCCAACTTCACAAGGTATGGTATAGGGTCCTATATGCTCTTTAATTGTGAAGATGCAAGGTTTCTTTGTAAACATTGGGAGAGCCATATTCTCTTGGAACTCGTCTCCAAAAATATGATCGAATTGAGAAAAAGACTAAGGAAAATATATACAAGTTGTTGAAGAAACAAACTCGTTTAATACATTCTCAATGGTCTGCTCCTGAAGTTCCTAGGAGAAATTACTAGAGAGGGAGAGGTCATCAAAGTCCTCATCCCTGAAAGAACAATTTAACCACCAAGATTTTTCAGTTATTGGTTGTGTTGGGGGGTATAAAATAAGTCTCTGTGTAGATAACCCATTGGAAATAGTCATCTCTCCATCCCTACATCCTATAAAAGAATTTGCAGTAGCTAACCATGTTCTTGCCAAGATAATATGATGCCCTTTAGAAGGATCCTTTGATTCTACGACCATAAAGTGGACATGGTATTCCCATGAGGCTACTGATACAATAATGTCATCCAGGACTCCAACAGGTTTTACTGTAGTACGTTCTACTAGTTCTAGGATGGAATGGGTAGGTCAAAGATATTGTCCCAACTGTAAAACTTCTAAAATTGCGGAGGTCATCATGTTGATGGAGGATCCTTAATCGATTAATGTATTTTATATGGAGGTATTGTTTATAATTACAGTCACTACTGGGGCTCCTAGATTTGTATATTTTGAAATCTAGGACTGATCTGTCATACATTCAGACATCTCTCCTATAACATGAATTATGAGAGGGTCCTTTTTCTTCTTACGTGGGTGTTTAATGCATATCTCCTTTATTACCTTGCTATATATTGGTATGTCCTTGATAGCTTGTAATAGAGGATTTTTTACACAGATATTCTTTAATTCATTCAAAATGTCATACTCAGGATGAACTACAGGTTTTTCTATTACTAGTATTTCCGGAAATGGAGGAACTCTTTGCTCCTGAATGGGTTCTTGCAGAGGATGGGTGTGTACTGGAATCCTTGGAATGTTCACATCCTAAAAATTGGCATCATTCACGGGTTCATTTGAATCCTCTTCTTCTTCATTTTCCTCATGAATGATGACTGATGACTTGGGTTTCTCATTCACAACTCTTCCATATCATAATTGAATCTCATGTATAGGTACAGTTGAAATAAGGTATGATGGAAGATTTTGCAACTCAATGTTATTAAGATATTGAGCTGGTTTATTATTTGGGTTAGGTATTGGTTGTGTAGTTAATAATGTCAGTCGAGGAGGGTTTATATTATGGAAGTGATGAAGTTGTTGTGCAATGAGAGGAACTGGAGGCACAAATCCAAGAGAAATTTGCTGGAATTTGTTTGGTGCTAAGGATAAGGATGATTAGGTGCAAATACAGGTTGTGACTAAGGGTATGGTTGTCCTCTCCATCCTTGTGACCAATATTTCTGCTACAAAAATTGAGGAGGAGGGTACTGAGGTGACCAATTCTTCCAACTTGAATTGTTCCATTTTTTAGGTGGTTGGTATGGAGGATAATAGAGTGGGGGATGTGGTGAAAACTTTTGGTATGTTGGTTTCTCTCTAGGTTTCCATGGAGGACTCATAGATGTTTCACCTACATCCCCACACTTATAGATGGCTTGCAACCCAGGAAATGATGGGAAATTGTCTGTTGGATGTTCCTTTGTACAAATGTGACATACAGAGATGTTGTTTAATGGACATTCCATTTGGGGATGTCTGGTCTTACATCTTGGACAAATAATGCTCATTTCTGCTTGTTCTTCATCCTACCTTTTCTTGGCTTTTAAAGAATATATTTGAGGACCCATGGCTCCTAAGATATCAGTCTTGAAGTTCTCCAATGGTATCCTAAATCTATCCTTGTAACTCCACTTGAACTGGGAATGTTTCCTCTTACATTTCTACTATAAGGCTCCCAAAAGTTTTTCCCAAATTTCCCCCTTCTTCTAGAATAAGTTTTACACATCTCACTGATTTGTGCAAAGGTTTTATGAGAAATACCGCCATATTCCATGAGATTAAGACTTTCTATCAAGTCGTTGGAGATCTCTTTAAGGAAAAGTGTACATATTGCATCTTCTTGAAGGTCACTATATTTTGATTTATGTAACGTATAAAGAAACCTTTCGAGATAATCCTATAGGATTTCATCTTCAAGTTGTTGTATTTTGAATATATCATGTCAAGATTCCTTAGGTTTTTAATACTCTTGATATTTTCGTAAAAATGAGGTTTTCATATCATCCCAAGTCCTGATAGTGGATTCACCTAATCCCATGAACCATCTCAAGGAAGAATCTGTTAGTGTAGCGGGAAAGAGTTTTAGTTTGTGAGCATATTATAGATAATTCGAGCTACTACAAAGGATATCGAACTCGAACATAAATGTGTCCAGGTCCTCATTACTTTTTCCATAGAAAGTAGGTAAGGAAGAAGGAGGGATTCTTTTCATAGTTACATCCTGTATAGTGTCTAAAATAGGAAACCCGAAGGTAGCCTCAGTTCGATTTTCCCCTTATCCTTCATCATTTCCAACTTCATCATGATCTTTGTTCTCTCCATGTCTCTCCATATAGGTTGGGTTTTTAACGTAAATATACCTAGGAGCTTCCTTATGAGGTGATAATGGGGCATCCCAACGTTCTTTTTTAGGAGAGATCTTCCTCTGATCAACCATGCTTTTATTGAATCCTAGAGGGAGAGTAGGCTCTACTGTGGATGTTTCAATTTGTGATATAAATTGATCTATGGAGTTTCAAAAGAGAGCTTTTACCTGGTTAGGATCAACAAATTCAACGAAATTTGGATCTCCTACTAGTGAAAAATTGTATTATTTGGATTCAAGGCTAGTGGAGAGTTAGAGGTTCCTAGTGGCTGATCCTCTTGAACTTCCTCAGGAATGAGGTCCTTAGGAACTCCTACCAAGGTTCCTTCTCCTTCTATGGCCTCCCTGGTAAGATCTACCAAGAGATTCTCCTTAGATTTCCAAATAGAACTACTTCCTACAGGTGTCTTTTGATACCTTTCTGGCGATTTAGTGGTTGGGTATTATGTCCCCTATAAAAGTTAGTAGGAATTCCAATAAGCTTTCCTCTCTTAACAAATCTACCTTGAGGATCTCTAAGTCTGCTCATGAAAAAATTAAATTAGAAAAAAAAACTATGCTTCTACTATTGTTGTATTTGGGGGCTCCTGTTATAACAGATGCACATGTTCTTACCTCTCATCTTACCACTCCCATGCCACCATCCTATTACTAAACTTCATACAAAATTCTATCTATTCTACATTACAGAACAAATTCCCTGCAACGACGCCAAAATTTTGGGTGTTGTATCATCTTGATTAATTCACCTAATATTTAATTATCGGTCGGGGTTGGTAGGATTAGACTTGACACAAAATAAATGTGAAGGTAAAGGAATTACTATGGTGTCGTGGAAATATTTTAACAAACAAAAGATCGAAAGATATTTCAAAATGAAAAACCAAGTCAAACTCCTAAGAATTCAACTATTAAGGTAATTGAACAAGAACAAAATACTAGATCAGAATATAAAAAGTACACTATTCTACTCTATAAACAACTACTAAAGAATAAAGATATATACAATACTACTTCTATACAGGAAAAACTACTCTTTCTAGTAAGGTTTATGAATAGTTTCAAGAACTAATTATGCAAAGAACGTTTATATTGGCAACATAAGTACAACAACTAGATTGATAATTTATTTTATAAGAAAATTAACTTTAGATTGAAAAAGGATACTAACAACAACTAACTTTTCAAGTGAAATACTAGGATGAAAGGAAGACCTAATTTATAAGTAAGTAGAAAACTTGATAAAGAAACAAGTAGAAAACTTAATAAGAGAAGCAAGTAGAAAACTTAATAGGAATAACTTTGAATTCTATCCTACAAGTCTCTTTCGGTAATCACGCAGTGAAAAATGAACAGCTACAAGGTACTAGTATATTTTCCTAAGGATAATACTTCTAATACTAATTTTGACATGAAAAAAGATAAATCAATCCAAGGGCATGATCACAAAACAATAAAAAGTGTTAGTTGAAGGAATAAAAAATAAACTCAAGAAAGAAAACACATCATAGCTCAAAATATGTTCATGGTGAAAGGATAAAACTTTAATAAATAATCTAAAACAATATAACTTTAACCTTAATGTTAAATAGAACTATCGTCTAACCATTACAGTCAAAGCATACTTCGAAAAATAAGGAAACAGAACTTTAAACAGGTTCGAAACACATTAAAAAACTAAAAATGAAACGATGGATTGGATGACAGACTGAACTACAGGTCTGAAAGGGGTGTCTGAATGATAGTTTAAATAGGTTGTTTGAATGACAATCTGCATAATTAAAGTACCAAAAAATAACCTAAATGATCTAATATTCAGCTGAATTTGTGCACATGTAAATACAATGCATAGAGGCAATAAATAAACCTACTTAATAAAAAAAATTGACAATGAAATAATATTAAACTAATTGATAAAAAGAAATAATTGTGTATTATACTAAGAAACAAACTGGAATTTAACTTGAATGAAGTTATAACCAAAAGGAAATGAACAAAATTGAATATATTCTAACTTGATAAAAGCAATCTATTCTATCTACTTGCAAATAAAACTGAACAACAAAACTAGAAATGAAATGCCTGCAAGCAAATTGAAAGCAAACTATGTGCGCAACTAGATATTTAACTTTAGAAATAAAATTCCTTATAGGAAGAAATGTTTACAATAATTTAGTGAAAACAAACTAGAAATCAAACTATACTAACTACAAAGAAAAGGTAATGAAACTACAAAAAAAAAGAAACCTATGGTTGATGAGGGGCCCTCTCAGCAATCAGGGGTGATGCCTGGATAACGCTTACAAGAACACAATCATGAACAATAGAACATACAAATTCTATTAGAAATAAGGAACAAAGTTACATAATTATTCTCTTAAAACTGACTGTCTCACTAATGAATTGATCAACTCTTTATCTCTTCGCATGAAGGTGTTTATATACACAATGTTTATAGAGGTGAGAAAGTGGACACTTTAGTGGTCGTCTGCTCTCTAAATTTAGTCAACCATTATGACGTCTAACTGATCAAACACCAATGCACAACCTTCTCCTTCTCCTTCGTGAATTGGTTATCTTCAACATGTGTGATGTGGCATATGGTTCCTTCTTTGGTGTGGCTGATTTCGTGAGTTCAAGCAGAGGCAGCGTGCTGGTGATCCTTCTAGAATGGGAGCCATTGCCTCACCTAAACATGTCAACAATAAATAGTTTCAAGCTGATCCATCCTCTAACGCTCAGGAATCTATCATTAAATGCGTGCAATTAGTTCAGTGAACTGAACAGTGAGGTGGATAGTGAGCTAGATCTGCTCTATGCATAGGATGATTGCATTCTCTATTTGTTGGCGTGCTAAAGACAATGGTCTGCACTAACAATCTCATGCTAACATTTTAATGCTTGGAAACCTACTGAACAATGTCGCGAAGTCGAATTAGTGAGATGGATAGTAAGCTGGTCATGTTATGTGCATATCTAGCTAAATGCATGTTTGTTGTTAGCTCATCCAAAACCTGCAAACAAATGCATACATAAATTAATATATCAAAATGCGCTCCAACTAGTGTCAATTTTAATTTATAAAATTGTGAAATGATAATAATAAACAGATTTGACATAAATCTTAAATTCATTCGTACCTGGGGCTGAATAGTGAGGTGTGTGACAAAAAATATGAAAAAGATGACAAAACATATGCTTAAATGCGTAATTTAACTACCGTAAATGATGACAAAACTGAGATCAACAATGTTGTTTTGTTATGCATTTGTTTATATTTAGTTGATGTGTTATGCATGATAGAATGTTTGCATTAATGACAGTATACTACTAATATGTATGTGATGGGTAAGTAGCCCATGGTGCTATACAACTCTTCATTGCTAGTTATGTAGAATGAAACCTCTTTACTAACATATTGGATTAGTGCACAATCTCAATGATGTCATGGTAGAGATGGAAGGCATATAGAAAGTTTTCATGAGATATGGATGAATGTTGTATTGGCTAAAATAGTTACATGATTATATCTTTATGCATAAGAATTTTCCATTATGATTATGCTTTATGAAATGTTTCTAACCATACAACTAAAGCATGTGACTTGTAGGAAAGATCATGTACAATCACCTACAAGAAAAGAAGGATGAGACTTGTGCCGAAGAACAAGTGATGACAGTTCAAGAAATAATCCAAAATGAAGAATAGTATGACGAGACTTCAAGAGGCCCCAGAAGCACTCTAGTTATGTGACATTGTTGAGTAACATCATTGATGCAGATCCTTCCAGCTATGAAGAAGTAGCCAAGAAGAAAGGGAAGGAGAGTACCAGTTCAAGAAGAATGATTTCTAGGATGCAATATCTGCAAGTTCCATCATGCAGTAGATGGAAACATTGTGGGATACAAGGAAATATTCGTAGCATGAGGCTTCTCATGGAAAGAAGGCATAGACTACGAAGAGACATTTGCAGCCACTAGAAGTTAAGACACATGACATGCAGACTCATGTGTGCAAATTAAAGAAGGCCTTGTATGAGCTTAGAAGACACCCATGGGATATCACATACATGAGGAGCTTGAAGATCACCTAGAGTGATGAAGATTTTAACCTTTTATATAAGGATTGAATATGAAAGCCTATAGAGGATGACAAGCTCACGAATTGGTGCAAGAAGAAATTATGAAAAGGTTCAAGATAGAGGATATTGGTATCCAGTGACCCTAGTTGGATACATATAATATTAGTAGTAGAAGAAGCTACTTGTCACTCCAGTACATAATGTTTTAATACATAGAGTATGTAAGGAAAAGGGAGAATGATTCTCCACTTAATAGGGAGTGACTGCATAAGATCATGAGGTTTGACATGGTATGATAGGATGGATAGCTTAATGGTGGCTCTAGGATTTACTGAGAGTAAAGCGGATTCCAACCTTTACTGCAAAGTCAAAGGTGGAATACCAGTGATGCTCCTGTTATATGTCGATGACTTGTTCAATAATAGTAAAGAGGAACTCATTAAAGTTGCAATAAGGAGACTTGCTACCAAGTTTGAGATGAAGGACTTGGATACAATGCACTACTTTCCAGGCATGGAGGTATGGAAGAATGTAGATGAAATCTTCCCTGGACAAGGGAAGCATGAAGTGGAGATCTTAAAGAGGTTAAGGATGATGGAATGCAAGGCCACGACCACACCTATGGAATCAAACCTGAATCTATTGAGTGATGCTTCATCAAAATATATTGATGCTACGATGTATCATCAGATGATTGGGTCCTTGATGTACCTGATGAATATGAGACCAGATATTTTCTTTCCTGTGAACACATTGAGCCAGTTCCTGATGGATGCGAGACATGTTCACCTGATGGTTGTAAAGCATGTAGTGAGGTACCTAAAGGGTACAATTGACTATGGGATGAAGTATGAAGAGAATCAAAATATTAACCTGGAGGGTTATGTGGATTTATATTGAGCAGTTCCATTGATAGGAAGAGCATGGAGTTGAGTACAACCGAGGAAAAATATGTTTCCACTTGCTCGACTACTTGGGAGAGAGGAGCAGTGAAGCTCCAGTTTGTGATCTAGATCTAGATCACAGGGCCTTCACTTGTTGACCAATATCCTATCATGTTAGTTCATATTGTGGGTTTTAAAATTATAAAAAATTGAACCAATATATTGTAGGTATTGGGGGAATGAGGGGTTTAAGGTGGGGGTGGGTGGGGTGGTTTATAAGGATTGGGGTATAAAAAGGGGTGGGGAGGAGGTTTTAAGTATTGGGAGGGGGTTTCAACAAAAAGTGTTTGGGTCAATATCTCTCAAAATTAAGGGTATTCTTTAATATCCCACGATTGCACTTGCTATGTGAGATGTTCACTAAGTGAAGTTCCCGTGATCTAGATCTCTCGAAAGAGGGAGTTCTAGCATAGTTTATGAGACATGTTGTCTCAGCATAAAATCCTCGAGAAGCTCGTAGGTTTCTCAGACATAAATGGTCCTGTAGGTTGTCCTCGGATGTAATCCATCCTAGCAAAGCTCATAGGTTATCCTTGGACGTAATCAGCCCTGACGTGATTCTATGCTAGAAATGTCCAGAGTGAAGTTTGAGTATTTCAGGGAGAAGCTTGGTGTTCTTCAAATCGAGGTTCCTTCTATGGAGAAGTGATGAGTCTGAGATCCTTTCTGACATGGTGGTAGGATTGGTTCCTCTCATGGTCGGATGTAGTGCAGGAGCCTTTCTGACATGGTTGCAGGATGTGTTCCTCCCATGTTCATATGTAAGTGTTGAGCCTTTCTGACATGGTGGTAGGCTGGGCCTCCCATGGTGAGATATAAGTGCTGATCCTTTCTGACATGGTGGAAGGATGGGAATCCCATGGCTAGATATAAGTGTTGGACAAGCCTTTATGACATGGTGGCAAGATGGGCCTCCCATGGTCAGATGTGACTATTGTGCCTTTCTAACATGGTGGTTGGATTGGTTCCTCCCATGTTCAGATGTAAGTGATGTTCATTTCTTATATGGTGAAAGTATTGGTTCCTCCCATGGTAAGATGTAAGTGCAGAACCTTTCCCCAGATGGTAGTAGGTGTTTCCTACCATGCCATTAGATGTAAATGCAAAGCCTTTCCCCGGATGGCAGTAGGTGTGTCCTACCATACTGGTGGATGTAAGTGCAGATCTTTTCCCTAAATTGTAGTAGTTATATCCTACCATTTCGATGGATGTAAGTGAAAATCCTTTCCTCGGATGGTAGTAGGCGTGTCCTACCATTCTGATGGATGTAAGTGAAAAACCTTTCCCTGGATGGTAGTAGGTGTGTCCTACCATGCCAGTGGATGTAAGTGATGGGACCTTTCCTAGATTATAGTAGGTGTGTCCTATAATCCTGGTGTATGTAAGTGCTAGAGCCTTTCCCGGATGGTAGTAGGTGTGTCCTACCATGACGGTTGATATAAGTGTTGGAGCCTTTCTTGTATGGTAGTAGGTGTGCCCTACCATGTCGATGATATAAGTGATGAATAAGAAGAGATACATGGAGGATAGGCCTATAACCAACATGAAAAAGGGTTGGCTCTGTAGAAATTCCTATGATGAGTAGAATTAAGAAATAGCACCATTTGCTTGAGATAGAAGGAGCAGTGATGATGATGATGATCCAGTCTGATTATGATCCTGTGATGAAGACTTGTGCTGATGAATTGTCTCACGAGAATAGCTTCCTAGTTAAGAGGGAGTATTGATGTATTTGTAACTTCAGAATGTATTCACTTGTATATCTTATGTATTATATTTCATTGTACCCTAATATTCCTATCGGGAGAATCATTAATGTAATCAAGTCATGTAAATTCATAAAGGTTAACCCTCCTTTGTTGATCGGGGGGGCAAAGTCCCCACAGTTGAGGGGCACTAGGGTTATTATACTCTCCTAGTGAAGTCGGCCCTAGTAAGTAATTAGCAAGTGGAAAACTAGTATAAATAGAGAGTGAGTCTCTCTATTTGTAACACACAATCACTTAACTATAGTGCATGAGTGAGGGAAGAGGGGCTTGTACAAGTGAGAGAGAGAACAACTATCGAAGATCATATTTTTGTCTTTGCGTTTTAATTTTCCACTGGTGCTCATTCTATCTCTGAGGAAGTTGCGGGGTTTTCTCCTTTATGGTTTCCCCAAGGAAAACTCTTTGTGTCTCTTGTTTCTTGTGATTATTTCTTGTGCATGTTATTCTCTGTGATAATATCCTAAGATCATATTGATTAAATGATTAAAATATAACACTAAAGTTATGTAATTGTCTAATAAGGTTCTATTGATAGTCCTTAGGCATAAAATGACTATTAATATTATGTAACATATTATCCCAAGAGTTGATTTTTTACTTACCTATTATTTCTCGATGGATCTCGAGCTCATCCCACTAGATAGTTGCATGTCCCTTAATTTTGGTAGTTGCATATTTTACTTTATTCTTGTTTTCAATTTCTTCAAAATCAAAATGTTTATTCAGAGTATTAATCCAATTCTTGAGTTCTTCAACATTTAAGTTACCTTCATGCATAGGTACTTCAACTCTAGGTTTGCTACTAGCCTTCATCAGCATCTTTAAAACTATGACTTCTTCGGGATATTCTTCTTCATCATCAGGGAATTCTTCTTCTTCGTCCCTGTTATCTGAATTTTATGAGTGGTTCTTTATTTCCATAGATTCCAATCTTTCTTCCAGTCTTGTCATGTTTCTCTGCATATATTTTTTGGTAGGTTGTCTTCCTCAACCACGTCCTACAGGAACCCCATGCGCTTGTCCTCATCTTTGGAACATATTTATCTAAGCTCTGATACCATACCTAATGCTGAGTAGGATATGCAGGTCTAATCAGCAACCCAAAACTGATCCAGTTAGCTCACAATGTAGTTGATATTTTGTACAACTCACTTGCAGATTTTCAAATCTATGATAACTTCTATTTCATAAACAAAATTTTGCATCCATCCAGAATGTTAACAAACTTTCTTATTAACTCTACGAAATGGCTTGTGGATCGTTCGATTAGTGTCCCCACCAAATCTACGGTGGAATTCAAAAAACATGGAAGCACATTTCATACAAATTTCATGCACATTAAAATTTCTTTGGACTTCGCAACTCTTCCCAGGGAAATCTCTATCCTCCATTGATCATACTTTGACGATCAATCTCAGTTGTTGACTCTAATCTAATTTCCCATCGATTGGTTCTGATTTTGCTGGCTTAGAATTTTATTATCCTTCAAGAACTTTTGTCAGTGAAATAATTTGTGGCCATTGATCTTTGTCTACTCTGAATCTACACCACACGATATAGAGAATTGATTTCCTCTTACATTGGGTGCATCTTCTATCTATGAAATATTATTTCGATCGTACATCTTTTCAAGAAACATATTTTTAACTCTGTGATTGATTTGGTCATTGGAACGATCAATTCTTCATTGCAACTCTCCTCATAGACAATCTCAGTCTTCTATAATTCAATCAAAATTCGAAATACATACACTCATATAGGATTTCAATTTATACGACTAGTAAATGGAACAAATATATAAATGAACATAAATTCTTGCAGAGTAAAACTCTATCCTTCATTCAATTTGGACCTATTGAGGCCTGGAAAATTGCAGGTAACAACAGTCGGGGATTCTCCCCAGTAAACATTCCCAACTAGCCCATTACTGTTTGGTATGGGGAATCTGTCAGGTTTACGGTCCAGCTACCATAGTTCAAGTAACAAAAATAAAGGGTTTTACCGGTTACGGCTTGGTCCACCGTGTATGTTTTTAGTTTTTGTATTTAAGTATGAGATGCAAGTTCTTATCTAAAAATGTAGATTGATAGAGAATATGAGGAGCGGTCACAATGTGATGCGCAGGTTCTTACCTCTCATCTTAACTCTCTCACATCTAAACCACGCACAATAAGAAAAACTAAAACTAGATATCTAACCTATCCCTAGGGAGCAAGATTATCATTTGTCAATGAGTAATGTATTTTGTGCATTCATTAAGAAAAATCACAGATAGTTGTTACTTATTTCAAAACACATGAAAATTTATAGATATATGAACAACCAGATAGCTAATTGTTTATGAACAACATTCATTACTCATAGTGGAAATTTCATAGAATAAACTAGAGCGCATTCATAACAAGAACATAGGTTCAAAGAGTTAGAATGATCTCACAGTTAATGGATAACAGCTGAAAACAAAATAGTTCACATTCAACAAATCCATAGTACAGCATTTGAAACCTTCCACAAAGATTTCTCCAACAAGAAACTTGTAATTTCTTTATGCAAAAGGAAATAGTTCTTCTTACATCATACTCTCACAAATCTATCCAGGAAAAATTCCCCTTATTCCCTCTAACTCTCCTATATTTATACAAAACAGCAAAACCTTTGGGTTGGGCTTCCCCCAACCATTTAATTTCATAAATTTGTCCTTTTGTGAGTGCTCATGATTCATACAATACATTATATTTTAGATTAATATTTAAGAGCACTTTGTAATGAGGGACCAGCTTAGTAACTTATGAACATTTTTCGAGCATGGGCCTCTACTGCTAACGATTCTGCTCAATTATCCATTGGTCTTTCTGAGATCCTGTTGATCTTAGACCTTCACTATCTTGTCTTTGAGCAACATCTCTACTTCTTACTTTCTCTTCTTCAGACAACTCCATTCTACTTTGTCCTTTAGATACGTCTTCTTTGCAGCAGCAATGATCAAACTGGATCTGAAAAAATATCCTAAGTCCATCTGCAGTTAAAATGAAAAACTCAACAATAATACGGACTGTATTCAAGAAAATGTAAACCACGCTATAAATAAAACTAATCATTAAATGTGAGGCCCTTCACTGTGTTCTCATCATGAAAAATATATCGTGATAAAAAGAATTAGAAACCTCCACCGCCCATAAAATAGGGTAAAAACACACAAAAAACGATGGGAAAAATCCTCACCGGCAGGAAAAAACTAAGCATCGGGCAGACAATCCACTATGGAGTAGCAACGATGGAAGACCATAAAGATACAGTTCTTGTGATCAAAATAAAACATCGGCAAAATAAAACATTAAAAAAACTGCAACATTGGATATCGGAACCACTACAGCAATGGACGATCGGTTCGCTAAGGAGCCGCAATGGCGAGTGACGGACAAACTAAAAGTTCCGCGGTCAACATAAAATCATCGACGACCGGAAAATCTAAAGCTAAAGTTTGGAGCTCAAAAGCACTAATCATTGGCGATATAGATCATTATGTAGCCACAATGGCGGGAGATAGACTGACTACAGCTTCCGCGAAAAAAAAATCACCAGTGATCGAAAGAGCTAAGGACTATATAGCGATGAGTCAAAACTTAATGCTACCACCGTGTCAACACTGCAAAGGACTAGCCTTCCAATCAAAGTCAAACATTGATCCGATAGCAATAACAAAAAAATCACAAAGCAAAAAGTTTGATTAATAAACCAAGGCATTGGCAAAAATCAGAACTAGCCATCAACACATTCTCTATTTTCCCTCCAAAACAGCGGCGATATAGAGGACTACCGCCCTGATTCCTTCTTCAACCTGCTTTCGATAGCAATGAAGGAGATCATTTAGACCAAAAGGACATCATTTTCAAATTAAAATTTAAACTCCATAATCAAAGCATTGGCAGACATAACTCAGTTTTCCGAAAAGCATGAAAGCAATTTACCTCTATTTCAACTTCAAACAATCCAAATTTGTAGCAGAGGGAAAAACAACGTTTAGCAATCCAAACAATCCCATGTGAGATAAAATCAATAAGGAGGGTCCAATTTTTTTTTTTTAAATTTGGGAAGATAGTTGCAGCTGTAACAATTGGCAACTACCTGGTGAACCTGTTATCCACCTAAATGCCACCTCTCCGTCCGAGTGCCGACATTCCTCATGTTGGTACACAAAAGGACATCTATGGATTGAGGTTTGGCCAGGGTACTATAGAGTGGCTTATTTTATAATACATTCTTCCTTCATCCATCTAGTCACTTTGCCATTTTTACTATGTTAAGTTGCATTCCCGACTCTCCCTTTATACAACTCGCAAGTCATTCGCGAGTGTCGGTTGCTGCAAGTCATGAATGGATGTATTCGCGGCTTGCCCTTATGGTAAGTCACGAATCATTCGTGGGTTTCTCTTCTACATACCCGTGAATGTGTCCCTTAATAGTTAAAAATAATAACACGTGATAGCTTGAGATTAGTTAAGCCCTTTTCCTTAATCACCTTAACTGTCTCAACCTCCTCAACTTGCGAAAATGCCTTATTTCCTCCATATAAATACAGGCCTTGGGGAGGGTGTTAGATATACAGACTTGGAGAGCAAAGTTATGGTGGTGGATTGTATACAGAAGTCTTTGGAGCAGTGGAACTCAGAATCCTTTGGTTGCAGAGGAGTCCTTGTCTCAGGTGTTGGGTTGTAATCTGAACTTCTTCATTATTGATAATAAAGAGAATCCTTCTTCCATATGTGTTTCATGTATCTTGGTTTGATAAATTTTTATGTTTTTGCATCTTATATGTGATTTATCTAACCTACTTATATATATATGAATCATCTTGTATCTGGAATATTGTTTATTGACAGGTGAAAGAGGAGCAATCCTGGAGACTTTGGAAGTGGAGCAGAGCAGAAGAGGACTAACAAGGATCGACCTTCGTTAATTGAGTAAGTCCTTCTAACCCTCCTATTTCCTATTCTGTACTTTATAATTCAATTGTATGCAAGTTGATTGAGTATGTTGGTAACCCCAGACCTATGGTTATTTGGTGTATATTCCTTTACAACAGAACTGGTGACTCCGCTGGGGATCTCTTAGACTGTTGTAGGTTTTTCTGTCTCCTGACCAGTCTTTGGTTGGAAGTTTTTCTGTGATCTTTTGTCCTGGTTGATACTTGCCTCAGTATTCAAAAGTCTTGTTATTTTTCTTGTTTTTGAGAAAAAGTTTATACCCATTCGCGAGTTGTCCTTCTAGACAGTCACGAATGCAGGTTCTAATTCACGGGTTGCTATACTGGACAGTCGTGAGTTATTCGCGGGTTGCTCTTATAAACAGTTGCGAATACTCCTAGAAGTAGGGATTTTTAAGTTAAAGTTTGCTTGTTTCTTTGCTTTGGGTAATCCCTATTTCTGAGTGGATTTTATTATGAATGCTATGTGGCTTGTTTGAAGGCCTCTGTTGATCACATTTTGTGCTTTTTCGAAAGCCCTTGAGTCTTTTTGCTTGGATTATTTACTGCTTGCATGCTGAAGTGGGTGGCTTGTTTGCGTTGTGATTTAAAGTGTCTTTGTCCAGATCTGTTGTCAAGGTCTTGGGCTCTGTTTTTCTAGTTTGTCTTTTGATAGAAGCTGGTTGTCACTTGCCTTTGTAAGTCGACAGTGATTTTTGTCATTGTTTGCACCCAAGATAAGGTTCCTTGTTGGTTGTCTTTTGTTTCGGTCAGCCTGTTTGCTTCAGTTTGTTGCTTTTAGATAGTTTATTGGATTCAAGTTTGCTCAAGTACAGTGCATTGTAGTTTTTCTTTTGCTTTTATAAAAGAAAATTAAAAAGAACCTATACTTGTTTTTACTGCTTTCGCCCCCTTCCTCCTTTGGTTTGACCTTGTTAGACAAGGTACTGAGCAACCTTTGTTTGTAGGTTTAGATTGATACTTGGGACTTCTTGACCTTTGTTTATGTCAGTATTTTTGCTCAGTCTCTTCATTCCAAAGTTGTCGGCTTGTCTACCTTTGTAAGCCTTCTTTCCAAGAGAGGTTATATCCAACTTTAGGGAAACCTAGGGTTTGTTTGTGGGGTATAAAGTAGTTGTCTATTTGCTTTGCTTACAATACTTGCTTGCATTAGTTGATAGGCTGATTTTTCTTTTGCATTTATAAAAGAAAAAGACAAAAACATATGTTTGCTTTATATGCATGTAGATTAGGGTTTTAGTCTACATAACATAGCATACAATTGTTTTTGGAAAAATATAAAAAGAATTTGTTCTTTTGTGGCTTTCAAGTTTTATATTTGAAAAATAAAGAGAATAGTTTTTGCTTTCAGCATTTCATTTCTCTTTGCTTAGTCATTTTTTTTCAACTTTTGAGTCAAAACACCACATAAGTTTCATGCCATTTACCCTCTGAATAAAAACAGCCCTTAAAATAAACGATATAATTTAAAATTTACTAATAAGTTTTATTTTATAGCGTCATACACCAACTAGCTTAGGGTAGACTTGTGGGCTAGAGAGTTTTAACTCCCCACAAGTCTTAAAATTTTAGACGTTGTTGGCCTATCATTAGGTAAATCCTTTTCTACATTGATTGCATCTGGGAAGCTCCTCTCAAATGGTAGTTAAGCACTAGGCTGCGTGGAGGCTTGGACAGAGGAGACAACCCTCCGAATCCTTGTCAAAATGTAACTTAGGACTTTTACGCATCTGGGGATTCTGTCTTAGACAGAGTTTCGGGCTCAGCTACCCTGCCCATACGTACGAGTTTGGCTGACGACTGTCCCCCCAGACTATCAATATAGTTAAGGTAGCCTTTAGTCTCTTTGACATCTAGGGTTCATACACAGGTACACCGAAAGGTTATTTATGGTTGACCTTGGACGGACTTGGAAGGTAACCTCGGTAGAAAGTGTGGGAGGGAGGTGGGTGATTCCTCCGCTTGTGCCTAAGAATATCTATAGGGATGCCAAGTAACTGTCTATCAGCTTTCTTCTGGAAAGTACATCTTATACCTATTTTTCTGCTTGGCTTTAGGAATTTGTAGTGAGTGCTGTGTGGTTTGTCTGTACTTAGTGTGCCTTTAGGTGTATGCTTTGTAATTTTGGTTGCCTATTGAACTCAGACTTTGTCTCTTGTTTTGAAACTATGGCTAACACCCCTTTGGACACCAACCAAGAGATCCCTATGTTTGGAACTCCTTGTACTATTCCTCTCACCGGGAATGTTGGTGTTCCCTTGATGGCCACCTTGAATCTTCCTGGATTCACCCTAGGGCTACTGGTGTGGTTGTTTTCCGCTCCAACTATCTTGAATGCTCCTGATGCTTCTCAAGGAAGCTCCTTATATCACGAGCATCAAAACACTGCTTCCCCTTCACCTGTAGTTGATTCTCCTCCTCCTTCTACCTCATACGGTGAAAGTACTGATACTAGCAACCGACAGTCTAAAAGGATTAAAAGAAGGAGAAATAGGAAGAAGGCACATAAGCTAGGAGGCACCCGTTCAACCTTTGCAAGTCAAGTTGAACCTCACCACCCAGCCTCTGTTGTTCATGCTGGGGGCACCCATCCAACCTCTGCAGGTCATGTTGGATCTAAGCACTCAACCTCTGCAATTCAAGTTGATCTTCACCATCTAGCATCTCTTCATCATGATGGTGGGATCCTTCCAACATTTCTAGGTCATGTCGGATCCAGTCACTCAGCCTCTGCAGAGCATGCTGATGGCACCTGTTCAACCTCTGGTTTTAAAGTTGAACCTCCCCATCCAACTGCTGTTTTTCATGTTGGATCCATCCACCCAGCCTCTGTTGTTCATGCTGGGGGCACACACTCAACTGCTGCAAAGCATGTTGATTCTAACCATTCAACCTCTGTTCTTTATGTTGGTGGTGCCCATCCAACCTCTGTAGGTCATGTTGGACCTAGTCTCTTAGCCTCTGCAAGCAATGCTGGGGGCAGTCTCTCAGCCTCTGTACTTCATGCTAAAGACAATCTGTCAGCCACTGCGAATCATGTTGACACTGTTGAAAAGACTACCCGTTCAAAAAACAAGCTCAAGTTTCCTTGTAAGCTTTGTGAGGGAGACCACCTTACTTATAAATGCCCTTCTATCACGGAGGTGCGAAGAGTTTGGAGTCATGGTCATCCCATTTTTGAACATTCTGAAGCTTTTCAACAACTAGCCTCTCTTAGTCAGGTTGGACCTAGTCACTCGGCTTCTGTTGTTCATGCTGGGGGCAAACTCTTCGCCTCTGCAGGTCATGTTGAGAGCAAACAGTCAGCCACTGCTAGTCATGTTGACACCGTTGAGAAAACTGGTCATTTGAAGTGAAAAATTAAGTTCCCTTGTATGTTATGCGAGGGAGATCATCTTACTCACAAGTGCCCTGCTATCGCATAGGTGCGAAGAGTGTGGTCCAAGACTCAAAATTTTCCTTCTCCTGAACAACCTATAGTTTCTCAAGAACCTACTCAACCTTTGGTTGATCAAGTGGTCGAACAAATATCAAGTTTGGTCGATCCCACTCTTCTTTCGGAGAGTGATCCTGATTTGATTGAACCAATGTCATCTTTGGTCAATCCCACTCTCCCTTCAGAGAGTGACTTTCACGAAGCGGTTGAATCGTTTCCGTTATCGATCAATCCCACTCTTCCTTTGGAGAGTGAAGTGTCTACTAGTCACATTTTCTTCACTTCCAGTTCAGAACTTACTGAACAAGGTGGAACTGAACTCGCTTTGGATCAACCCCCACCAAGCTCTCATATTGCTTCCTTTGATTGGGATAGCCTAGTTGAGCTGCCCCTTCCTTCTAATGCACCTTTCCAGATAAAGGTCAAAGTTGAACCCTATACGATTTCTCGTTGTATTGTTGATGAAGGAGCCTCAGTTAGTATTTTTTCTGCTCGTGTTTGGCGAGGCATGGGATCTCCCAGCCTTGTGTCGACTGCTAGTCAATTATTGGCATTTGATAGAAGAACTTGTATAGCCTTAGGAATTCTTGCTCAAACACCTGTTACTTTGGGTGGGAAGACCATCTTAGTTGACTTCATGGTGATAGAAGACCCCTTGGACTTCAATAAGATCCTTGGACAAGATTATGTCTATGCCATGCAAGCAGTGGTGTCAACATTTTTTCCTGTGATGTAGTTTAATCATGGTGAATAAATTGTCACTATCGATCAGTTGGATTTTCTTAATCCATCTCCTGACCCAACTAGAGACTAGGTCTTTCCTTTATTGATTCCCAGTGTTTCTGTAGACACTACCCCACCACAGGTGAACTATGTGGCCTCTTTTCCTTTATGTTCAATTGCTACTGAGAAGCAGCCTCTGTTTTCATGCTTACCTTCTTAGGACTTGGTCCCAGCAGTTGAAGAGGTGAGTCATCCTATACAGACGGTAGGACCTAATCTCCACTCTGTTGATCCATTTGAAAGTTTAGACATGTGTCCTATCTCAGATGATCTCCTTCCTTTGGATGAAGTCTTCCTAGAGTGTTTGATACAGTCTGACCTTATTTTGGATGTTGGTTCAGTCTAACCCTGATTTTCCTAGTAGACCTGACCTTTCTTCTTGTATTGGTCTTGTTGAGTCTTTTGACTTTTCCTTTGAACAGCAAGTCAGTGATCTTGATGAGTTTGATTTTCCTTATGAATTTTTCAACTCCTTGGATATTGAGTTTGTTGCTACAGACTCTCTCTCCCTTGTTGATTTTTTCTCTCCTTCTGAGGTTGATCTTGATGATTCTAAACCCTCGAGCCTTGGTTCTATAGAATTTTCTTCGGTTGATTCTACCTTGACTTTCCCTTTTATAGAAGATAGCAAAGTCACATGTGTTTCTGCCAAAGTGACCTGCATCGGATCTTTTCTTTTGAATATGATTATGATGTTGTTGTTTCTTGGAGACAAGATTCTTAGTTGGATTCACAACTGTTTACTAGCCTCACCTTGTTGTTCAAGTCTTAATTACATTTGCATTTTCCTTGCTCGCGCTTATGAGCCTGATGCCGGCTTCCACACTTTTAGCTCGTTGTATAAGCCCTCATCTTTGTTCTCATTGTCGCTAAGCCTTGTATCATTTTGCCTTTTCAACTTGACACCCTTTACCTTGCGGAGACGTTCCCCGAGTGTCCTTATCTTGCTCACTTTCCTTGCATTATGCATAGGTCTATTCCTTGCACTTGGAACTAGTTTCTCCTGTCTATGACCCTCGTCTCCTCGCATTTAGAGCATTCTTTTTGCTCTCCTTAGAGCTAGTTAAAAATAGTAAGGAGGCCGCGAGTTGACTTTTTCGGACTCGTTAAAACTTCACGGGAAAGATTTATGAGTTTCTTTAGGCCCAAGTCTGACTCCTCAAAATAGACTTGACTGCCGAGTAAACTTGTCTGTTCATGCTTGTTAAGAATATGTGAACGGGCATCCACATTGGTGGTAGGTTATCTCTTTCTCGGACCATGTGGAATAATATGAGAAAGGATCACTCTCTTTTCTTTTGAATTGAGAAGAGTATTCTTAGGCATAGGTTTCTCTCTTTTTCGGACCTGAGGGACTAAATTTACGGAAAAGGAACCCTCAGTATGAGCTTAGTTTTCTCTTTTTCGTGCTCTGGACCAAAACATGAAAAAGATTTCGTGTGTACTTTGTGTCTTTGTCATGCTCGTTAAACCCTAAAGAACAAAGCATCGAGTTTATTGTTGTAAGCTCCATTTCTCGTAATCAAATGGATCTTTCTGAATGATCTTTCCTTCCTTCACCCTCATAAAACTAAGGCTATATGCAGCTTTTGAAGGAGCGTTGGGTAGGTGGTAATTTAACCTTTTTCGGACCTTACTAGCTAATTACGAAAAAGGTGTGCCTTTTCTTCTTCGGAAGTTAAGAGAGTTCTTCTTTGGTTTGTTTTAGACTTTTTCAGCCTCAGGCGACTAAATTGTATGAAAAAGGACCCCCCTGGAGTCTTCTTTGGAGTTTTTAGACTCTCTAAACTATGAAAACACCGTCGAGCATGTACTAGTTCGGGCTCGTAAAATCCACGAATTAGTGTTTATCAAGCATTCTTATTTCTTTTCTTCGAGCTTGCCAAAAATGAATATGGTATCGAGTTTTCTTTCTTAGACTCGTTAAACCTTTACAAGAAAGAGGGGATCCTATCAAGCATTACTTTCCCATCTCTTTAAGCTTGTTAAAAAATGAAGAGGGACTCGAGTTGGCTTTCCTGGACTCGTTAAAATTTAATAGGGAAGGTAAGGAAGAAGTTTTCTCTTGTTTTCAGTAATGGCAGCATGTCATCCTTGAACATAGCACTCTTTGCTTTCCGATATCCATGTTTCAGTGTGTACTTGTGTTCAGCTATCACTTTGAGTTTCTTACTCCTCCTCTTGTCCGTTATACCTGGGGAATCTGATCATGTCTCCTACATGACAGATAAGTGTAGTTGTTCTCTCTATAAGTTATACGCTGCCTTGGGTCATCTCTGTGGTGTGCTCATTTTTCAAGGACTCTTCCCAAATGTCTGTTTTATAGCCTGATCCCATCATTGTTATATCTGTTACCTATTTGTGTTTCCCTTCTTTTTCCCAGTTCCTAGTCACTCTTGTGATTCGTTGGAGGACATGTTACCTTCCTTGTCACAGCATGGTTCTGTTTCAGCACTTCCTGATGACGAAGACCTTGAGTTTTGATGATCGTACCTTAGTATTCACTTTCATCATTGGTGAATTCCTTTGCTTTAGTTGTTGATTATCCTCTATTGATTGACAAACTTTTGAATCCTTTCCATGTTCGATTTCAACTCCATTTATTCACATAGCTTGGATTGTACTGGTTCTTTGGGATCCTTTATGAAGACCTTAGTTCCTATGGACTAAGTTGCACAAGATTATGTTCTGTTCCTATACACAGCTTCCAGATCTTTGAAGACTCATTCTTGTATATTGTGGCTTCGATCCACCTTTGTACTATACATGGTGCTATATGATGTACTCAAATATTGTAAAGGAGCTAGTGTTCCAGTAAATTGAACATAAAATCCTCACATGTAACTTTGTATATGACATTACTATGTATTTGTTTTAGGTACTCTCTTTCCTCCATTGGATTTCTGAGTTCCCCAAAGATGATGCTTATAATGTATTTCGTCCATCGTTTCCCTCTGACCTCACACATTAGGGGGCATCTGTTATCCACCTAAATGGCACCTCTCCGTCCGATGCAAGAAATTTCTCTTTATATTTGAAAAATAAAGAGAATAGTTTTTCCTTTCAGCATTTCATTTCTCTTTGCTTAGTCATTTTGTTTCAACTTTTGAGTCAAAACACCACATAAGTTTCATGCCATTTACCCTCTGACTAAAAATAGCCCTTAAAATAAACGATATAATTTAAAATTTACTAGTAAGTTTTATTTTATAGGGTCATACACCAACTAGCTTAGGCTAGACTTGTGGGCTAGGGAGTTTTAACTCGCCACAAGTGTTAAAATTTCAGATGTAGTTGGCCTATCATTGGGTAAATCCTTTTCTACATTGATTGCATTTGGGAAGCTCCTCCCAAACCAGAGTTAAGCACTAGGCCGCGTGGAGGCTTGGACAGAGGAGATAACCCTCTGAATCCTTGTCAAAACGTAACTTAGGAATTTTACGCATCTGGGGATTCTGTCTTAGACAGAGTTTCGGGCTCAGCTACCCTGCCCATGTGTACGAGTTCAGCTGACAAATGTCCCCCCAGACTGTTAATATAGTTAAGGTAGACTTTAGTCTCTTGGACATCTAGGGTTCATACATAGGTACACCGGAAGGTTATTTCTGGTTGACCTTGGATGGACTTGGAAGGTAACCCCAGTAGAAAGTGTGGGAGGGCGGTGGGTGATTCCTCCGCTTGTGCCTAAGAACATCTATAGGGACGCCAAGTAACTGTCTATCAGCTTTCTTCTGGAAAGTACATCTTATACTTGTTTGTCTGCTTGGATTTAGGAATTTTTAGTGAGTGCTGTGTGGTTTGTCTGTACTTAGTGTACCTTTAAGTGTATGGGTGAATCCACGTACCTGGGTAACACTTTTTGGCAAGCGTATTTCGGCAAAAACATAAAAACGCACCTCAGTCGAGGGCTTGTTAAGCCCTCGACCGAGGTATTAATATCTTGACCGAGGTTTTATCAAGCCCTCGAACGAGGTATTTAAATACCTCGGTCGAGGTATTTAAATACCTTGACTGAGGTATTACGGGCCTTACAAACCCTTGGTCGAGGTATTTAAATACCTCGACCGAGGTATTTAGATACCTCGGTCGAGGGCTTAAAAAAACAGACTTAGCCCTCATTCAAACAAATGGAAAAT
>LPNX010442589.1:49965-171101 GCA_001517045.1 Pseudotsuga menziesii
TTTAAATTATTAATGCAAGATTGAATTACTCTACATGGACACGAGCCACTTATTAGCTTCTTCAAAATTTTAAGGTCACATAGTTCATTAAATGCAAAAATTCACACATTAAATGACATCGGAATATTTTAAAAAAAATATTTCTATGAAGCCAACATAATATTCTACAATTTTTTTTTTTACTAGAAGTCAAAATTCACATGGCATATATACGTTTTCAGGGCTTCTATCTAGCACAAAGTGTAAAAAATCAGGTTTTCATCGCCAAATTTGGCCAAAAAGTGTTACCCATCTTCATGGAATCACCTTTATGCTTTGTAATTTTGGTTGCCTATTGACCTTAGACTTTATCTCTTGTTTTGAAACTATGGCTAACACCCCTTTGGACACCAACCAAGAGATCCCCATGCTGGGAACTCTTTGTACTATTCCTCTCACCGGGAATGTTGGTGTTCCCTTGATGGCCACCTTGAATCTTCCTGGATTCACCCTAGGGCTACCGGTGTGGTTGTTTTCCACTCCAACTATCCTGAATGCTCCTGATGCTTCTCAAGTAAGCCCCTTATATCAAGAGCATCAAAACACTGCTTCCCCTTCACCTATAGTTTGTTCTCCTCCTCCTTCTACCTCATGCGGTGAAAGTACTGATACTAGTAACCAGCAGTCTAAAAGGAGTAAAAGAAGGAGAAATAGGAAGAAGGCACATAAGCTAGGAGGCACCCGTTCAAACTCTGCAAGTCAAGTTGAACCTCACCACCCAGCCTCTGTTGTTCATGATGGGGGCACCCATCCAACCTCTGCAGGTCATGTTGGATCTAAGCACTCAACCTCTGCAAGTCAATTTGATCTTCACCATCTAGCATCTGTTGATCATGATGGTGGGATCCTTCCAACCTTTCCAGGTCATGTCGGATCCAGTCACTCAGACTTTGCAGAGCATGCTGATGGAACCTGTTCAACCTCTGGTTTTCAAGTTGAACCTCCCCATCCAACCGCTGTTGTTCATCTTGGATCCATCCACCCAGCCTCTGTTGTTCATGATGGGGGCACACACTCAACTGCTGCAAAGCATGTTGATTCTAACCATTCAACCTCTATTGTTCATGTTGGTGGTGCCCATCCAACCTCTGTAGGTCATGTTGGACCTAATCTCTCAGCCTCTGCAAGCCATGCTGGGGGTAGTCTCTTAGCCTCTGTACTTCATGCTGAAGACAATCCATCAGCCACTGCGAGTCATGTTGACACTATTGAAAAGACTACCTGTTCAAAACACAAGCTCAAGTTTCCTTGTAAGCTTTGTGAGGGAGACCACCTTACTTATAAATTCCCTTCTATGGCGGAGGTCTGAATAGTTTGGAGTCATGGTCATCTCATTTTTGAACATTCTGAAGATTTTCAACAACTCTCCTCTCTTAGTGAGGTTGGACCTAGTCACCTGGCCTCTGTTGTTCATGCTGGGGGAAAACTCTTCACCTCTGCAGGTCATGCTGAGAGCAAACAGTCAGCCACTACTAGTCATGTTGACACCGTTGAGAAAACTAGTCGTTTGAAGTGCAAACTTAAGTTCCCTTGTATGTTATGCGAGGGAGATCATCTTACTCACAAGTGCCCTACTATCGCAGAGGTGCAAAGAGTGTGTTCTAAGACTCAAAATTTTCCTTCTCCTGAACAACCTATAGTTTCTCAACAACCTACTTAACTTTTGGTTGATCAAGTGGTTGAGCAAATCTCAAGTTTGGCCGATCCCACTCTTCTTTCAGAGAGTGATCCTGATGTGATTGAACCAATGTCATCTTTGGTCAATCCCGCTCTCCCTTCAAAGAGTGACTTTCACGAAGCGGTTGAATCGTTTCCGTTATCGATCAATCCCACTCTTCCTTTGGAGAGTGAAGTGTCTACTAGTCACATTTTCTTCACTACCAGTTCAGAACTTACTGAACAAGGGGGCACTGAACTCGCTTCGGATCAACCCCCACCAAGCTCTCAGATTGCTTCCATTGATTGGGATAGCCTAGTTGAGCCGCCCCTTCCTTCTAATGCACCTTTCTAGATAAAGGTCAAATTTCAACCCTATACGATTGCTCGTTGTATTGTTGATGAAGGAGCCTCAGTTAGTATTTTGTCTACTCGTGCTTAGCGAGGCATGGGATCTCCCAGCCTTGTGTCGACTGCTAGTTAGTTACTCGTGTTTGATAGAAGAACTTGTATAGCCTTGTGAATTCTTGCTCAAACACCTATTACTTTGGGTGGGAAGTCCGTCTTAGTTGACTTCATGGTGATAGAAGACTCCTTGGACTTCGATATGCTCCATGGACGAGATTATGTCTATGCCATGCAAGCAGTGGTGTCAAATTTTTTTCGTGTGATGTACTTTATTCATGGTGAAGAAATTGTCACCATCGATCAGTTGGATTTTCTTGATCCATCTCCTGACCCAACTAGAGACCAGGTCTTTCCTTTATTGATTCCCAGTGTTTCTGTAGACACTACCCCGCCACAGGTGAACTATGTGGCCTCTTGTCTTTTATGTTCAATTGCTACTGAGAAGCAGCCTCTATTTTCATGCTTACCTTCTCGGGACTTGGTCCTAGCAGTTGAACAGGTGAGTCATCCTATACATACGGTGGGGCCTAATCTCCACTCTGTTGATCCATTTGAAAGTTTACACATGTGTCCTATCTTGGATGATCTCCTTCCTTTGGATGAAGTCTTCCTAGAGTCTTTGATATAGTCTGACCTTCTTTTGGATGTTGGTTCAGTCTAACCCTGATTTTCCTAGTAGACCTAACCTTTCTTCTTGTATTGGTCTTGTTGAGTCTTTTGACTTTTCCTTTGAATAGCAAGTCAGTGATCCTGATGAGTTTCATTTTCCTTATGAATTTTTCGACTCCTTGGATATTGAGTTTGTTCCTACAGACTCTCTCTCCCTTGTTTATTTTTGCTCTCCTTCTGAGGTTGATCTTGATGATTCTAAACCCTCGAGCCTTGGTTCTATAGAATTTTCTTTAGTTGATTCTACCTTGACTTTCCCTTTTAAAGAGGATAGCAAAGTCACATGTGTTTTTGCCAAAGTGACCTGCATCGGATCTTTTCTTTTGAATATGATTATGATGTTGTTGTTTCTTGGAGACAGGATTCTTAGTTGGATTCACAACTGTTTACTAGCCTCATCTTGTTGTTCAAGTCGTAATTGCATTTGCATGTGCCCTGCGTGCGCTTATGAGCCTGGTGCCGACTTCCATGCTTTTAGCTTGTTGTATAAGCCCTCATCTTTGTTCTCATCGTCGCTAAGCCTTGTATCATTTTGCCTTTTCAACTTGACACCCTTTACCTTGCGGAGACGTTCCCCAAGTGTCCTTATCTTGTGCACTTTCCTTGCATTATGCATAGGTCTGTTCCTTGTGCTTGGAACTAGTTTTGCCTGTCTATGACACTCATCTCCTCGCATTTAGAGCATTCTTTTTACTGTCCTTCGAGCTCATTAAAAACAGTAAGGCGGCTGCGAGTTGACTTTTTCGGACTCGTTAAAACTTCACAGGAAAGATTTATGAGTTTTTTTAGGCCCAGGTCTGACTCCTCAAAATAGACTTGACTGCTGAGTAAACTTGTCTGTTCAGGCTCGTTAAGAATATGTGAACGGGAATCCACATTGGTGGTAGGTTATCTCTTTCTCAGACCATGTGGAATAATACGAGAAAGGATCACTCTCTTTTCTTTTGAATTGAGAAGAGTATTCTTAGGCATAGGTTTCTCTCTTTTCCGGACCTGAGGGACTAAATTTACAGAAAAGGAACCCTCGGTATGAGCTTAGTTTTCTCTTTTTCATGCTCTGGACCAAAACATGAAAAAGATTCCGAGTGTACTTTGTGTCTTTGTCATGCTCATTAAAACCTAAAGAACAAAGCATCGAGTTTATTGTTGTAAGCTCCATTTCTCGTAATCAAATGGATCTTTCCGAGTGATCTTGCCTTCCTTCACACTCGTAAAACTCAAGCTATATGCTGCTTTTGAAGGAGCGTTGGGTAGGTGGTAATTTAACCTTTTTTGGACCTTCCTGACTAATTACGAAAAAGATGCACCTTTTCTTCTTCGGAAGTTAAGAGAGTTCTTCTTTGGTTTGTTTTAAACTTTTTCGGCCTTAGGAGACTAAATTGTATGAAAAAGGACCCCCCTGGAATCTTCTTTGGAGTTTTCAGACTCTCTAAACTATGAAAACACCATCGAGCATTACTAGTTCGGGCTCGTAAAATCCATGAATTAGTGTTTATCAAGCATTCTTCTTTCTTTTCTTTGAGATTTCCAAAAATGAAGATGCTATCGAGTTTTCTTTCTTGGACTCGTTAAACCTTTACAAGAAAGAGGGGATCCTATCAAGCATTATTTTCCCATCTCTTTAAGCTTGTTAAAAAATGAAGAGGGACCGAAGTTGGCTTTCCTGGACTCGTTAAAATTTAACAGGGAAGGTAAGGAAGAAGTTTTCTCTTGTTTTCAGTAATGGCAGCATGTCATCCTTGAACATAGCACTCTTTGCTTTCCAATATCCATGTTTCAGTGTGTACTTGTGTTCAACTATCACTTTGAGTTTCTTACTCCTCCTCTTGTCCGTTATACCTGGGGAATCTGATCATGTCTCCTACATGACAGATAAGTGTAGTTGTTCTCTCTATAAGTTATACGCTGCCTTGGGTCATCTCTGTGGTGTGCTCACTATTCAAGGAATATTCCCAAATGTCTGTTTTATAGCCTAATCCCATCATTGTTATATCTGTTACCTATTTGTGTTTCCCTTCTTTTGCCCAGTTCCTAGTCACTCTTGTGATCCATTGGAGGATCTGTTACCTTCCTTATCACAGCATGGTTCCATTTCAGCACTTCCTGATGACGAAGACCTAGAGTTTTGACGATGGTACCTCAGGATTCACTTTCATCATTGGTGAGTTCCTTTGCTTCAGTTGTTGATTATCCTCTATTGATTGACAAACTATTGAATCCTTTCCATGTTCGATTTCAGCTCCCTTTATTCACATGGCTTGGGTTGTACTGGTTCTTTGGGATCCTTTATGAAGACCTTAGTTCCTATGGACTAAGTTGCACAAGATTATGTTCTATTCCTATACACAGCTTCCAGATCTTTGAAGACTCATTCTTGTATATTGTGGCTTCGATCCGCCTTTGTACTATACATGGTGCTATATGATGTACTCAAATATTGTAAAGGAGCTAGTGTTCCAGTAAATTGAACATAGCATCCTCAGATGTAACTTTGTATATGACATTACTATGTATTTGTTTCAGGTACTCTCTTTGCTCCATTGGATTTCTGAGTTCACCAAAGATGATGCTTATATTGTATTTTGGCCATCGTTTCCCTCTGAACTCACACATTAGGGGCATCTGTTATCCACCTAAATGGCACCTCTCTGTCCAAGGCAGGACATTTCTCTTTATATTTGAAAAATAAAGAGAATAGTTTTTTCTTTCAGCATTTCATTTCTCTTTGCTTAGTCATTTTGTTTCAACTTTTGAGTCAAAACACCACACAAGTTTCATGCCATTTACCCTCTGAATAAAAACACCCCTTAAAATAAACGATATAATTTAAAATTTACTAGTAAGTTTTATTTTATAGGGTCATGCATCAACTATCTTAGGCTAGACTTGTGGGCTAGGGAGTTTTAACTCCCCACAAGTGTTAAAATTTCAGACATAGTTGGCCTATCATTAGGTAAATCATTTTCTACATTGATTGCATCTGGGAAGCTCCTCTCAAATGGGAGTTAAGAACTAGGCCACATGGAGGCTTGTATAGATGAGATAACCTTCCGAATCCTTGTCAAAACGTAACTCAGGACTTTTACGCATCTGTGGATTCTGTCTTAGACAGAGATTCGGGCTGAGCTACCCTACCCATGCGTATGAGTTCGGCTGATGACTATCCCCCCAGACTGTCAATATAGTTAAGGTAGCCTTTAGTCTATTTGACATCTAGGGTTCATACACAGGTACACCGAAAGGTTATTTCTAGTTGACCTTGGACGGACTTGGAAGGTAACCCTGGTAGAAAGTGTGGGAGGGTGCTGGGTGATTCCTCCACTTGTGCCTAAGAACATCTACAGGGATGCCAAGTAACTGTCTATCAGCTTTCTTCTAGAAAGTACATCTTATACCTATTTGTCTGCTTGGCTTTAGGAATTTTTAGTGAGTGCTGTGTGGTTTGTCTGTACTTAGTGTGCCTTTAGGTGTATGCTTTGTAATTTTGGTTGCCTATTGACCTCAGGATTTGTCTCTTGTTTTGAAACTATGGCTAACACCCCTTTGGACACCAACCAATAGATCCCCATGCTGGGAACTCCTTGTACTATTCGTCTCACCGGGAATGTTGGTGTTCCCTTGATGGCCACCTTGAATCTTCCTGGATTCACCCTAGGGCTACCAGTGTGGTTGTTTTCCACTCCAACTATCCTGAATGCTCCTGATGCTTATCAAGTAAGCTCCTTATATCACAAGCATCAAAACACTGCTTTCCCTTCACCTGTAGTTGATTCTCCTCCTCCTTCTACCTCATGCGATGAAAGTACTGATACTAGTAACCGGTAGTCTAAATGGAGTAAAAGAAGGAGAAATAGGAAGAAGGTACATAAGCTAGGAGGCACTCATTCAACCTTTGCAAATCAAGTTGAACCTCACCACCCAGCCTCTGTTGTTCATGCTGGGGGCACCCATCCAACCTCTACAAGTCATGTTGGATCTAAGCACTAAACCTCTGCAAGTCAAGTTGATCTTCACCATCTAGCATTTGTTGATCATGATGGTGGAATCCTTCCAACCTTTCCAGGTCATGTCGGATCCAGTCACTCAACCTCTGTAGGGCATGCAGATGGCACCTATTCAACCTCTGGTTTTCAAGTTGAACCTCCCCATCCAACCACTGTTGTTCATGTTGGATCCATCCACCCAGCCTCTGTTGTTCATGCTGGGGGCACACACTCAACTGCTGCAAAGCATGTTGATTCTAACCATTCAACCTCTGTTGTTCATGTTGGTGGTGCCCATCCAACCTCTGTAGGTCATGTTGGACCTAGTCTCTCAGGCTCTGCAAGCCATGCTGGGGGCAGTCTCTCAGCCTCTGTACTTCATGCTGAAGACAATCCGTCAGCCACTACAAGTCATGTTGACACTGTTGAAAAGACTACCCGTTCAAAACACAAGCTCAAGTTTCCTTGTAATCTTTGTGAGGGAGACCACCTTACTTATAAATGCCCTTCTATCATGGAGGTGCGAAGAGTTTGGATTCATGGTCATCCCATTTTTGAACATTCTGAAGCTTTTCAACAACTAGCCTCTCTTAGTCAGGTTGGACCTAGTCACCCAACCTCTGTTGTTCATGTTGGGGGAAAACTCTTCACCTCTGCAGGTCATCCTGAGAGCAAACAGTCAGCCACTGCTAGTCATGTTGACACCATTGAGAAAAATGGTCATTTGAAGTGCAAACTTAATTTCCCTTGTATGTTATGCGAGGGAGATCATCTTACTCACAAGTTCCCTGCTATCGCAAAGGTGCAAAGAGTGTGGTCCAAGACTCAGAATTTTCCTTCTCCTGAACAACCTATAGTTTCTCAACAACCTACTCAACCTTTGGTTGATCAAGTGGTCAAACAAATCTCAATTTTGGTCGATCCCACTCTTATTTCAGAGAGTGATCATGATGTGATTGAACCAATGTCATCTTTGGTCAATCCCACTCTCCCTTCAGAGAGTGACTTTCATGAAGCGGTTGAATCTATTCCATTATCGATCAATCCCACTCTTCCTTTGGAGAGTGAAGTGTCTACTAGTCACATTTTTTTCACTGCCAGTTCAGAACTTACTGACCAAGGGGGCACTGAACTTGCTTCGGATCAACCCCCACCAAGCTCTCAGATTGCTTCCTTTGATTGGGATAGCCTAGTTGAGCCGCCCCTTCCTTCTAATGCACCTTTCCAGATAAAGGTCAAACTTGAACCCTATACGATTTCTTGTTGTATTGTTGATGAAGGAGCCTCAGTTAGTATTTTGTCTGCTCGTGCTTGGCGAGGCATGGGATCTCCCATCCTTGTGTCGACTGCTAGTCAGTTACTAGCATTTGATAGAAGAACTTGTATAGCCTTGGGAATTCTTGCTCAAACACCTGTTACTTTGGGTGGGAAGACTGTCTTAGTTGACTTCATGGTGATAGAAGACCCCTTGGACTTCAATATGCTCCTTGGACGGGATTATGTCTATGCCATGCAAGCAGTGGTGTCAACATTTTTTCATGTAATGTACTTTAATCATGGCGAAGAAATTGTCACTATCGATCAGTTGGATTTTCTTGATCTGTCTCTTGACCCAACTAGAGACCAAGTATTTCCTTTATTGATTCCCAGTGTTTCTGTAGACACTACCCCGCCACAGGTGAACTATGTGGCCTCTTGTCCTTTATGTTCAATTGCTACTGAGAAGCAGCCTCTATTTTCATGCTTACCTTCTCGGGACTTGGTCCCAGTAGTTGAACAGGTGAGTCATCGCATACAGATGGTGGGGCCTAATCTCCACTTTGTTGATCCATTTGAAAGTTTAGACATGTGTCCTATCTCGGATGATCTCCTTCCTTTGGATGAAGTCTTCCTAGAGTCTTTGATACAGTCTGATCTTCTTTTGGATGTTGGTTCAGTCTAACCTACTTATATATATATGAATGATCTTGTATCTGGAATATTTTTTATGGACAGGTGAAAGAGGAGCAATCCTGGAGACTTTGGAAGTGGAGCAGAGCAGAAGAGGACTAGAAAGGATCAACCTTCGTTAATTGAGTAAGTCCTTCTAACCCTCCTATTTCCTATTCTGTACTTTAGAAGTCAATTGTCTGCAAGTTGATTGAGTATGTTGGTAACCCCATACCTATGGTTATTTGTTGTATATTCCTTTACAACAGAACCCAGATCTCTAGACAATTTCCTCCTTAAGTAACAGAATGTTTGACAATAAACCAACATGTTGAATTCTTCTAGATGTCTGAATTTCCCAAATGGTAAATATATGTATTTTAATCATTGATGATAGTCCAATTTAGGAAAATGGAAACCAATATTTCAAATTCAAGATAACTCTTTTGAGGCCAGGAATATGAGTTTCATTTTTACCTCTGTCTTCGGGTAGCTTCCAGGTTGGGCACAACGGGATTGTAACATAAGGTAAACATAAATATTTATTTGTTCCTCATTCCCATGCTATTTTTCACTTTTTTTGATTTTGGACTTTTGTCCTTTCTTTTGAGTCCTCCTGCATGCCTTTCTTTTTGAATTTTTATTCATGCTCCTCTATCCATAGTGTCCTTTTGTGTGAGAGATGTATTGATTTTCAGCTCACGGATGGAGAAGAACTTTGGCAATTTTGTACTTATATGATTCAATACTTTGTTTTGATACATATTTCTTTCTCAGGAGATTCTTGACTCTTATTTTCCTTTTGTCTTTCAATTCTTTGCATAGGATCATTTATATATAATATATTGTTTACCTTGCTTCCTTTCCATGGGTCTTTTGCTGTCACTCCCTAGGACATTTTTTAAATGTGAGATGGATGGAGCCTCAAAATAGTATTCCAGACCTTTTGATCCTAAGTTATTTTACAAGGATTAAGTAGGACTTCAATATGTTCATATCCATTTAGGAAAACTGCTAACTAGAAGAAATTCTTTCAGATAAAGCAATAGTACACAGTCTTATAATCAAGGATTTTAGTTAATCCAGAATTTTGATACTCTCCATGCAACCAAAATTTTGCTTCTTTTATTGAAATCCATCAAAATATAAACTAGAACAAACATAAATAAAGTAAATCAAAATAAACAACCAAATCATTTTATTTATGTACAAGATAATCCAGAAACAAAAATCAAGAAAAAGAAAAATAAAGTTTGAGAACTAAACCACTAACTGGTCAATCCTTTACCCACCCCTATAAATCTGACAACTTGTAAGTTAAGGGGCTAGGATTTAGTACAAAATGAAAAAGACCTAACCATTATCTAATTCTACTGTGCTTCAATAAAAAACTACATCTACTATTTTACAATCAATCTCATCAGCCTGTGAAAATCGAAGGAGATCGGGCTGGGTGTCTGATGTGCTAACTTCTTCTACTTGGAAGTCTCTCGATTCTATCTCAATTAGATGATTTCCCAACACAAAATTCACTGGTTAGTTTTTTTCTTCCAATTGAGTAACATTGTGCTTCGTGTGGGGCTCTCTTAATACTTTAATCTGGTTTGGACTTCCCTTCTGAGGCAACCACAAGTGTGACCAATTTGAAGCAAAATACCCATTTATTCTTGCTGACCAGTCTCGATTCAAAATAAGTCCATAGCCATCAGGTATGTTTGCTACTACAATATCAATGTACTGACATATATTTTCATTTGCTGATAAGTGAATCATAACATCTTCCATTTCCCCGACTACTTTCACATTGGTCCTGTCTAACTGAGTAACCTACCAAGAAGTTGGTTTAGGTTGTCCATTGATCTTTTTTCAGACTACAAGTGGCATAACATTGACCAATGACCCTGAGTCTACTAAAAAATTGTGCACCTTATGGTTTAAAATCTCAAAGGTCGGGAGGAATGGTGGGGTTTTATATTTAGACTTACCTCCCACACTCGCTTCACCAATTTCTTCTTCTTTAGGTTGATAGTCAGTGGGAATATTTTCTTCAGGTATTTCAAGTGATTTTAACAATCTTTATTTTTACTAAGGCACATTACACATTTCGAACAGCGAGATATTTTCCTTATCCCTCTTAATATCTTCCACAATATCATACTCCATCTTATGTTCTTTGATATTATTTTTTGCATCATCAGTCTTCTCCTCAACGGGCTTAACAGGCATGTTGATTTTCTTTGGATTTTGACTCGTAATTGTGAATTCAAGTATTTTATCAGTTATGGTGCTCTTCTGAATTTTCTTTACATTCTTTTGAAGTCTCTTGATTTTTGGGAGTACTGATATGTCCTCTTTTATCAAACCTTGACTTCTTGCTGTCATGTTTGTTTCTGATATATCCTCATGTTTTAGATATCCTTATTCTTTAGTATCAAACATCGAGACACAATCCCATAAAACCAGAGCATCCTCTTCTTGATTTTCTGTGGATTTATTTCCCTTTTCCTCTTCATCATCAGCTTCTGTTAGTTTAGATTCCAATAGTTGATTCATTACTAATGTCATCGAATTAATCCACTAAGGGCAATATTTTTAAGAATGAGGATGCTGATGAAAGGTGCAAAAATTATCCATACCCACCTCAGTCAAATTCATTGATGCAGGGTTGTGTGGAGGAGGTTTAGATTGATTGTTGTCCTCTCTCCTTTTATAGTAAGGCTTATAAGATTTCTGAGTTTCTTTTTCCTTTTCCAAATATATTATTTTGTTAGATAGTTTCGACATCATTTTCAACATTCCTTCAAAGTCATGTGACTCCTCCTCCTTAGGCTTAGACAGTAATAAGGCTTTCTTACCAAAAGTTTTTTCTGCCGACTGCTCAGGATAATATTCTATGATTTCTCTTTCAGCTTCTACTCTCTTAGCTTCTTCATAAGTTTCTGAAAACATAGGTTTGACTTGCATGTTGGAAAACATGGCCAAGTCAGGACCTAAAGCTGAAGTGTAGTATTCGATCAAAACCTTATTAGACGGTTTATCAATTGCAGAAAAATTCTTAAGATAAGCAGCAAACCTTTGGGTGAAACTATGCACTTTTTCTTTTCTTTCTTTCTTGAAAGCACACAACCCTTTCATTAATGCTGCATGAGTTTTTTGTACTGCATACTTACTTTTTAATATTCTTTCAAATGTATCCCAATCTGTGATTGAGTTTGCAGGTAGAGAAAAATACCATGACGTTGCTGCTCCTTTTAGGGTATGCAAAAACAATCTGCAGAATACATCTTCATGTTCTCCAGCCCTTAGTCCTCTTATAGCCAAGTAAAATATTTGCAAATGATCATCTACCAAAATATTTTCACTTGGGTCAAACTTGGGCAACATTTTCTCAAAATCCTGAGGTAAGTCATGTAAAAGGGGTGCCAGGTTTAAAGGTGACCTAGCCCTCCAAGAAGGTGGTGGATTCGGTGGGTTGGGTGGCTAATTTGCATTCATGTTTTCCATGAGTCTGGGTGGAGAATGAGGTGGTGAATGAACAGGGGCATGAATAGGTGAACAGGAAGGTGTATCTGGGTCCACTTGATTCAAAGGATAAACAGCTTCCTGTAAGGTTGTTTCTACCAGTTCTTCAAAATCTCCAACCAACACTGCGTCTTCCAATATAGGACGGTATTTCTTCTTATATTCTCTTCTAGGCAAGAAAGGAATAATTGGTAATCCTCCAATCTTCTTCACATATGCCCTAGTATGTCTTCTTAGATCATTAACTACTTCGTTATAAACAGAATACAGATGCTCTTTATCCTTCTCTTCAGGAATTGGATTGGGAAACAAACTGATTTCAGAACTATCACCGGTGGAATAATCTCGAGAAAATAAGTTTCTTCATCCAGCCATGCATTGGCTGCCCTCCTTCTAGCACCAAAAATTGTTGAGCCCTGGAAAATCATATGTAACAACAGTTGGGGATTCTCCCCAGTAAACGTTCCCAACTATCTCGTTACTATTTGGTATGGGGAATCCATCTGGTTTACGGTCTGACTACCGTAGGTCAAGTAACAAAAATAAAGGGTTTAACCAATTATGGTCCGGTCCACCGTTTATGTTTTTAGTTTTTGTATTTAAGTATGAGATTCAAGTGCCTATCTAAAAATGCAGATTGATAGAGAATACAAGGAGTGGTCACAATGTGATGCGCAGGTTCTTACCTCTCGTCTTAACTCTCTCGCATCTAAACCACACACGGCAAGAAAAACTAAAACTAACTATCTAACCTATCCCTAGGGATCAATATTATCATTTATCAATGAGTAATGTATTTTGTGCATGCATTAAGAAAAATCACAGATAGTTGTTACTTATTTCAAAACACATGAACATTTATAGATATATGAACAACCAGATAGCTAATTATTTATGAACAACATTCATTACTCATAGTGGAAATTTCATAGAATAAAATAGAGCGCATTCATAACAAGAACATAGGTTCAAAGATTTAGAATGATCTCATAGTTAATGGATAAAAATTGAAAATGAAATAGTTCACATTAAACAAATCCATAGCACAGCATTTGAAACCTTCCACAAAGCTTTCTCCAACAGGAAACTTGTAATTTATTTATGCAAAAGGAAATAGTTCTTCTTACATCATACTCTCACAAATCTATCTGGGAAAAAGTCCCCTTATTCCCTCTAACTCTCCTATATTTATACAAAACAATGAAACCTTTTGGTTCCCCCCCCGGGTGACCTTTGGGTTTCCCCCAACCATTTAATTTCACAAATTTGTCCTTTTATGAGTGCTCATGATTCTTACAATACATTATATTTTAGATTAAGATTTAAGAGCTCTTTGTAAAGAGGGACTAGCTTAGTAACTGATGAACCTTTTCCAAGCTTGGGCCTCTACTGCTAACGATTCTGCTCAATAATCCATTGGTCTTTCTGAGATCCTATTGATCTCAGACCTTCAATATATTCTCTTTGAGCAACATATTTTCTTCTTACTTTCTTTTCTTCAACCAACTCCCTTCTACTTTGTCTTTTAGATACGTCTTCTTCGCAACAGCAATCATCGAACTAGATCTAAAAAAATCTCCTAAGTCCGTCTGTTGTTAAAATGAAAAACTCAACATGAATACAGACTGTATTCAAGAAAATGTAAACCACACTATAAATAAAACTAATCATTAAATGTGAGGCCCTGCACTGTGTTCTCATCGCTAAAACTCTATCATGATCAAAAGAATCAGAAACCTCTGCAAACCATAAAATAGGGTAAAAACACACAAAAAATGGCGGGAAAAAACCTGACCGACGGGAAAAAACTAAGCATCGGGCAGAAAATCCACTATAGAGTCGCAATGGTGGAGGACCATTAGGTTATGGTTCCCACACTCAAAATAAAATGTCAGCGAAATAAAATACTAAAAAAACTACAGCATCGGATATCAGAACCACTACAACAATGGATGATCAGTTCACTAAGGAGCCACAATGGCGGGCGACGGACAAACTAAAAGTTCCGCGGTCAACATAAAAACATCGACGGCCGACAACTCTAAAGCTAAAGGTTGGAGCTCAAAACCACTAATCATTGGTGATATAGTTCATTACGAAGCTGCAACGGTGGGAGATAGACTGACTACAGCTTCCGTGAAAAAAGAAAAATCACCGGTGATCGAAAGAGCTAAGGACTATATATCAGTGAGTCAAAACTTAATGTTGCTTCCATGTCAGCGCTGCAAAGAACTATCCTTCCAATCAAAGTCAAACATTGATTTGATAGCGACAACAAAAACATCTCAAAGAAAAAAGTTTGATTAATAAACCAAGGCATCGGCAAAAATTAGAACTAGCCATTGGCACATTCTCTATTTTCCCTCTGAAACAGCAGCGATATAGATATTACTAGCACCCCAATTCCTTGTTCAACCTACTTCTGATATCGATGAAGGAGATCATTCAGACCAAAAGAACATCATTTTCAAATCAAACTTTAAACTCCACAATCAAAGCATTGGCAGACAGAAAACAATTTTCCGAAAAGCATGAAAGCAATTTATTTCAATTTCAACTTTAAACAATCCAAATTTGTAGTAGAGGGAAAAATAGCATTCAGCAATCCAAACAATCCCATGCGAGATCAAATCAATAATGAGGGTTCAATTTTTTTTTTTAAATTTTTGGGAAGATAGTTGGAGCTGCAACATGACCATACGTAAAATTACACAAAGACTCTGCACTCTTCCCTCCTCACTCTCTCTGGTATCATGTCCTATCTATTACATTCAATTATTCTTATAACACTCAGGAAACTTATCAAGTTCGAATAAACATGATCTGAGCACCTAATAAAAGTAAACCTATCAACAAAGATCTATCCTTGAAGAATTCCTCATAGGGTTCAAGGAGAATAACGACATATTGCCACTTATTACAAATTCAAACTAATCCTATCCATCTAACAATGAACTCAATCCTTCTAGAAGTGATTACATGGAAGGCTGACATATCAACCAAAGGAAGCAGAGTTGTATGCTCCTACATCATTTTCTTCTAGCGCAACCACAAGGAAATTTCTAACAACAACATTGCATTCAATGAAAGCTAACTTGTGTTAGTTTTCCTATCAGAAGAACTACATTACTTTAATATACAATGCACCATGAAGAAAATCTAACATGCATTATCTTTCCTTATAGCACAAGCACAAGGGAATCTCTTACAATGAAATTTCGCTATGATGAAAGTTAACAAGTTTTATCTTTCCTACTAGCACAACCACAAGGGAATTTCTAACAACAACATGGCATGTGAAAGAAATCTAACACACGTTAGCTTTCCTACCGGTATAACTACATTGACATAAAATACATTGCACCATTAAGGAAATATAACACATGAATTAAATAAAATTTGAGGTCTAAAATGGTCCTCCTATGGAAAATAATAAAATAATATTTATTAATTTTGGAGGAAGAAAGAAAAAAACTAATGTTTTCTTTGTATTTTCCACATATCTCCCCTTGTTTTTACTCACATTTTGACTCGGATGGCTTGTTGGATGTGGAATTTAATTTTGCATCCAACGAGTACCCATGCAACATACTTTTAACCGACCCCGGCACCCCAAAAGCAAGAAATACCAGAAAAAAGTGATGATGACATCATCATCACATTTTTCAGGTATTTCTTATTTTTGGGGTGGCAGGGTCTATCAAAAATATGTCGTGTGGGTACTCGTTGGATGCATAATTAAATTTTGTATCCAACAAGCCCTCCCTAACATGATGATGACATCATCATCACATTTTTTCAGGTATTTGTACATCATCATCACATTTTTTCTGGTATTTCTTGCTTTTGGGGTGCCGGGGTCTATCAAAACTATGTCGTGTGGGTACTCGTTGGATGCATAATTAAATTTTGTATCCAACAAGCCCTCCCTAACATGATGATGACATCATCATCACATTTTTTCAGGTATTTCTTTTTTTTGGGTAGTAGGGTTCATCAAACGTATGTTGCGTGGGCACTTGTTGGATGCATTCCACATCCAACAAGCCCTCTGGGTTGAAATTTGAGTAAAAACACGGGGAGATATCTTGAAAATATGAACAAAAAAATTAGTTTTTCTTATGACAAATATGTCAATTCAACCATTATGGTTGACTCATTTATTGAAATTCTATTGGTTCTTGAATTCCAACTCATGAGAATTTATTGTTGGCTCGTTTTCTTATAAGGCCCATTTTAGACCCCAAATTTCCTCTAATGTTACCATTCCTTCTAGCATATGCATAACATTATTTCTTACAACAACATTGCACAGTGAATAAAATCGAGCATGTGTTAGCTTTCTTTTGTAGCACAAGCACAAAGACATTTGTAGAAAGAAAATATCATGGTGAATGATATTTCCTTTTGGTAAAACCACATTGTCATCAAATACATTGTGTCATGAATAAAATCCAATGCATGTTAGATTTCTTTCTAGCATAATCACATGGGGAATATCTTACAACGATGTTGCACGGTGAAAGAAATCTAATGCGTTTTAGCTTTCCTTTTAGCACAATCATAAGGGAGTTTATAAGATTGACATTTCATGTGAATAAAAACTAAGCAGTATTGACTTCCCTATGGGTAAAACTACATTACCATCAAATGCATTGCATGATGAAGGTAATCTAACACGCATTATCTTTCCTTCTAGCACAAGCATAAGGGTGATTCCTACAACCACATTGCACAATGAAGGAAAGCTAACATGTGTTAGCTTTCCTTCTAGAAAAAGAACAAGAACGTTTCTAAAAACAATACTGGATGTTGAATCAAAGCTAACGCGTGTTAGATTTCTCAGTGGTACAACCACATTCCCATAAAATACACTGCACCACAAAGGAAATCTAATCCATGTTAGGATTCCTTCTAACACAAGCATAATAACATTTCTTACAACAACATCTTAGAGTAAAGGAAATCTAACATGTGTTATCTTTGTTTCTAGAACTAGCCCAAAGACATTTCTAGGTGTTGATGTATTTGTAACTTCGGAATGTATTCACTTGTACATCTTATGTATTGTACCCCGATGTTTATTCCCGGAAGTATCTATAATGTCATTGAGTCATGTCATGCCCCGATGTTCTGATCGCGAGATTCAATAATGTAACAAGTCATGTAAAGTCATTGAGGTTAACCCTCCATTGTAAGTCGGGGAAATATTCCCCACAATTGTGTTAAGGTTAACCCTCCTTGCTGATCGGAGGTAAATGTCCCCACAATTGTGGGGCACTAGGGTTATTAGACTCTCCTAGAGATTTCGGCTCTAGTAAGTAATTGTTAAGTGGGGCAAACATGTTAAACTAGACATAAAGTGAATGAAACAATATAAATAGAGAGTGAGCCTCTCTATTTAACACACACACTCACTCATTGGGGCACATGAGTGAGAGAGAAGTAGCTCTCTCAAGTGAGAGAGAGAGGGAGAAGCTGTGGATATCATATTTTTTGTTTTTGGGTTTTACTGCTGCCATTGGTGCTCATTTTATCTCTGAGGAAGTTACGAGGTTTTCTCCTTTATGGTTTCCCTGGGGAAAATTCTTTGTGTCTCTTATCTCTTGTGTTTATTGCTGTGCATGTTATTCTCTCAGTTAAAGATCCTAAGATAATGCTAGCTTAGAATGATAAAAATATAACATGGTATTAGAGTTAACCTGAGAAGAAGACATTGTGTAGCTGTAGAAGCTAGGGCTTCTTACTTTTGGGGTTTCTCTCCATAATCCATCAGCAAAAGTATGCTAGGCTAAATCTCCATTGAAGGGCGCATCTTTCGGTCGAAGCAGAATTCAATTTCAGACATTTTCAGTTTTTGGTGTGGGAAATTAGGGCTTCTTACAGAAGAGTAATTTTTGAGTGAGCATGGCATAGGATTGATCGCCTCATCAAAATTGAAGTTTAGAGACTTGGGTCAAGATTTTTGGTTGGGTATAACTCCAAGAAAGTCAAACCCTAGTTTGACCCCGAGCTGGAAAAACCCTAAAATACTAAAACTGATAAGTTTTGGTACATTCTCTATATCTTTGAATTGGCTAATGTTCAGGAGATGAAAATTTCATAGGTTGAAGATAAAATCTTTATTTACAGTGTTTCAAAAATTGAGCCTCATATTCACTATATTCTAGGAGATATGATTCCTCCAAATTAGGGTTCTAGCCTCTTCTAGGATTCATCCCTAAACAGGACCCTTGGGGAGAATTGCTTTATCTCGGGATAAAAAGGTACAAATGAAATTTATGAAGATGTTCCATAAATGGAATGGAATTTAATTTATGTTTTCTAAGTTTCATACCCATAAGATGAAACAGTGACACATGGCAGTCCGTACAAATCCTCTATTTTGAACAGTCCTAAAATAGGTCACCTTGGGAAAACGATCATAATTCCCAATTAGTTAAACAAATTCTGATGAAACCTATAGTGTTGGAACATGCACAGGTGAGGATACCTCAGTGCAAATTTTCAGACACATAGGAAGAGTAATTTCGGAGATACTGCAAAAACATTATCAGGCATTTCTACAGAAGAGATTGGTAAACTAGGGCTTCCTGTTCTAGGACCTTCCCTCCACTGTTTTCAGAAAATGAGTACATTGTACAGCTCACCTTGAAGAGATATATCTTTCTATCCAATTATATTTGAAATATTCCAAATTTTGAAAATTATGGTTTCTCTGATGAACCCTAGATCAGCCAGCTCTAGAACTAGGACGGACACCTCAAATCGATAAGATCTAATCCTTTGTTATTTTCATTTGAGGTTCTCATTTCAAAGTGATCTATCACATCATCTTGATGAAATTGAAAATTTCCAAGCATGGAAGTATATGATATCTCTGAAGAAAATTAATTGGACACCTACATAAGTAGATAGGTTCCAGTTCCAGAGGGAGATGAGGGTAAACTCCTTACACGAGAATAACTTGGTCAAGGCCAAGAAGATCATTGTTGATTCAATAACAGATCAACTTGTACCACAAGTTTCTTCCCTAAAGACACTGAAGATGTTTGATTCCTTGACTAAGATATTTGAAGGGAAGAACATAAATTGGAATATGACCTTAAGAAACCAGTTGAAGAATGTGAATATCCAGAATGTAGAGACCATACAGTCATACCTTATGAAGGTCTCTCAAATCAAAGAACAACTTGAAGTGGTCGAAGAAGAAGTGGAGAATACAGAAGTGGTGACAGCCACCTTGAATGGTCTCCTAGGATCATGGGATTCATTCATCTGAGGAATGTGTGCCAGAAGGAAGTGATTACTTTCAGCAGACTCTGGGAAGAAGAAGAAGATCAACTCATAATAAGAGAAGAGAAGATGGGAGCAACTGAAGATCAAGCTCTCACCATCCAAATAAGATCCCTCAAGCGATGAGGAATACAAAGAACTCAATTCTTGAAGAACCCCTTATCCATCTTAACATAAGAAATGATGATATTATGAATGAAGAAGATGATAAAGCTGAAGGACCAAGAAGGAGTCTACCCATGAAACAAATAAAGATAAGTATTCAATTGTCATTTCATGATATTGTTTTGTTATGCATTTGTTTATATTCATTTGATGTATTATGCATGATAGAATTTTTTCATTAATGACAGTATACTACTTATATGCATGTGCTGGGTAAGTAGCTCATGGTTCTATAAAACTCTCCATTACTACTTATCTAGAATGAAACCTCTTTGCTGACATATTGGATTAGTGCACAATCTCAATGTTGTCCTGGTAGAGATGGAAGGCATCTAGAAACCTTTTTTTGAGATATGGATGAATGTTGTATTGGCTAAAATAGTTGCATGATCATGCATAAGAATTTTCCATTATGAATATGCCTTATGAAATGTTTCTAACCATACAAATGCATTTGATTTATAGGAAATATTGCGTACAATCACCTACAAGCAAAGAAGGATGAGACTTGTTCCAAAGAACAAGTGACGATAGTTCAATAAAGAATCCAAGATGAAGAATAATATGACAATACTTTCAAAGAAGATATCTCAGACACAGTGTAGTTATGTAACACTATTGAGCTACATCATTGATGAAGAACCTTCCAAGAAGTAGCTAAGAAGAAAGGAAATGAGTGTACCAGTTCAAGAAGAATGATGTCTAGGATGCAGTATAGAGACCTGAAGAGAATTTCATAGTTCCATCATGCAGCAGATGGAAACATCATGGGATACAAGGCGAGATCCATAGCACGAGGCATAGACTAAGAAGAGACATTTGCAGCCACTAGAAATACACATGACAGGAATAATCATGTGTGTAAATGAAAGAAGGCCTTGTACAAGATCAGAAGACACCCATGGGATAACACATACATGAGGAGCTTGATGAAGATGTGAGCCTTTGCTACAAGGTTGATAGAGGATGACAAGCTCACAGATGGGTGCGAGAATTTTTTTTGAAAAAGTTCAAGATAGAGGATCTTCGTATCCAATGATCCTAGATGGATACATAGAATGTTAGTATTAGAGGAAGCTACTTGTCACTCCGGTACAGAATGTTTCAGTCCATAGAGTACAAAAGGAAGAGGGAGAATGATGCTCCTCTTTAGAGGGAGTGACTGTAGAAGATCCTGAGGTTCGACATGGTACAATAGGATGGACAGATTACTGATGACTCTAGGATTTACTGAGAGTAAAGAGGATTCCAACCTTTGCTTCAAGGTTGAATGCGAAAGACCAATGATGCTCTTGTTATATGTTGATGACTTGTTCCTAACAGAAAAGAGGAACTCATTAAATTTTCAAGAAGAAGACTTGTTTCCGAGTTTGAGATAAAGGACTTGGGGATGATGCACTATGTTCTAGGCATGGAGGTGTGGACAAGGGAAGTATGCAATAGAGATCTTGAAAAGGTTCAGGATGATGGACTGCAAAGCCATGACCACATCTATGGCATCGAACCTGAAGCTATTGAGTGATGATTCATCATATTCGGTTGATGCCACGATGTATCATTAGATGATTTATTCCTTGATGTACCTAACAAATACGAGACCAGATATTTGCTTTGCTATGAACAAATTGAGACATGTTCACTTGATGGTTGCAAAGCATGTAGTGAGGTACCTAAAGGGTACAAGTATGAGGTGAATCCGAAGATTAATTTGGAGGGTTATGAGGATTCATATTGGGTAGGTAGTTCCATTGATAGGAAGAGCACTTAAAGGTGCTACTTCAGTATGGGATCAAGTGTGATCTCTTGGTTTGGTAGGATGGATTCCTGCATGACATTGAGTACAGCTAAGGAAAAAGATGTTTCCACTTGCTATTTGGGAGGTAGTATGTTTCTTTTGAAAAATGCTATTTGATTTGGTTGATCTGACTTGCATTTTTGTATGATGTAGAGAGGAGTAGTGATCCAGATTAAGATCTCTTGAAAGAGGGATTTCTAGAATAGCTGATGAGATAGGTTGTCTGAGCATAAATCCTGGTGAAGCTCTTAGGTTTCTCAGATGTAAATGGTCCTATAGGTTGTCCTCGGATGTAATTGGCCATGGAGAAGCTCGCAGGTTATCCTTGGACGTAATCAGCCCTGATGTCATTCTATGATATAAATGGCCAAAGTGAAGTTTGTGTACTTCAGGGAGAAGCTTGGTGTTCTCCAAATCGAGGTTCCCTCCAAGGGGAAATGATCAGACCTAGAGCCATTCTGACATGGTGAGAGGATAATGTTCCTTCCATGGTCATATGTAAGGGATGAGCCATTATGTCATTATGAGAGGATTTGGTTCCTTCCATGTCAGATGTGAGTGCTTATGTGACTGTAGGATTGGTTCCTACATGATCAGATATAAGTGTTGAATGCCATTCTTTGAATAGAGGAAATTGGTCAGTTACCAGGAATACTCAGTCTGGGACTGAGGGCCATTCTGATATGACTGTGGGATGTAGTCTTACATGATCATATGTGAGTGCATGGCCATTCTAATGTGATTAAGGGATGTGTTCCCACTTGATCATATATAAGGGCTAATGCCATTCTCTGGGAGAATGGAGGCACTTGGTCAGTTACCAGTAATCCTCAGTCTAGGACTGAGAGCCCTTTCGATGCGATGTTTTCAAATATGGTTGAATGTAAGTGCAGAGCTTTTCTGACAAGATGAGGTTGGATGTAAGTACAGAGCCTTTCTGACAAGATGAGGTCGGATGTAAGTGTAGAGAATTTTTGACAAGATGAGGTCAGATGTAAGTGCTGAGCCATTCTGGAGCGATGTGTTTACACATGGTCAAATGTGAGTGTTGGGCCTTTCTGACAAGATGAGGTCAGATGTGAGTGTTGGGCGTGCCTTTCGAACAAGATGAGGCCATATGTAAAAGTTGGGAGGCCTATTCTAACTTAGGGTCAGATATAAGCGCTGAAGACCTACATGAAGGGTAGGCCTACAACCATGAAAAAGGGATGGATCTATAGAACTTACTGTGATGAGAAGAATCGAGAGATAGCACCATTCTAAGATAGCACTGATGATGATGATCCAGACTTGATGATGATCCAAATCAAATGATGAGCCAAACTTCATGATGATCGAGATCAAGTGATAATCTAGATGTGATGATGATCCAGATTTGATGATGATCCATATCAAGTGATGATCTAGACTTGATGCTGATCTATATGAACTGATGATCTAGATGTGATGACGATCTAGACTTGATGATGATCTAGATCAAGTGATGATCCAGACTTGATGATGATCCAACAGTGACGATCCAGATTAAGTGATGATCTAGACTTGATGATGATCCAACAGTGATGATCTAGATCAAGTGATGATCTAGACTTGATGATGATCTAGCAGTGACGATCCAAATCAAGTGATGATCCAAACTTGATGATGATCCAGTAGTGAAGATCTAGATCAAGTGATGATCTAGAATCGATGATGATCCAGTGATGATCTAGACTTGATGAAGATGATTTGACAATGAAGATGATGAAGATGATGAAGATAGATTGAATATGAAGATGACTTGAAGACAAAGATGACTTGATGATGATCCAGATGATGCAAAGAAGAAGACTTGTGCTGATAAATTGGGTTGAGAGAATACCTTCATAGTTAAGAGGGAGTGTTGATGTATTTGTAACATCATAATGTATTCACTTGTATATCTTATGTATTGTACCCTGATGTTTATTTCGGGAAGTATCTATAATGTAATTGAGTCATGTCATGCCCCGATGTTCCAATCAGGATATTCAACAATGTAACAAGTCATGTAAAGTCATTGAGGTTAACCCTCCATTGTAAGTCAAGGAAATAGTCCCCATAGTTGTTTCAAGGTTAACCCTCCTTATTGATCTGAGGGAAAATTCCCCACAGTTGTGGGGCACTAGGGTTATTAGACTCTCCTAGAGATATCGGTTCTAGTAAGTAATTGTTAAGTGGGGCCGGCATGTTAAAGTGGACATCAAGTGAACGAAAGAATATAAATAGAGAGTGAACCTCTCTATTTAACACACACACACTCGCTCATTGGGGCGCATGAGTGAGAGAGAGAGAGAAGATGTGGAGATCATCTTTTCTGTTTTTGGGTTTAACTGCTGCCATTGGTGCTCATTCTATCTCTGAGGAAGTTGTGGGGTTTTCTCCTTTATGGTTTCCCTGAGGAAAATTCTTTGTGTCTCTTGTCTCTTGTGTTTATTATTGTGCATGTTATTCTCTCAGTTAAAGATCCTAAGATAATGCTAGCTTAGAATGATAAAAATATAACACTATGAACATGTCACGGTGAATGAAAAATATTGCATGTTGGTTTTCCTACTAGTAAAAACCACATTGTCATCAAATGCATTGCACCATGAAGGAAATCTAACAGATGTTATTTTTTCTTCTAGCACAAGAAAAAGGGCATTTCTTACAATGACATTGCACAGTGAAGGAAATATAAAGCTTGTTAGGTTTCCTTCTAGTAGAATCACAAGAGAATTTCTAACAACAACGTTTCATTTGAATGAAAGCTAAAATGTGTTAGCTTCCCTAGGAGTACAACTACATTACCATCAAATGCATTACAGTATGAAGGAAATCTAACATGTGTTAACTTTCCGTCTAGAAAATTCATAAGGGCATTTTTTATAATGACATTGTACTGTGAAGTAAATGTAACTTGTGTTAGCTTCCCTTATAGCAACAGAACAATGATTTTTCTAACAACAACATTGCATGTTTAACCAAATAAAATTCATGTTAGTTTCCCCTCGGTACAACCATTCCCATCAAATACGCTACACCACAAAGGAAATCTAACCCATTTTAGTCTTCCTTCTAGCACAACCATAAATACATTTCTTACAACAACAATGCATAATGAAGCAATGCTAACACATGTTATATTTCCTTCTTGCATAAGCCCAAAGACATTTATACAGCATAATATCATGGCAAATGGTTAGCTTTAATATTGGTACAACCACATTGTCATCAAATACATTCCTCCATGAATGTAATCTAATGCATGTTATCTTTCCTTTTACTACAAGCACAATGGCATTTATTTCAACAATGTTCCACGATGAAGGAAAGCTAACACATGTTAGATTTCCTTTAAGCACAACCACAAGGATATTTCTAACAAATACACTACATGTCACTGAAATTTAACATGTGTTATATTTCCTATCTATACAACTATATTGCCATAAAATACATTGCACCATGAAGGAAATCTAACGTGTGTTAGCTTTCTTTCTAACACAAGCACATGGGAATTTCTTACAACGACATTGCACTATGAAGGAAAGGTAACACATGTTATATTTTTTTCTAGCATAACCACTGGGGAATTTCTAACAACAACATCGCATGTCAATGAAACCTAACGCGTGTTAGCATTCCTATCGGTATAACTACATTGTCATCAAATACATATCACCATGAAGGAAATCTAACACATGTTATCCTTCCTTCTAGCACAAGCCCAAGGGCATGTCTTACAACCAGGTTGCACTATAAACGAAACCTAATGCATGTTAGTTTTCCTTCAAGAACAACCACAAGGGAATTTCTAACAACAACATTGCATGTGAATGAAAGTTAAATCATGTTAGCTTCTCTATGGGTACAACTACATTACTATCAAATACATTATATAATGAAGGAAATATAACGCGCATTAGCTTTACTTCTAGCACAAGCACAAGGTAATTTCTGACAACCCATTGCATAGTAGTGGAAATCTAATAGATGTTAGCTTTCTTTCTAGAACAACCACAAGGGAATTTCTAACAACACATTGCATTTGAATGAACACTAATGAGTGTTAAGTTTTCTATCGGTACAACTACATTACCATCAAATACATTGAACCATTAAGGATATCTAACGTGTGTTAGATTTCTTTTTAGCAGAAGCACAAAGAAAATTCTTACAATGACATTGCACAAGGAAAGAAAGTTAACGCGTGTTAGATTTCCTTATAGCAAAAAAACAAGGAATTTCTATCAAAAGCATTGCATGTTGAATCAAATCTAACATGTGTTAACTTTCCCACTGATACAACCACATTCTCATCAAATACACTACACCACAAAGAAATCCTAACCCATGTTAGCCTTCCTTCTAGCACAACCATAACAAAATTTATACAACAACATTGCATAGTAAATAAAAGCTAACACATCTTACCTTTCTTTCTAGCACAAACCCAAAGACATTTATGGGAAAAACATATCATGGAGAAAGAAAAATAATGCATGTTGGTTTTCCCACTAGTAAAACAACATTGTTATCAAATGGATTGCACCATGAAGTAAATCTAATGCATGTTAGTGATCCAGATGGATATCAGTGTCCACCCAACTATTCCACTAGCTCAAAACAATTGTCCATTGTGGTAGTTTCCTAGTTATTTTTCTATGACATTTTGGGTCCTAAACTTTCGGAGTCATTTTGAGGCCCTAAACGACATTTTTTGGAGATTATGGGACCAAATGGTTTTCATCAACATGCATTTTCCCAACCAAAAGTTTTAAATATTAGATATACCTTTCCAACGAGCTATCGAACGCCCAAATCAGAGATCGTATGCAAAAGTTATGACCCCGGGAAGTTGACTATTCAACTTACCACCTTGGGGCCACAAACATTATGACAGTTTATCTTCTAGGGTTACGTTTTGGAACTTTGGGGTTCTCACCCTAATTATTAATATAAATATGCCCCTTTGGCCTCATTTTGTATTCATCTTAGCATGGATGAGTGTAGAAGCCACATCCCTTCTCAGAGATAGCTACCACCGTTCTGGCAATTGTATAACAGTCTGTTCTATTTCCACAATTTAATAGAATATGTGTTTACTATATCTCTGTTATCTTTGAAAAATTTCTATGATTATGATTCTGTATATGTTCTTTCATTTCATTCACACATAAATCTGGATCAATGGTATCTCAGAAATCTTCTCTTTGATTGTTTCTCGGCACATGTCCCCAATGAGGTTAGGATATAGAGAGTTCAGTATTGAACTAGTTTCACTTGATCACTCTCGCCGCCCCAAATGACCTCCCATGGAAGAAGAAAAGAGAGACAACGAAGCAGGAGATCCTATCAATTTGTTGCTCGAGGAATCACTTGAGAGACAAAGGAACGAGATGATGGATAGTTTTTCCCAAATACTTCTATGAATTCTGATAGTAGCAAGTGCATCTTCAACGAGCAGCCAGTTCAGGGATGCAACTCCCTTCAAGGTACAAGTTAACTTTGATATTCCTTTATTTGAAGGAAAAATCGATGCAGATGCCCTAGATAATTGGTTGAATGTTCTAGAAGGGTATTTCTTTGTCCACAATTTTTTTGATAGGGAAAATATCACCTTTGCACTCCTTAAGCCAGTCCCCCATGTTCAAAACTGGTGGGGTACTTATTGTGAGCAAAACTCATTAGACGAGTTTGGAATGTTTGAAACAAATCCCACTTGGGCCTCTTTCATAGATGCTGTTAAGGAAAAGTATTACATTGTGGGAAACTATGATGACCAGTACACAAAATGGACCATTCTATGTCAAGAAAGGGACCAGATGGTGTCGGAGTACACCGAAAACTTTCATACCCTGCATACAAAGCTAAGTATCAAGGACTCTGAGCGGAACCTAATTCTGAAATATCACAGTGGTCTACATTGGTACATCTGAACTGAGATGGACTTCCTCGACATCTCTTCACTTGGATCCACCTATCAGTATGTTGTCGAAATCAAGGAGGAATTTCAACAAAATAACAAGCAAGACTCTGGACCTGCACACCCACCGCAGAAGCAAGGAAAGGGAAACCCTGGCCCTCAAAACACAGGACAAGGAAATGATAACCAATACCCACCAAAAGCAAAGAAGGGGGATGGAAAGACAAATAAGGACACCGATAAGTGGTGTGAATTTCATAAAATCCCTTAGTATAACAATGATGAATGTCGCTCAAAGTATTCATTAGTGGTTGAGATCAAATCTTCAAGATCAGATCTTGATTCTAATTCCAAACCCAATGCCACAGCTGCATACAATGGGAGGAATATCATTGATGCAAACCCCACTGCCACTATTGCTACCACATAGATTCAACTAGAGGATCCTGAAGAGTCAGAGGCAGAGAAGTGCCACTTCCATTCGTAGATGTGGGTGAAGGGAACACCTCTACATTTTGTTGTTGACAATGGTAGCAAAAGAACCTGATCTCAGCAGAAGTCGTCAAGATATTGGAGCTTCCGACAACACGACACCCGAAACCCTACAACATCGGTTGGCTAAGCCAAGGATGGGGTATCTACATTACTCAATAATGCCTCCTACCATATGGCATCAAGCCTTTCAAAGACAAGGTACTGTGTGATGTGGCCCCTCTTGAAGTTTATGATGTTCTTTTAGGACAACCATATATGTGGAAGGGTCATGTTGTATATGAGTCACGGCCTCACAGTGTCATTGTTACTTTGGGAGGAAAACTCTATTAAATACCAGATACCATTGCACCTAACAAAGTCTTGCAAGGTAGGAATATAAGCTCCCACATTAGAAAATTATTCCTCTTCACAATTGTGTTTGAAGGAGAACATAAGATCAAAGAGACCTCCACACCCTTTGCACAAGGTGTCTCTGCTCATCAGACACAAGAAGAAGACAGAGCCATTGTTTCCTCATCTATCTGAGTACCTCTACGATGCAAGGCCATGCATTTAAGGTTCTAATCTAGAAACAAATCATCCATACAACAATTACAACCCTCTTGGGATGTCAAAGAAAGGAAGCCTCTTCACTTCAGCAAATGTCGCACTAGGAGATCAACTCAACACACAGTTTGAGATATGATGTGGGATTTGACGCAATGGAGAACATTGATTCCTAAGGAGGGAGGATTGATATATATGGATATTGGTGGCCACCCACCTATTCAACTGGCTCAAAAAAATTGTCCATTGTGGCAGTTTCCTAGTTATTTTTCTACGGTTTTTCAGGTCCTAAACTTTCGGAGCCATTTTGAGGCCCCAAACAACGTTTTTTTGGCAATTTCGGGGCCAAATGGTTTCTAATGGAGTGTATTTGGTAGACCAAAATTTGTAAATCTTATATAGACCTTTCCAATGAGCTATCAAATGCCCAAATTAGAGATCATATGCAAAATTTATGACCCCGGGAAGTTGATTGTTCAACTTACCACCTTGGGGCCGCAAACTTTATGACGGTTCATCTTCTAGGGTTATGCTTTGGACTTTTGGGGTTCTCACCCTCATTATTATTATAAATATTCCCCTTTGGCCTCATTTTGTATTCATCTTGGAATGGATGAGCGTAGAAGACACATCTCTTTTCAGAGATAGCAACCACCATTCTAGCAATTGTACTACAGTCTCTTCTATTTCCGCAATTTAATAGAATATGTGTTTACTATATCTCTGTTATCTTTTCAAAATGTCTGTGATTATGATTCTTTATATTTTCTTTCATTTTGTTCATGCATAAATCCGGATTAGTTAGATTTCCTTCTAGCATAAGCGAAGGGAATTTCTTACAACGACGTTGTACACTGAAGGAAATCTAACATGTGTTAGATTTATTTCTAGCACAATCACAAGATAATTTGTAACAACAACATTGCATGTTAATGAAAGATAAACCATGTTATATTCCTAAGAGTACAACTACATTACCATCCAATGCATTGCACTATGAAGAAAATCTAATGCTTGTTAGTTTTCCTTGTTGAATGAGCACAAGGGTATTTCTTACAACCACGTTTCATGGTAGTGCAAAGCTAATGCATGTTAGCTTTATTTCTAGAAAAATCACAAGGACATTTCTAACAACAACATTGCATGTGAATTAAAGTTAATGTGTTTATGTTTTCCTCTCGGTGCAACTACATTTCCATCAAATACATTGCACCATGAAGGAAATCTAACGCATGTTAGTTTTCCTTTTGATACAACCACATTGTCATCAAATACATTGCACCGTGAAGAAAATACAATGCATGTTAGATTTCCTTCTAGCACAAGTACAAAGGAATATCTTACAATGATGTTGCACAATGAAGGAAATATAACTTGTGTTAACTTTCCTTTTAGCATAATCATAAGGGTATTTTTAAGAACAACATTGCGTGTGAATACAAACTTAAACCATGTTAAATTCTTTAAGGGTACAACTACATTACCATCAAATACATTGCAAAATGGAAATTCCTACAACAACGTTGCATAGTAAAGAAAGCTAACACACGTTAGCTTTCCTTCTAGAAAAAGAACAAGGATGTTTCTAATGACAACATTGTATGATGAATCAAATATAACATGTGTTAGATTATCCACCGATACAACCAAATTTCCATAAAATACACTGCACCATGAAGGAAATCTAACCAATTTTAGGCTTCATTATAACAAACACATAACAACATTTCTTACAACAACATTCCATAGTGAAGTAAAGCTAACATGTGTTATCTTTCTTTCTAGCACTAACCCAAAGACATTTCTAGGAACACCATATCATGGTGAATGAAAAATAATGCATTTTGGTTTTCTACTTGTAAAAACCACATTGCATCATGAAGGAAATATAACGCATGCTAGCTTTCCTTCTAGCACAAGCACAAGGGAATTTCTTACAACGATGTTGCACAATGAAGGAAATCTAACACATGTTAGTTTTTTCTTCTAGCACAATCACAAGGGAATTCTAACAGCAACGTTGCATGTGAATGAAAGTTAAATTGTGTTAGATTCCTTATGTGTTCAAATACATTACCATCAAATGCATTTCACTATGAAATAAATCTAATGCGTGTTACATTTCCTTCTAGCACAAGCACAAGGGCATTTCTTACAACCATGTTACATAGTATTGCAAAGCTAATGCATTTTAGATTTATTTTTAGCAACACCACAAGAGAATTTCTAACAACAACATTGCATGTTAATGAAATCTAACGCATGTTAAATTTTATATTGATACAACTACATTTGCATCAAATACATAGCACTATGAAGGAAATCTAATGCATATTAGCTTTCCTTCTAGCACATGCACAAGGACATTTCTTACATCCAAGTTGCATAGTAGTGCAAAGCTAACGCGTGTTATCTTTCTTTCTAGCACAATCACAAGGGAATTTCTAACAACAAAATTGCATGTGAATAAAAGCTAATGTTTGTTTGCTTTCATATCGATACAACTACATTTCCATCAAATACATCACACCATGAAGGAAATCTTACACATGTTAGTTCTCCTTTTGGTACAACCACATTGTCATCAAACTCATTGCACTGTGAAGGAAATCCAATGCATGTTAGAAATCCTTCAATCATAAGCACAACAGAATATCATATAACGATGTTGCAAAGTGAAGCAAATCTAACGCGTGTTAGATTTCTTTTTAACACAATCACAAGGGGATTTCTGAGAACAACATTGCATGTGAATAAAAATTAAACAATGTTAACTTCCCTATGGATATAAATACATTACGATTAAATACATTGCATGATGAAGGAAATATAACATGTGTTATATTTCCTTCTAGCACAAGCACAAGGGAAATTTATACAACCACATTGTATAGTGAAGGAAAGCTAACGCGTGTTAGATTTCCTTATAGCAAAAGAACAATGATGTTTCTAACAACAACGTTACATGTTGATTAAAAGCTAACACACGTTAGATTTTCCACCGATACAACCACATTCCCATAAAATATACTGCACCACAAAGGAAATCTAACCCATGTTAGTCCTCCTAACACAAACATAAAAACATTTCTTACAACAACGTTTCATAGTGAAGCAAAACTAACACGTGTTGGATTTCTTTCTACAGACCAAAATATATTTACAGGAAAAACATATCATGGTGAATGAAAAATAGTGCATGTTGGTTTTCCCATTGTTAAAAATCACATTGCTATCAAATGTAGTGCACCATGAAGGAAATATAACGCATGTCATTTTTTCTTCTAGCACAAGCACAAGGTAATTTCTTACAACGACGTTGCATGGAAAAGGAAATCTAACACATGTTAGTTTTCCTTATAACATGTGTTAGATTTCCTTCTAGCACAATCACAAGGGAATTTCTAACAACAACATTGCATGTGAATGAAAGATAAATTGTGTTAGCTTCCTTAAGGGTACAATTAAATTACCATCAAATGCATTGCACTATGAAGGAAATCGAACATGTGTTGGTTTTCCTTCTAGCACAAGCATAAGGCCATTTAATACAACCACATTGCACAATAATGCAAAGATAACACGTGTTAGCTTTCTTTCTAGCATAACCACAAGGGAATTTCTAATAACAACATTGCATGTGAATGAAAGATAATGCGTGTTTTCTTTCTTATCGGTACAACTACATTTCCATCAAATATATCACACCATAAAGGAAATCTAACACATGTTGTCTTTATTTTTGGTACAACCACATTTTCATCAAATACATTCCAACATGAAGGAAATCCAACGCATGTTAGATTTACCTCTAGCACAAGCACAAGAGAATATCTTCTAATGATGTTGCACAGTGAAGGAAATATAACGTGTGCTATCCTTCCTTTTAGCACAATCATAAGGGAGATTTTAAGAACAACATTGCCTGTGAATTAAAATTAAACCGTGCTAGTTTCCATATGGGTACAACTACATTACCATGAAATAGATTGCATGATCAAGGAAATATAACATGTGTTATCTTTATTTCTAGCACAAGCACAAGGGAAAATCCTACAACCATGTAGCAGAGTGAAGGAAAGATAAAGTGTGTTATTTTTTCTTCTAGCAAAGTGAAAAAAACATTTCTAACAACAACATTGCATGTTGAATCCAAGCTAACGAGTGTTAGTTTTCCAACTGGTACAACCACATTCTCATAAAATACATTGCACTAGGAAGGAAATCTAAATCATGTTAGGATTCCTTCTAACAAAAGCATAACAATATTTCTTACAACAAAATTACACAATGAAGCAAAGCTAACATGTTTTAACTTTGTTTCTAACACTATCCCAATGAAATTTCTAGGAGCAACATATCATGGAGAATGAAAAATAATGCATGTTGGTTTTCCTACCATTAAAAACCCCATTTCCATCAAATGCATTGCATCATGAAGGAAATCTAATGCATGTTAGTTTTCCTTCTAGCTCAAGCACAAACACATTCCTTACAACGACGTTGCAATGTGAAGAAAATACAACACGTGTTAGATTTCCTTCAAGCACAATCACAAAGGAATTTCTAACAATAGCATTACATGTGAATGAAAGATAAATTGTGTTAGCTTCCTTCTTGTTTCAACTACATTATCATCAAATGCATTGCACTATGAAGGAAATCTAATGTGTGTTAGCCTTCCTTTCGGCACAAGCACAGTGGAATTGTTTACAACCATGTTGCATAGTATTACAAAGCTAACGTGGGTTAGATTTATTTTTTAGCACCACCATAAGGGATTTTATAACAACAACATTGCATGTTAATGAAAGCTAACGCGTGTTAGATGTTAAATTTTTCAATGGTTATATCATATCTTATAACATTTAGATTCATAATAGCATAACCATAAGAAAAACATCACTGAAATATAGGAAAGCACAGCCACACACAAGAACACAAATATTTATCCTGGGAAACCCTCATGGGGAAGAAAACCCAGCAAAACTTCCTCTATATAAGATGTATAAAAAGTAAAATACAAGACCCCAAAGAGGTGCACCTCCTCCAGCAAATATATCTCTCTATCTCTCCTATGTGTTGTGCACAAGTGAGTGTGTGTTCAAATGAGGAACACATCTCCTCTATTTATACTCTTGTTGTCACTTGACATTTAACCTAACAAGTCAGACCCACTTAACTAAGTGGGCTGAATTCACTTAGGAAGACTCAATACAATATTATATTATATTCATTAGGGTATTTTTTCCTTAACTTACAATGGATTATTTACCTCATGACTCTATGATGACCAAATACAATAGTAACACCCCGCTGGAGGAATAATAATATCTCCCTTGGGTTACATCAATAAAATACATTTAGAATATCCTTTGAAGTTACAATATTCAACACTCCCTTTTAATGAGAAGGTTATTCTACTGACAACATCATCATAGACTATAGGAGACTAGAGAGACAATATCTACAACATCATTGTGACTATACATCTATACGTCACAAGAAGTTTTCACAATCAGTAACTGGAACAGTTACTCTTCATCTTCTGCATCACATGATCACTTGATCCTTTTGCAGCACCTCTTCAATCTTTTGATCCTTCGTAGCAGCACTTTGATCTTATGATCCTTTGCAGTAGTACTTCCATTTTCTGATCCTTTGCAACCACACTTTGATCTTCTGATCCTTTGCAGCAACACTTCAATATTTTGATCCTTTGTAGTAGTATTATGATCTTCTGATCCTTTGCAGTAGCACTTCGATCTTCTGATCCTTTGCAACAAAAATTTAATCTTTTGATCCTTCGCAGCACTTTGATCATTTGCAGTAGCACGTTGATATTAGAATCAATTTGATATTTCTCAATCCTTTGCAACAACACTTCGATCCTTTCGATCCTTTTGTAGTAGCACTTTGATCCTTTGCAGCAACACTTCGATCCTTCTTGATCCTTTGCAGCCACACTTTGATCTACTTGACCCTTCATCGATGTACTTCGATCTACTTGATCCCTTGTCACCACCCTACCTCTAGTTTACATGATCTATTTGCGAGATGATCAATCCTGATCACTTTAGGACATAAGTCTAAGGATGATCCAATCCTCCATCATCATGATCCATGAAATTGATTAGTTAAATCATCTACAACTAAATGTATATCTCAACCGCAGCTAATGATGGCCCTATCGTTCATGAGGACTCATCGTAGACCATCCATATAACATAGATTAGGACCACTCATAAGTGAGTGTTATACTATAGTATATACACTTACGTGTAGACATACTCTTTCATGTAAGAGTATTGTCTACAGAGCAGATCTCGATCGCATACAAAATGTCATCCCATCACAGAACATCCATACCAAATAGGTTGGGACCACTCCTAAGTGAGTGTCATACTACGATGTCTATGAGGACTCATCATAGAGAATCCATACCACACTGGTTAGGACCACTCCCAGGAGAGTGTTCTTCTATGGTATCTACATATGAATGTAGCCATACTCTCTATTAGCACCCTGTAATTTTCCTATGGTTGCAGTAGGAAGTCACAAGGGTAATTATTTCAACCAACCTTTAGACTGTATTCTAGGGAATACAGTGAGAGAGGGGTATCTCCTATCACATAAACATTCACACATACATATGGCTTTAAATAAGCATACAAAAGGCTAGATTTATGCTAGTAATAGGGAAGTTTGTAAATTAAAATATTGAAAGACAAACATATAGCAAAACCATTGGGTGGAGTTACAGTCTGAAACATTCAAGGAGATTGCACCAGATAATGAACAATGATTTTCTCTCATGTCTTATGAGGCAAAGTAAGTGCAACATTCAATGAAATATATTTAAGCGATGGTGGTAAAAAGGAGAAAATCACACCACAACAAGGGGCACCTATCGATGGATGAATCCATTGCAACACCCTTAATAAAATAACAAAATGAGGAAAATGGCAGAGATGGAGCATCTAACTATGCATGCATTCCATAACAACCATTACAAACACTTAACGAATGCTACATCTGACGAAAAGAGCGCTTAAAGAAATGAATTCTTCTCGTACAACTAGAAAGCATTTTTAGAGAAAATAACACATATGGAAAATGAAATAAACAGGGAACACACACTAAATACAGCCACTGCGATGAATCTCATAACCAAAGAGAAATATTTCATTACTACTCCTGAAAATGTTTACAGAGATACAAAACTGGTGCTGAGGCCTCAAAAAAAGAAATTCAATCCAACCCCTATCCTCCTCAAACGAGGTTCTATTTATAATATAAATTAACCCTAGAATACGTCTCAAAAAAGGGCATCAAAACTAGTTACAAAATGGGGATTGAATCCTGAATCATTATAGAGAATCCTAACAAACTACTTGAGGTGGTAGAATCACCATGATTTACTACAAAAATAGATGACATGATATATCGAACACGTTGGATCAGAATGATATTGTGACATTTGAATGCAGGCTCTCTTTCTCTGATAGTGATGTTTCATCACTAACGGTTTTATTATTTTTGCACGCTTTTTGTCGAGCAAATTCAGAAAATCCCCAAAGTGACCCTTTTCACTCCTGACCTTCATGTTTCTCTGTGTTTCATAAACATGTTATGCCTTTGTTCATAGTCGGCGGGGAGGTTTATGCTCCTTCTCTATTTGACCCTTTCTCCAGTACCCAGGTCTCTTGGAAACAATGCTATTTGTGTAGACTTGGATAAGAAATCTTGGCTATTGGACATCTATGAATATTTAATGGGCTTGTCATTTATTTCAGATTCTTCTACTGGGACCAGATCCTCCCTACATGATATTCCAATGCAACACTTCCTAAGACTTGTCATCATCCTAGATGAATTTGGAAACATGATTCCAAGACAATGATATCAAAGTATCCTAGTCCTTTCTCCTCGAATCTGAACATTCACCCAGACCGACCACCCCTAGCAAAAGATACTAAGTATCACAGTAATAGGGTTTGTGGCTGTGTCTGGAGGTTTTGGTGGAATGTTCTTAGGATAGGGAACTTTAGGAGCTTCTCCCAAAGTGGAACTGTAATTTATCAGGATAGCATGGTCTTTACCAGCCTCAGAAAAACTCTCTAGTGCAGTGAAGATATTTACCTCAATGGATAGAGCTACTAACGCAATGAAAACCATAATAGGTCTTTTGTCGAAATCCATGGGACCCTCAGTAGATCAATAGTAGACATCTCATTCTTAATAAGCATCCATACTCTCCACATCTTCGAACGGATTTGACTATGACATTATATCAAGATGGGAAGTTAAGCTTAATGACATGTATGTCAAATCTTCACATGCACTATCATCAAGTGGCATGATGACAACACAGATGATCACATGGCTTATTGATCCAATTCCCTCATGTGAAGATTCCAACTATGCCACCACCTTTCATTTTGACCTCCTAATATTCTTGGTCGAAGTTACCTCCCAGCCTCACCTCATTAGAGGAATTTTGAGTTCTAAAATGGGCCTCCTAAAGAAAATAATAAAATAATAGTTGAAATAATAAAATAATAAAATAATATTTATTAATTTTGGAGGAAAAAAGAACAAAACTACTTTTTGTGTTCATATTTTTGAGATATCTCCCTGTGTTTTTACTCAAATTTCGATCAGGAGAGATCGTTGGATGTGGAATTTAATTTTACATCCAACGCGTACCCACACTGCATACTTTTGACAGACCCCTCCACCCCAAAATCAAGAAATACCTGAAAAAATGTGATGATGATGTCATCATCACATTTTTTCTCGTATTTCTTGTTTTTGGGGTAGCAGGGTCCATACAAAGTATGCAATGTGGGAAATTTTTGGATGTGGAATCAAATTCTGTATCCAACGAGTTGTCCCGATCAAAATTTGAGTAAAAACATAGGTAGATATGTCAAAAATATGAACAAAAAAGTAGTTTTTTTTATGACAAATATGTCAATTCAACCATTACGGTTGACTCATTTTATTGGAATTCTATTGGTTCTTGAATTCCAACTCACAATAAATTATTGTTGGTGCATTTTCTTATAATGCCCATTTTAGACCCCAAATATCCTCTAATGCTGATCAGCCTTAGGACCTCTCATGATGATAGATTTGATGCTTGGTGCTTTGTTGATCCCTCGTCATGCTGACATGGTACGTCCTAGTTCTTGGTGCCTCCCACCTTCCTCATCGTACAATTTATAAATTCCATATCAAGCCCCGCCACCTATCCTCCTATAGAGTCCCTCACTATTATGCACCTTAGGTGGTGGTATTCAGGATCCCAAGACGCGACCTATCCATCGATCGTGTCCACCTTGATTTTCATTTCCTAATCTCTTCCTCCTTATTCCCACCATCTCCTTCAAATAATGGAATATATCATGACCATATATCTTCCTCATGAGGATTCTCAACCTTCTGACCACATGACTTCTAACCCGTTTCGTGCTCCACCCATTGGCTAACCTTTGCATATGTCTCTATCCTGAAACAGATCGGGGTTGTCGGTTCATTCATCCACCAAATTTCCACTATCGAAAGCATGGGTCTCTATGAGGCTTCACATCATCTTGTCCCTTTAACTATCATGCATCTTCCTGCTATGAAAATATCCAGGACCGTTGATCGGCTCCTGGTCAGATCGTCATCCTTCAAAACTGTAGGGCTTTCCTTCAGTTTGCAGCCCCACTATGACTTATTCATCAGGAAACACAGGTAGCATAATCACATCTCTTATGTAGATCTGGTCTGCTCAAAATCGAGGCCATCGAAAAACAGAGTGATCTATAGATCTCACATGTCTTCATGGTTTATCTTTCTGGTACCTTTCACTGCACAAAACCCTTTGTAACCGTCGATTTGCACTACTAGCTCATTCGATGGCTCATTTTGCTCGTCATTTACTCATGTGCCACCCATGTCAAATTTATGCACCATGGGATAACCCAACTCCTCGCTCGTGTTTGGGATAAGATCCTTTGATGACATCGAAATCATTAGATACCTTGCTATCGATGGCTCCAACTCAGGGATGCTATCATCCCTATCAAGTAGCAAAGAACTAGTGTCTACCATGTGCTTGATATGTTTGGTTGGATTGCGATTATTTTCTTAAGACTTCCCAGTGTCCTATGAAAATAAAAACCAAATAGATAATAAAAATAAAATAGAATAAATGTTCAAAGGAAATGCTCACCATGCCGAGCTTATTCATCCCTACCTAGCTTACCTACTGAGCATTATTTCCCAATCAAGTAACTTTTGACTTCCATTGTATCTAATCAAGCAGATGATACCATATGTGCAATCTCTCCTCATGCTTGATAAAAAATAGTACAGAATGACCAAATGGCATAGGATCATTGTAAGGGACTTACTTTTTATCGCAAAGCCATAAAAATCCATTCACACTGTGTGGATTCTCCACATATGTATCCACGCGGTCATGACATCCTTTTGAAAATTTTGTTATACACCTGTCATGAAAACACTGCTCCATTTAGTCAACCACTAGATCATAAAACCCATGACCATCTTCAAATTCTCCTAGAATTTGTTGGCTCTATGATCGTTGCTCCAACTATAACTCCCCTTGCATGCTGTCAATATTTTCTTCAACATACTCATGCAAAGGAATCTATTGATCACCCATGCTTGATACCTCAGTCATTTTCTCCCAATTGCCAGAATATAAGCCTCGCTCTTCCTTATACACTTCACCAGGAATATCATTTTTGAAATCAATTCAAATCTACTCCTCTTGATCCAAGTCTCCTATATGAGGAGAGTAAGAATAGATATCCCATTTGGTACCTTCATCCTCTAAGTAGTCATCCTCATATTTATCATACAGGGGATTCCTAAAAACTTCCTTGAAACCTCCATGAATAGGGCTTGCAACAGGAAGGATACTTTCTTCCTTAAGAAAATTATAATGTTCCTCCTATGTGGCCCTAGGCTACTCATTTTTGTGCTCATAAAGGTTAATACTAGAATTCAAAACAATTTCTACATGCTCACCCCCTTCCTCATCCATCCTAAAAAATTCCATGACACCATTTCTCATCTTCATTTTTTATGCTTGATTAGAAATCTTTAATCTTTGTTTTTGAAAATCAAATGAGGAAAAAAATAATGGCAGGAAGTTACCTTCCTCTTGTTGAATGTATTCTTGAATGTATTCTTCAACTCATTCATCTTGGCTTCTGGTGTGCTAGAGGGAGAAACCTGGGTGATATCTTTGTTCTTCCTTCCTTCTTCTTCTCCTATCCCCTTTTCCCTAGTAGAGTTTAGGTTCATTTCCACCTCTATGGAATATTTCATCATATAAGCCAAGGAGGCATATTTCCTTTCACTTAGCCATAGTGTGAATTCAACGTCGAAAGCTTCAGCATAGTGGAGTTGAGAAGCACTAGGTGGAGGCTTGAACTAACCAGGGATATCATAATATATTTTCATGAATATGTCAAATAAATTCTAGATAGATTCACTCTATTCCCACCTGAAGGAATAGAACCGAGACAAGCACATCTTGGGATCTTTCTTTTCTACCCATATTCCCTTGAAGGCGTCCTCCAAATATCAATAGCTTCATATAGAGTTGTCTGAAAGACTCGTGAACCATATTCTTGCCTCTCTAGAAAGGCTTTGAGCAATCAATCTGACCTTAATTTCATCATGGTCCACTTCTTCTAGGTCAATCCAGTATTCAAACCACCCCAAATGCTCTTCAACTGAATACCCCTTTTTAGCAGTAAATTGTTTATGCCTTTGGACGTACCCATGGGGAAGGTCGTGGAGGACTGCAGGGAGAAGTATGGGGGAAAATGGTTTGGTATTTTCTAGGAATTTAGTAGGGATTTTAGGAGGGATTATAGAACTAGAGGATGTAGACTCTTGGAGCTCTAGAATGGGGGAGGGTAAGGTCTCAGTGGAAAATGGTCATTTGACCGTAGATTTTAATGCGGCCCATTTAGGGGAAGAAAGAAGGAATTTTGGATCATATGGGGACTGGGGGTCCTTGTCTTAGGGCTCAGAAAAGAGCACAGGGTTTGCATCAAAATCATGAGTCTCATAGGGATTATCATTTTCCTCTTGGGGCTCAGATGAATGGTTTTGGTCCGAATGATATGAATAGGGAGAAGGGGATTTTTGGGTCCTTAAAGAAGATATGCATGGGTGGACCTAAGGTCTTGTCCTAAATGTGACAAATATTGGAAAAAAAATTTGGCCAACCCATGGGTAGATAGGAAAAGATTTACTAGGAAGGAAAAGATCTCTTGGAGGAAAACAACTAAGTACCTCATTCTTCCCCATACCCTTCCAGGATTTTCTATATTAGGCTCATTGTTCCCAGTGGAGTCACCATGGGACCTTTGAAGATGTTTGCAGCTTCTAGGTGGTCGGTGTTCCCAGTGGAGTCACCAAAGCATATACAACCAATATGTGTCTAGGACCGACTACTCAACTAGGTTGTAAAACTAAGAAATGTCGTTTTTCCCAGGAACAATTTTCTATTCCGTTCACTAGCAACGACGCTAAGATGTTAGCACACTGTAATTTTCCTGTGGTTGCGGTAGGAAGTGATAGGGGTAACCATTTCAACCAACCTTTTGGATTGTATTCTAGCTAACAGAGTTAGAGAGGTCTATGTTTGATCACATAAGCATTCACACATACATATGGCTTTAAAAAAGCATACATAAGTTTGTATTTCTACTGGTAACAAGGAAGTTTGTAAATGAAAAGATTGAAAGACAAACAAATATCAAACCATTGGGTGATGGAGTCACAGTATGAAACATTTAAGGACATTACAGCAGATACTGAACAATGATTTTCTCTCCCGAATCATGAGGAAAAATAAGAGCGACATTTACAGAAATATATTTAAGCGATGGCAGCAGAAAAGAGAAAATCCCAGCACAACAAGGGCCACCTATCGATGGATGAATCCCTTGAAATGCCTTTAGTAGAATAATAAAATGAGGGAAATGGTAGATATGGAGCATCTAACTATGCATGAATTCAACAACAACCATTACAAACACTTAACGAATGATACATCTGATGAAAAATAGCGCTTAAAGAAACAAATTCTTCTTGTACAACTAGAAAGAATTTTTGCAGAAAATAACACATATGAAAAATGAAATAAACAAGGAACAGACACTAAATATAGAAACCTTGATGAATCTCATAACCATAGAGAAATATTTTCATTAATACTCCAAAAAATCTTTGCATAGCTACAAAACCAGCACTAAGGCCTCAAAAAAGGAAAGTCAATCAAACCCCTATTCTCCTTTGAGGAGGTACCATTTATAATATAAATCACCCCTATGATACGTCCTAAAAAAGGGCATCAAAACCGGTTACAAAATTGGGATCAAATCCCGAACCATTATAGCGAATCCTAACCAACTGCCCGAGGTGGAATATTCTCCATGATTTACTACCAAAATAGATGACATGATATATCGGACACACTGTATCAAAATGTATTGTGGCATTTGAATGCAAGATTGCTTGCTCTGATAGTGATGTTTCAGCACTAATGGTTTTATTCTTTTTGTGGGCTTTCTGTCGAAGACATTCAGAAAATCCCTGAAGTGACCCTTTCCGCTCCTGACCTTCATGTTTCTCTATGTTCCAAAAACATGTTCTACATGTGTTTATAGCTATCAGGGAGGCTTATGATCCTTCTATGTTTAACCCTTTCTTTGGTAACTAGGTCTCCTAGAAACACTACTATTTGTGTAGATATGAAGAAGAAATCTTGGCTATTTAACAACCCTAAATATTTCATGGGCTTGTCATTTATGTCAGCTTCTTCTACCAGGACTAGATCCTCCCTAGATGATATCCTAGTGCAACACTTCCTAAGACTCATTATCATACTAGATGAAGTTGGAAACATGAGTCCAAGACAATGATGAAGAAGTCTCCCACTCCTTTCTCCTCGAGTCTGAACATTTTCCTAGACCGACCACCGCTAGCAATGGATACTAAGTATCATGGTAATAAGGTCTACGACTGTGTCTAGAGGTTTTGGAAAAGTGTTATTAGGATAGGGAACTTTAGGAACCAGTCCTGAAGTGGTGCTACGATTTATTAGGACAACATGGCCTTTACCAGCCTTAGAAAACCTCTCTAGTGCAACGAACATCTTTACCTTTATGACTAGAGCTACTGACGCGATGAAATCCATAATAGGTATTCTGTTGAAATCCTCAAGAACCTCAGTAGATCAATAGTAGACATCCCATTCTTAATCAGCATCCATACTCTCCACATGTTCAAACGACTTTAATTTTTTCATTATATTGAGTTGGGAAGTTAATCTTAACGACGTGTTTGTTGAATCTTCACATGCATCGTCATCAAGTGGCGTGATGAAAAAATAGATGATCACGTGGGTTCTTGATCCAAATACCTCATGCAAATATGCCAACTACACTACCCCCTTTCATTTTGACCTCCTGATATTCTTGGCCAAAGTGATCCCTTGGCCTCACCCGTGATGAGCCTGAGGACCTCTCATGATGATAGATCTGAAGCTTGTTGCTTCGTTGATCCCTCCCTATGCTGACATAGTACGTATTGGTTCTCAGTTCCCCCTTCTTTCCTCATCACACAGCATGTAAATTTCATATCTACCCTGCCACATAAGCTCCTATAGATTTCCTCATTACTATGCACTTTATGTGGAGTTCTTCAGGATCCCAGGACCTATCCTAGCCAACGGTTGTGTCCACCTTGAATTTCATTTCACAATCTCTTCCTTCTTATTCCCACCAACTCCTTCAAATAGAAAAATGCATCATGACCATATATATTCTTCATGAGGCTTCTCGACCATCTGACCACGTGACTTCTAACCCATTTCATATTTCGCCCATTGGACAACCTTCACGTATGTCTCTATTATGAGATATCCATCCTCCAAATATCCACCATCAAAATAATGGGTCTCTATGAGGCTTCACATCATCTCATCCCCTTAACTGCCATGCATCTCCCTGCTGCAAAATAATCTAGGATTGTTGATCGGATCCCTTTTAGATCGTCGTCGTTCAAAAATGCAGGTCCCTCCATCAGTTTGCAACCCCACTCTGACTTATCCATCAGGTAACTCAGGTAGCGTAATCGTATATCTGATGTAGATATGGTCTGGTTAAAATTAAGGTCATTGAAAAATATAGTGACCTACATATATCACATGTCTTTAAGGTTTATCTTTCTGGTACCTTTCGCTCCACAAAATCCTTTAGAACCGTCGATCTACGCCATCAGCTCATCCGATGAATAATTTGGCTCATCATTTACTCCTGCGCTACCCAAATCAAATTTACCCACCATGGGATAACCTATATCCTCACTCGGGTTTGGGATAAGCTCCTTTGGCAACCTTGAAATCATCAGACACAAAGAGTTTTTTTTTTGTTTATACCTCCTTCTACAATGCAAATACTGTAAGCACCTATCCAAAATTTAGCACGAGTGCTAACACTCTACATACAAGAGTAACAACTGTAAAGTAAATCTTAACTGTATACAAAATTTCAATCCTGTCATCCGTGAGGACTCATCGTAGATCATCCATTCCACTAAGTTTAGGACCACTCCTGAGTGAGTGTTATTCTATGGTATCCACAACTGAATGTGGTTCAGGGCCATCTTTAGATAGTAAGGACCACTCTCATGAAGAGAGTGTTATACCTTCCATCCTCAAAATAGGTTACTATCATCCATAAGTGAATGTGGGTACTCTCCATGTGAGAGTAATATTTGCAGGGCCATCCTTACCTAGTAAGGACCACTCTCATGAACAAAGTGTTATACCTACCATCCTCAACAGAGGATATTGTCTTCCACAAGTGAATGTGGGTACTCTACTTGTGAGATTAATATCTGTAGGGCCATCCTTACCTAGTAAGGACAACTCTCATGAATAGAGTTTTATACCTTCCATCCTAAATAGAGGATACTATCATCGACAAGTGAATGTTAGACCTTGTGAGCATCTTCAGGTGCACTTGGACTCTTTCATGTTGGATCATCACTGTCATCTCATCATCGATAACAGTCTCATCATCACTCCCCATATTTTGGTAGGATCCATTTTATCAACCTATTCCCCATTTTTCTGAGGAGGTTTTATATCTTCGATCTTCTCTTCCTTTCCGAGAATAGTCCATATCTTCAACTTGTTCCTCCTTTTCGAAGAGACTCTATATCTTTGACTCATTCTTCCTTTTTTCTAAGAGATTCTGTATCTTTGACTCGTTTCTCATTTTCGAGAAGGGTCCATATATTTGACTTATTTCTCCTTTCTGAGAAGGGTCCATATAATAATTGTTCCTCCTTGTGAGGAAATTATGTAGTATCATCATCACTCTTCCTCCTTACGAGGAAAGTATTAAGTATCAAGATCACTATTCCTCCTTGTGAGGAAAGTTTTCGGTATCAAAATCATTGTTCCTGCTTGTGAGGAAAGTCTTCATGAACTAGACCAAGATTGTCATGGAAGCTTGATCACCACATCAACAACTTGCTCATTGGTACTCACATACTGGAGTTTTATATCTCCCTTTAGTACCATATCCCATAGGATTCTCTATCATATTTATGCAACTCTGGTTGTCACAAAGAATCACTGTTGTATCCAACTTCATGTCAAATAGTCATTACATCCATTTTCTGAGTCCATATGGCTTCCCAACTAGCAAAGCAAGCTGCAATGTACTCTTCTTTAGTTGTACTGAGAGAAACACTAGAATAAACCATGAGATCATGGTGGATCCCAGAAAATAACATCCACCTGAGGTGCTCTTTCTATCTATGACACTTTTTTCCCAATCTAAATCCGTATATCCATATAATCTATAGTCATGTTCTCTACCATAGTAATGTCCCAAGTCTATCTTACCTTTTAGGTACCTTATCACATGCTTTGCATCTATCAGGTGGAGCCATCTATGTTTAACTAGATACTGACTCAAGGTGTTCACATCAAAGCTTATATCTGACCTTGTGTTTGTCAGATACATCAATGGCTCAATAATCTATATGTACCAAGTCATATCCACTAACTCTGATGTCTCATCGGACAACAACTTCATGTTGGTATCCATGGGTGTGGCCATGGATTTACAATCCAATCATATCAAATCTTCTTAATATTTACACAACATACTTTCCTTGGTTTGGAAATATTTGTTTTGGGATCTGCCACACTTCCATCCATAGGAAATAACGCATCAATCCAATATCTTTCATATCAAATTCTTGAGATAGCCTATTCTTGCAATATATGATATGTTTCTCATTTCCAGTTAGAAATAAATGATCCACATACATCAATAGTATGAAAATTTCATCATCCATTACCTTAAGGTAAAGGTTAGGATGAAATTTACTCTTGGTAAAGACCAAGCTTGTCAAGAAGCTATCTATTCTTCCATACCAAGCTCTGGGAGCTTGCTTCAGTCCATACAGATCCTTTTTCAACTTTCATACATGAGTTTCTTTATTTTTGACTTCAAATACTTGTGGTTTTTTGATGTAAATCTCTTCCTCAATCACACCATTAAGGAAGGTTGTGTTTACATCCATCTGGTGTAGATCCCACTTAAACATGGAAGCAAGTGCCATGCTGGTTCTAATGGAAGTGTGCCTTGGTACTAGAGAAAATGTCTCTTCATAATCAATTCCATTTCTCTTGAGAGAATCCTAAGTTGTATTGAATTAATTGGCATCAGAGGATCATTGTATGACATCAGCATGAGCACACCCATGCCTACCTTCAGTCAAGGAGGCCAACTAATCCTTCTCCTTCATTTGGGGAGGATAACTGGAGCACTCCAGGAGTGATATGAGTGTCATAAATGCACCTAATTGCTAAATTATGGTTACAATCAGTTAATATAAGTGTTAAAGGTGCCTCCATTCATTATATTGATTATTTTATTAATATTTAATGAACCGGAGTCAACAGGGGCACCTCGAACCACTATTGATGGCCAGTTTGACTTCAATCAACCTCATCGTGGTTCATTGGAGTTAATGATGCACTACCACTTGTTGTTTGGCATGTACTAACATGTGTCTAAGCTAATTTCAGTTAGACTCAGCCATTCATTGCATTCTGACTTTAGTTAGGACTCAGTTGAGTCAATCGGCACTTGATCAGTTGGTTAACTAGTGTGTTTACTATCGCTTACAGTTAGTTAAGCTAAACCCACTCATTCAATTCGAATGACCTCATTGGAAATTTGAATTTTATTCACATTCATGCATCTTTCATGATCATTGTATTGTATCATCATTCTTTGATTTGATTATACAGAGTTGCTACTTCCATTGCAGCACCATTTTGCCAATTTTATGCATATTTGTCTGTATTCTTTGTGATTCTGTGTTTTCCGTCCCTAAACCACTGTGAAAAATTAATATGGTATCATAGCTCATGGCTGGATGAAGCTCATTCTATCAAAAACATGGTTTTTGATGGATCTTGCATGAAAATTTGAGAAAAATCTCAAAATTCCAGCACTGCACCAAAAGCCAAGGCTTACCACTTAATGCCCCAAGTAAAGGAATTGTTGATCAAGATTGCTTGATCGACTATGCTGGGTGTGATGAAAGCCTAAAATGTACAGGTTTTCTGACCTTACAGTGCTCCTTTTGTTGTTATTTGCAGGTTTTAACAGGTACAAATTTGAATGGACTCATTAGTCCCTTTTCCCACCCCATTCACAAGCTATTCAGAATGGAAATTGAAGATGATTGCATCTCTGAAGAGACAAGCTCTCTATGAGTTTTATATTGGAATTGGAAAAGAGTATTATGAGAATGATAATGAATGGATAAATGATGGTGATAGAGATTTTGGAGCAATATGTTTGGCCCTTTCTCCTAGCTTGTGCTACCTTATTGGTTCTACTGAATACCCAAAGGATCTCTAGACAAAATTGGACAGAACCTTTGGAAAGCACAATTAGGATCATAATAGCACTTTGGAGATCACATCTAGCACCACAAGAGTTCTTTACTCAAAATTCTCAGCCTCTACTCTCTCTGATGAAGTTGTTCAAGATGAAGAAGAAGCAAAATCTTCTACACAGTCAATTCAAATTGAAGAAAGTCTCCTTGCAGTGACTCCTTCTCCTGATGCTCCAGAAGTCTGTGAGATATCTGATATATCATCTCCTAATATGGATGAAATAGAAGAATAGATTTGAATCTCTGATATTGAATAAAAACACTATTGTACTTCCATGCAAACATTCACTAGTGATTTTCCTTTGAATTCTCTGCAAAATTTGCCAGTAATTGCTTCCGAAAGTGAAGATAAATTTGATTTTTCTCCCTCTACTGTTGCTGCTGGTGTGAAAATATGTAAATCCTTGTATATTTTGTAAAAATTATTATATTACAATAGTGATCAATTTTCTCCCCATGATCTATATCTTTCATCAAATTCCTGTAGGATTGCATGCACCAAAATTCAGAATTTTGAAGAAAAAGACAATTGTGCATCCACCATCTCGGTTGACCATACTTTTGGATATGATATGAAAATTATTGGATATTATATGATGTTATTTGTATCTGATATGATATTTCTTGGTTAAAACTTTCAGGTTCATAAACCTTCAGTATTGCTTGTAGCTGTTCTCATCAACGGTGTGAAGAAATAAGTATTGCAAGTCTCCTTCGAAACTCCTGCTGGGGATTTGATTTGATTTCACAATTTTGGATCTGTTTTGAACCTATTTGGATCTGATTTACTTTATGATATGATATTATTTGGTTCAAATTCTAAAATCCAAGAGCTTTTAGTACTACTTAAAGCTGCTCTCACCAATTTCGGTGTGAAAAATCAAGTACCACAGTTCTTCTTCAAATTTGCTGCAGTGGATTTGGTGTTAGTTTCCTCTTATGAGGTTGATGATATTTTATTTTGTGAATAATTAGATATTTCTGAATATATATCATAATATTTATCTCAAGCATTCACTCTCCACATTCCCAGCGCTTCTCTACCTTTGGTCACATGCTCATCTCTTCACAGAACTAGTAAAGAGGAAGACATTTTGCATCCGGTTGGGCACTTGCTCCTAAAATTTGGGGCTGATTTTACCACTCATGGTTTGTTTTTCAAGGCTGCAACATATCAGTTTCTTGAGTGTTCCACACATGGTTTGAATCCTCAAGCACTTTTGCTCTCATATCAGTTGATTTCAGTTGCTCTACATGGGTCCAATTTTCATCCTGCAGCTGTCTATGTTCCTGATTCATTTGAGCACATTATTATTCTTCCAAAGAGGAAGATTCCTTCAGACATATTCATTTAGTTTGGATTCATAGGTTCACATGCACAGTCATAAGATGCTGCTGCATAGAAGAACCAAAAATTTCTTGATTTACTGCTTAGTTTGAGGGGGGATATTTTTCCCATGAGGTTTTTCCCGTTTTCTTGGTTATATTAGGCAGTTAATTTATTGTACAAGGTGACCTATGGCTTTAGTTTCTGGGGCCCTATAATTTCATGCACTTTATGTTTCTACTTCTCCTAAGTATAGCTTAAGGGGGGGTATTGGAGACATTTACCCACCACGCACACTTAATTTGGTCAATTTGGCCTTGTTAAACCACTATACTAAGTTTTCTTGACTTAATTGGAATTAGAGGATCATTTTATGACATCCGCATGAGCACACACATGCCTACCTTCAGTCAAGGAGGCCAACTAAGCCTTCTCCTTCATTTGGGGAGGCTAACTGGACCACTCCAGGAGTGATATGAGTGTCATAAATGCACCTAATTGCCAAATGATGGTTACAATCAGTTAATATGAGTGGTGAAGGTGCCTCCATTCATTATATTGATTATTTTATTAATATTTAATGAATTGGAGTCAATAGGGGCACCTCCAACCACCACTGATAGCCAGTTTGACTTTAGTTAACCTCATCGGTGTTCATTGGAGTTAATGATGCACTACCAATTTTTGGTTGGCATGTAGTGACATGTGTCTGAGCTACTTTCAGTTATACTTATTCATTCATTGCACTTTGAATTTAGTTAGGACTTAGTCGAGTCAATCAGCACTTGATCAGTTGGTTAACTAGTGTGTTTACTGTGGCTTACAGTCAATTAAGCTACACCCACTCATTCAATTTGAATGAACTCCTTTGGAATTATAATTGTCATGGAATTCACGCATATTGCATGATCATTGTATTGTATCATCATTCTTTCATTTAATTATACAGAGTTTCTACTTCCATTGCAGCACCATTTGCCAATTTTATGCATATTTGTCTGTATTCTTTACAAGACTGTGTTTTCAGTCCCTAGACCATTATGACAAATTAATAAAGATTAGGATCAACTTTAATCTTGGTAAATACAAAGCTTGTCAATATCTATCTATTCTTCCATACCAAGCTCTAGGATCTTGCTTCAGTCCATACATAGCCTTTTTCAACTTTCATACATTAGTTTCTTTGTTTCCAACTTCAAATCCTTGTGGTTGTTCGATGTAAACCTCTTCCTCAATCACACCATTAAGGAAGGTTGTCTTTACATCCATCTGGTGTAGATCCCACTTTATCATAGAAGCAAGTGCCATGATGGTTCTAATGGAAGTGTGCCTTGGTACTAGAGAAAATGTCTCTTCATAATCAATTCCCTTTCTCTTGAGAGAATCCTCTAGCCACAAATCTTGTATTTTTGAACACTTCCATCAACAACAAATCCACTTGGAAGATACCAAATTCTTGCTTTCTGGTTTGGGTACTATATCCTAAACATCATTCTAGTATTCTTCCATCATTACTTCTACCCTGAGTTCATTCTATCAGGTCATTGACATATCTTACTCTTCTGCATTCAACCTTGAAGGTTCAAACCCACTTTACTCTTAGTAAAGTCTTAGTCTAGCAGGGAATTATCCATCATGTCCGACCATGTCAAAATATGAAGCGGAGCATCATCCTCCCTCTAAATTGTGTACTCTATGTATTGAAATATTATATACTGGAGTGACAGGTAGCATCCTCTTCTACTATGTATCCATCTCGGGTTACTAGATACCAAGATCCCTTTATCTTGAAATTTGTTGAAACGTTCGTCTTACACCCATCTATGATCTTGTTATCTTCTTTAGGTTTCCATATTAAACCTTGTAGAAAAGGTTAAGATATTCATCACTCTAAGTGATCTTTCAAGCTCATGGATGTGATTTTATATGGGTTCCTTCTGAGCTCGTACAAATCCTATTCTACACAGGTGGTTCTTTTCTCAATATATACTTCTACTAGAGAAGTGTGTCTGTTTAATAGAGTATGTCATGTAATATTCTATTCTTTCTAAGACAAACCATGAACCTTTATTTGTATACTTTTTCTTCTAGATACATATGGAAGACACTACGAACTTCCCTTCAAGTCTCAGAATCATATCCTAGACATCATTCCCCATGATCAGTTGTTACTCTTTGATCATAACTTCTTCCATAGCTGGAAGGGTTTGCATCAATTATTTCACCCAACTGTGTCACACAAATAGAGTGTGTCTGAGGCCTCTTAATTTGTTTTGTAATTCCTGTCATACTTTTCTTCACTTCAATTATCTCTCATGTCCAATATTGTCTTCATCTCTCGATTTGGATCTACCGCTCTCTGAAGCTCTTTCTTCCGTCACAGTGTCTTTGACCAGGGAGATTTAGGTTCATGTTTATTGGAGTGAATCTTGAATTTTCATCACTTGTTCTTCAGAACAAGTCTCATCCTTCTTTTCTTGTAGGTGGTTGTACATGACCTTTCCTACAAGTCAAATGCACCAATTGCATGGTTAGAACCATTTCATAGGAAATATGCATAACAACAAATTATTATGAATCATGCAATTGTTTAGCCAATACAACATTCATCCATATCTCATGGAAACTTTCTAGATGTCTTCCATCTCTACCATGACATCATTGAGATTCTGCACTTAATCCAATATGTTAGCAAAGAGGTTTCATTCTAGATAAGTACCAATGGAGTGTTGTAGCTCACCATGGGCTACTTACCCATAACAGGCATATTTTTAGTATAATGTCATTTAATGCAAACATTCGATCATGCACAATACACAACATATATAGGAAATACAATTCAAATTCTTATCTTTGTTTTTTTTTCGTCATCTCCTTCTGGATCTACAGCTTCTTATTTGACCAATGAGATTGCTTCAATATCATGCTTGCGTGAAAGCTTTTCTGGAGTGTTTCTTATGGTGGACCTAGGGTTTGATAGATAAACCCTAATTTTTCAAATTAGGTATATCTTAGATCTTATTGGATAGAAAGATACACCTCCTAAAGGCGAGATGAGTAGCATACTTGTTTTCCCAAAACTGTGATCAGAATTGCAAAATATCTAATGCCCTAGTTTTCTTCAATTTCTTCTGCAGAATTTATTGATATTATTTCTATGGTATTTCTGAAAACTGCTCCCATGTATCTGAAACTTCATACTGAGGCAGCCTCATCTTTCCTCTTTCAAACATCGCATGTTAGAGAAGAATTGGCTTTACCAATTGGGACTTATCTGAGTTTTCCCAAGATGACTTAGTTCAGTACTATTCAGCATAGAGAGCTTGTACGGAGTTCCATGTGTCATTGTTTCACCTTAAGGGTATAAAAATTTTTCCATAGAAAGTACAGTCTGTTCCCTATCTGGAACATCTTTTGAAATTTCATTTGGACCTTTGTATCCTGAGATATAGCAATTCTCCCTAGGTCACCTATTTAAGGTTAAATCCTAGGAGAGGCTGGAATCCTGATTTGGAGGAATATTATATTCTTGATTATAGTGAATATGAGGTTGAAAATTTTACATTAGGAATTTATCTTCATCCTGTAAAAAAAATTCTGCCTAATCCTTCTCCAATCTCAAGATATAGTGAATGCACCACAATGATTAGTTTTAGTCTTTTAGGGTTTCCAAGCATGAAACCCTAAGCTTCAATAGCTATAGCTATAGCACTTGTTTGGCCTTTACAAAGAATTCTTTCAGGGTAGTTCTGATACTTATATGTTAATATTTTCAATGGTTATATCAGATCTTATAACATTTAGCATCATAACAACATAACCCTAAGAAAAAGATCACTGAAACATAGACAAGCACAACCACACAAAAGAACACAAAGATTTATCCTGGGAAACCCTCATGGGGAAGAAAACCCATCAAAACTTCCTCTGTATAAGATATATAAAAAGTAAAATACAAGACCCCAAATACATGTGCCTCCCTCCAACAGATATATATATATATATATATATATATCCTACGCGATGTGCATAAGTGATTGTCTATTCAAATGAGGAACACATCTCCTCTATTTATACTCTTTTCATCACTTGACATTTAACCTAACAAGTTGGCCCCACTTAACTAAGTGGGATGACTTCAATTAGGTTGACTCAATACAATATTATTTTATATTCATTAGGATAGTATTTTCCCGACTTACAATGGAGACTTTACCTCATGTCTTTATGATGACCAAATACAATAGTAACACCCCGCTGAAGGAATAATAAAAACTCCCTTGGGTTACATCAGTAAAATACATTTAGAATATCCTTTGAAGTTACAATATTCAACATTAGATTTCCTATTGGTGCAACTACATTTACACCAAATACATCGCACCATGAAGAAAATCTAGCGCATATTAGCTTTCCTTCTCGCACATGGACAAGAGAATTTCTTACAACTACGTTGCACAATAGTGCAAAGCTAATGCATGTTAGATTTATTTCTAGCATAACCACAAGGGAATTTCTAACAAATTTTCATATGAAAGAAAGCTAATGAGTGTTTGCTTCAACTACGTTTCCATCAAATACATCGCACCAGGAAGAAAATCTAATGCATGTTAGCTTTCCTTTTGGTACAACCACATTGTCATCAAATACATTGCATCATGAAGGGAATCTAAAGTGCGTTAACTTTCCTTCTAGCATAAAAAAGAGCACATCGCTTACAACAACATTGCACTATGAACGAATGGTAATGCGTGTTATATTTCCTTCTAGCACAACCACAAGGGAATTTCTAACAACAACATGCAATATGAATGAAAGATAATGCACATTAGCTTTCTTACTGTTACAAGTACATTGTCATCAAATACATTGCACCATTAAGGAAATCTAACGCATCTTAGCATTCCTTCTAGCATAAGCATAACGATATTTCTTACAAAAACATTGCACAATAAATAAAATCTAGCAGGTGTTAATTATTTTTTAGCACAAGCACAAAGACATTTGTAGCAAGAAAATAGCATGGCAAATGAAATCTAGCACATGTTAGATTTCCTTCTGGTACAACCACATTGCCATCAAATACATTGTACCATGAAGGAAATACAACACATGTTATATGTGTTGGAAATATAACATGTGTTCTTTCCTTTTAGCACAATCATAAGGGAATTTATAAGAAAAACATTGCATGTGAATAAAAATTAAATTATGTTAGCTCTCCTATGGATACAATTACATTACCATCAAATACATTGCATGATGAAGGAAATCTAACACACGTTAGCTTTCATTCTAGCACAAGAACACAGGAAATTGCTACAACCACGTTGCACAAGCTGTTAAATTTACTTCTAGAAAAAGAGAAAGGGTGTTTCTAACAATAACATTTCATGTTGAATCAAAGATAATGCATGTTATATTTCCCACTGGTACAACCACATTCCTATAAAATACACTGCACCATGAAGGAAATCTAATCCATTTTAGGATTCCTTTAACACAAGCATAACAACATTTCTTACAACAACATTGCATAGTGAAGCAAAGTTAACACGTGTTATCTTTCTTTTTAACACTAGGCCAAAGACATTTCTAGGGACAACATATCATGGCGAATGAAAAATAATGCATTTTGGCTTTCCTACTAGTAAAATCTACATTGTCATCAAATGCATTGCACCATGAAGGAAATCTAACGCATGTTATATTTCCTTCTAGAACAAGCACAAGGGAATTTCTTACAACGGCATTGGACAGTGAAGAAAATTTAACATGTGTTATTTTTTCTTCTAGCACAATCACAAGGGAATCTCTAATGACAACATTACAGGTGAAATAAAGCTAAACCATGTTAACTTTCTGATGGGTTCAACAACATTGCTATCAAATGCATTGCATTATGAAGGAAATTTAATGCATGTTAGTTTTCCTTCTAGAATAAGCACAAGGACATTTCTTAAAACCACGTTGCACAGTATTGCAAATCTAACACGTGTTAACTTTGTTTTTAGCACCACCACAAGAACATTTATAACAACAACATTGCAAGTTAATGAAAGCTAATGCATGTTAGCTTTCCTATTGGAACAACTACAATTACATCAAATACATCGCACCATGAATCAAATATAACCCATTACCCATATTAGTTTTCCTTATAGCACATGCACAATGGCATTGCTTACAACCACGTTGCATAGTAGTGAAAAACTAACGTTTGCTAACTTTGTTTCTAGAAAAACCACATGGGCATTTCTAACAAAAATATTGCATGTGAATGGAAACTAATGCGTGTTTGATTTCCTGTCAGTACAACTACATTTCCATCAAATACAACGCACCATGAAGGAAATCTAACGCATGTTAGCTTTCCTTTTTTTACAATCACATTTCCATCAAATACATTGCAACATGAATAAAATCCAATGCAGGTTACATTTCCTTCAAACAAAATCACAACGGAATATCTTACAATGATGTCACAATGAAGGAAATATAATGCGTGTTATCTTTCCTTTCAGCACAATCACAAGGGAATTTATAAGAACAACATTGCATGTGAATAAAAATTAAACCATGTTAGTTCCTTTATGGGTACAAGTACATTACCATCAAGTACATTGCATGATGAAAGAAATATAACATGCATTAGCTTTCCTTCTAGCACAAGCACAAGGGAAATTTCTACATCAATTTTTCACTGTGAAGGAAATTTAATGCATTTTAGTGTTCCTTCTAGCAAAATAACAAGGGTGTTTCTATCAACAACATTGCATGTTGAATCAAAGATAACGTGTGTTATATTTCTCACCAGTACAACCAAATTGCCATAAAATACACTGCACCATGAAGGAAAATCTAACCCATGTGAGGCTTCCTTCTAACACAAGCATAACAACATTTCTTACAACATTGCATAGTGAAGAAAAGACAACACATGTTAGCTTTCTTTCTAGCACTATCCTAAAGACATTTCTAGAAAAAACATATCATGGAGAATGAAAAATAATGCATGTTGTATTTCCTACTAGTAAAAACCACATTTCCATCATATCCATTGCACCATGAAGAAAATATAACGCATGTTATCTTTCCTTCTAGCATAGGTATAAGGGCATTTCTTACAACGATGTTGAAAAATGAAGGAAATATAACACGCGTTAGTTTTATTTCTATCACAATCAAAATGGCATTTCTAACAACAACATTGCATGTGGATAAAATTAAACCTCCTTAGCTTCCCTATAAGTACAACTACATTACCATCAAATACATTGCATAGTGAAGGAAATCTAATGAGCATTAGCCTTCCTTCTAGCACAAGCATAAGGTAAATTACTACAACCACTTTACATAGTGAAGGAAATATAAAGCATGTTATCTTTCCTTCTAGCAAACATAACAAGGACGTTTCTAACAACAACATTGTATGTTGAATCAAATTTAACACGTGTTAGATTTTCCATTGGTAAAAACACATTCCCATAAAATACACTGCACCACGAAGGAAATATAACCAATGTTAGGCTTCCTTATAACACAAGCATAACAACATTTCTTACAAAAACATTGCATAGTCAAGCAAAGCTAACATGTGTTATATTTCTTTCTGCCACTAACCCAAAAACATTCCTATGAACAATTGTTATAGCGGATTTCACCACTCCAGGTGAATCACACTTTGTATGGCCTTCCCTTGTCCCGCTGCAGACTCCTTAGACCCTATGGACCACTTTTTGTCCTTTGATGTTTCCTTGATCAACCCTAAAAACATATGAAAAATTATACACGCGACTTCTAAACCTATAAGCGTGTATATACGCGGGTTTGACCACTAAAAACGCATACATTGGGATGTGTGCATAATCCAAATCCTTTTGGAGTTTTCCTTGACATGGATCCGACTCATTTGACTCTTGGCCTTCCCTATGCCTTGAGATCGCTCGGATTCGACCTTTCATTACCCCTTTGAAAAGATATATAAGGAACCCCTTGGTACATTGAAGGCATAAGAGAGAATTGAGAGCAAAGAAACTATAGTCCATTGTAGCTGGAACTTATGCTTGAGTCTGCATCCCTTTGTCCCTTGGAGCACTTTTGTGTTCTTTCCAAGATTTCCTTTTTCTTGTGAGCTTGCTATCAAGAGATGGAGGATTGAAGTGGTGGAGGCCCAAGTGGGGGATTCAGTTTCTCCGGTTCGCAGACGTGCCGTCAGAGGTTGTATCTTGTAATCTCTTATTTATATTAATAGAAATATCTTTTCCTGTCCAATAATGTGTGTTTGAATGCATATTTTATCCATGGGATTATGTCAAATGCTTATACATTATTGATTATATATGATAGAATAGATCTAACACCATGATATATAGAATGCTTGTATTGTTTACTCGTTGTTGAGGAAGTAATCTATCAATTCAAGCTGAAATTGGAAAGCTCAACGGGGATCTACTTCAACCGTCTGAAATAAGGTATGAGGTCTGATCCTTTAGTGTTAGACATTTAATTTCTATTGCATATTGGAAAGGATTGATTTCTGGAGTCAAGTTTTCTATTGTGGTACCCCAAGCCATAGGAATTTCTCTCCATAACAGAATTGGTGACTCTGCTGGGGAGTTCCTAGTAGTTGTCCTTTGGGGGTTGTTTTCTCGACATTCAATGAATTTGAATTGCTCTTTCTCTCTTGTTTTTGTGTCGGGTATGGGGGCATGTATGCCTGGTAAGGTCTGATTGGTGTGAAGTTTGTCTCAGCCTGTCTGTTTGCGTTGATTTTATGCACCTTTCTTCCTGTACATGAGTTTTTGACTTACAGTCGTGTATACACGTGGGTTTATCTTCGATTTCCGTGTATACACATGGGTTTACTATGAACAGTCATGTATGCCCTTGATTTTTCCTTTTTGTGGAAGATAATTGGTTGATGTTTGAATTCTGATATTTGTTAAGTCTCCTTTGGCACTGCCTGAGTCTATTTAGACCTCTGTTTCTGACTAGAAACGTTTTTTTAGGCTAAATTTTTCTTTTTTAAGAAGGTTCTTGTCATGGCATTTTCAATTTTTTGTTTGAGATTAGTGCATTAGAGTTCTTTTACCTTAGTGCTTTGCTTGAGTGCTGTTTGGGTGTTCTTGCAGATTCTAGGGGTCGTAGAATCATTCTTTTGCTTTTTGCATCTCTTTTATTTTCAAAAAATCCAAAAACATTTGCTTATCATCATGCATTGCATTTTGCACTTTGCATTGTACTTGCACTAGATTTGCTTTGGAGCACTAGTTAGGACTTCATATAGGAAAATTTGCATTCATCATTTGAAGAAAAATTGTGCATTTCACGTAGTAGCATACCCTCTTTTCATGGACACAATGCATTTTCATTGATTGTTAGGTGTGCATTTTACTTCATGTTGCGTCATAACACCATTAGTTGCACGATCATATCCTGTTTTTGAGTATTAAAGCCAACTAAAATCAATGCTAAATTAAAATGAACTACTCTCTTTTCTTTTCTAGGGTGCACCAACAAGCTTAGGTTTTAGGATCTTGGAATAGTTCATTGTAAGTCAATTCTCCAAGTTCACTAAACAAAAACATGTATGTGTCTGTCTAGATGAGTGTGTGAAATCCTTGATATAACCAGTGTTTCTCAGGATCCTCCTCTCAAAAGGGAGTTAAGCACGAGGCAGTGTGAGTGGTTATCGATTGGGATGACCCCTAGTCATAACTAAGTAGCACCAGATATATTTCCAGGATTGTATTCGTCTCTGGGGGCTCTTTCAAGAGTTTTAGGCTTTGCTACCTTGCCCATATGGTCAATCTTGCCTACGACTGTCCGCCTAAGCATTGATTATATTGAGGTGACCTTAGTGGTCTTACCTAAGATATCAAGGGGGTACTTTGCATGGGTTATTCTATGGGTGTCCTGGCTAGGTTGGGGTCGGACAGCATAGTCGCTTTACGTGTTGAAGCTGAGGGCCACAATAATTGGTTACATACCTCCGCTTGTTGTGTATGGGAGTCTCAAGCCTCTCCTAGGTGAGACATGCCTGCTTCATTCCGGAGCTCACTTATCCATCCCTTGTTTGCTTGCATTTGGATTTGGATTTTATTAGTGATTTCTCTGTGCACGATAGTTGGCCTAGGGTTTGCATAAATAGAGAGTCTTTGCTATTTTTTGAGTCATTGTGGATTTGAGTGTGGTTCCTCACCATTCTCGTCTTTTAGTAGGACTTCCACCTTCTACTTATCCTCCTCCTTTGGGAGAGAGACCTAGATAGTCCAGGCAGACTATGTCACACATTGATTAACACACCATGGGAGACCGTTTAGAGGATATTCCTAAACCACCTCCTCCCATTCGTGTAGACGATGGGGAATTTACTCCTACTTATGATCCTTCATCCAACTTAGCTGAGTTAGGTCCTGTGATTTCTGAGATAGGAGCCATGCATGATAGACCTACTCACTCTAGGGCTGATTCCCCATTGATACATTAACGGTATGGAATGTCGGAGGACGCTGAGACTCATTTTGAACCTGCCAGCACTAGCTACGGTAGTTATGCTATGTCTGGTTTCCCTACACATGATTTGGCATTTCATGTCGAATCCAACTACTAGCCTAACATTATGCCTGGGGGCACTCTCATTCCTTACCATGTAGAGAGGTTTCGGAGCACTAGTCACATTGCACCTTCCATCCCAGTGGTGGAAGTTACATCATATATCCCTCTTAGGTCTAGAGTTAGTGATTCGATTAGGATACCAGACCTGAGACGAGTGATGATAGGTGGTAGTACATACTTGATTACTCAGATCCCTTCATCCTCTATCCCTAGTTCTTCAAATGTCCACCCTCCACCTTATTCATGTGGTCCTTCAAGTCAGCACATGGGTATGAGTCAGGTCTGTACTGCGGTTACTAGACCAATTGTGTCTCAAGTTTACATACCTCCCGTTGCTTCGGGAGGCTATGTTCATGCTTCTAGAGGTCATATTACTACTTCCACGGCATATATCCCTACTTCCAGTATGTATATCCCTACTTCCAGAGCGTATATTCCTACCTATGGAGTGTCTCATGGGGCATTAGAGGAAATTTGGGGTCTAAAATGGGTCTTATAAGAAAACGTGCCAAAATAATTTTTTGTGAGTTGGAATTCAAGAAACAATAGAATTTCAATAAAATAAGTCAACCATAATGGTTGAATTGACATATTTGTCAATAAAAAAAACTACTTTTTTTGTTCGTATTTTCGACATATCTCATTGTGTTTTTACTCAAATTTTGATCAAGAGAGCTCGTTGGATGTGGAATTTGATTCTGCATCCAACGAGTACCCACACTGCATACTTTTGACAGACCTCGCTACCCCAAAAACAAGAAATACCTGAAAAAATGTGATGATGACATCATCATCACATTTTTTCAAGTATTTCTTGTTTTTGAGGTAGCGGGGTCCATCAAAAGTATGCAGTGTGGGTACTCGTTGGATGCGGAATCAAATTCCACATCCAACGAGCTCTCCCAATCGAAATTTGAGTAAAAACACAGGGAGATATGTTGAAAATACGAACACAAAAAGTAGTTTCTTTCTTTCTTCCTCCAAAATTAATCAATATTATTTTAATATTTTAACTATTATTTTATTATTTTCCTTAGGATGCCCATTTTAGACCCAAAAATTCCTCTAATGCATCGCATGCGATGACCTATGGACCCTATTATGGGATGCAGTATGGATAGGGTTCTTCACCTTATGGGGGCAGGTACCAACAACCTGCTTACTCTCCTAATTATGGCTTTGTAGCTCCTACTAGTCAAGGTCCACCACACTATGGTGCTTCCATGCCAACATATACGAGTCATACGGGAGGAAGATACTATGGGCAAGGCCATGGTGGTAGTAAACCCTATATGAATCAAGGATCGGTCCATGGACCTCACCATCCTAAGCTCCCTTTCCTCACGATGCTTAATCTTCCTGACTTATCGAGACTGACGAACGATCCTGTGGCTCATGACCCGGCTTGGCCGGCTGTCCCTACCAAGCTTCCTTCGGACATACATAAGTTCGAGGGAGAACTGGGAGAGGATCCGAGCAAACACGTTACTACATTTCACCTATGGTGCTCTTCAAATTCATTACATCAGGACTCAGTCCATTTGAGACTATTTCAACGCACCCTCACAGGGCCTGCTGCGAAATGGTATATAGAGTTACCTAGGGGATCTTTCGCTTTGTTCGGCAACCTTGCGATGAATTTTCTTAATCACTTCCAGGTACCAATGTGTTATGACGTTGGTATTGAACTCTTGTCGACATTTCAGCAAGATAAAGCCACACATATTTCTGATCATATTCAACAGTGGCATAGACAGAAGAGGTTAATTAAAGATTTTATACCGCCAGAATTCCTCCTTGAGTGGTTCCTGAAGTTGTTATTGACGTATATAGCGAAGGATGTTTCCACATCCAGAGTACAGAATGAGGAACAAGTGATTTTTAGGGCACAGGAACTGGACTTGATCTATGCTCAGTCCGGTTTGTTGTATGAGATTATTCCCAATGCTCCTCATTCCAGTTTCGATCCCAAAGTCAAACCTGGACCACATGTCGATGGCATTGTGGGTTGTGCAAGTGTGAAACCTATAGATTCAGTTGAAAAACAAGTTGGTCAGTTCTCAATCAACCAATCTGCTTTGGGACAAGCTACGACTTTGTCTCAACCCACCCAAATGGAGAATGTACTTTCTGTGGAATCGTCAGACTAGAAGGGTAACCAGCAGCCCGGACAGAATAGAAAAAAGGGTAAAAATAATTGTAAGGGTGGGAATAAGAATGAAAATGCTAACAATAATGACAAGAACGGTCGAAATGCTGGGGGGGACAAGCAAGCTAAACATAAGGTTAAGTTCCCTTGCAAGTTGTGTAAGGACGATCACCTCACTTACTTATGCCCTCGTATTGAGGAAGCTTCAAGATTCTTGGCACAGGGCCTAGCTGTGCTAACTAACCCTTTAATGCATAATAAAAATATGAACTCGAAGTCCCATGACCAGTCTGTTGATGATCATGATCCACCGGAGACTAGTGGTCATGGGTGCATTAATATGGTCTGCGCTGTGAAAGTTGTGACATGTGCGAAAGATTATGGTTCATCATAGCCTAGCCCAGGAAAAGAACCTGATCCACCAGGGTCCCCTTTGCATATTGAGAAACCTGTGGATAAACCTAAGATTGCACCTCACATTCCTAAGGGAGTCCTTAAGCATTCAGGGCATAATCCAAATGCCCGAGCCACCCAGAATTATTCACTTGTCGAGGATTTGGGCCATACTCCTTGTGCAATGTCTGCATTGGAAGTGCTTCAGAGTTGTCCTTCGCAAAGGAAGGCATTGCTTTCTGCCCTTGGTGTGAACGGTGATGATTCTTCCTCGGTGATCAAATTTGAAACCGTAGGACTTCAGCCTTGCTTGCCCTACTATGTGTCTCTTTTGGTGAACGTAGAATGTCTTAATATGACCTTCAAGTGCACTATGATTGACGAGGGCACTGCTGCTTCTGTGATGTCTTTATCCTGTTGGAAGGGTCTGGGTTCCCCTGAGCTGTCTAAATCAGCAACCATGTTAAATGCATTTGATGGGAGATCTTTTAGGCTGCACGGTATCCTTCCTTCCCTTAATGTCCATTTGGGAGGGAGGACTGTTATGATAGAGGTTGAGGTGGTAGATGTGCCCCTTGACTACAATCTCTTGCTGGGTAGGAACTAAATGTATAGCATGCAAGCCGTTGCTTCTTCCTTGTTTCGCGTTGTATGCTTTCCACATAATGGGAATATTGTAACGATTGATCAAATGGCATTCAAGAATACATTTGTTACCACATCTTTGGGAGGTTCAATCCCGATTGTTGAACATTCTCAGCCAGAAACTGGGAGTGTGGGTGTAGGCAGGTACCCATCCCTCATGGGAAGCTTTAGTTGTCCTGCACCGATCCTCATGATAGGATCTAGTTTCGATGAGCCTTCGACGTCTACGAGACCAATGTATTTTCGTACGAGTCATATGGAAGATTCGTGGATTCTTCCTGCACTGAGTACTTCGAGTGAGCCCATCGTGACTAACGTGCCTTTTCCTGCAGCCATGATTTCTTATCAAGCTAATCTGGAGTCTGTTGCAGAGCCTAGTCCTTCCTCTTCACGGACAGAGGAGGAGGACCCTTATGTGCTATGGACATGGGCAATACAGTCGTCTCATGTGCATGACTACCTTGATATGGTTTTCCCTTTGGATGAAGCAATTATTAAGGCTATGTCAGGAGTTGAGACACCATGGGAGGAACTCCATCATAGATCATATTTTCTTCCAGAGCTTGAATGTTCGGAGCATGAGGATTTTAGGGCGGTTCTTAGTTAGAGATTTGGTAGTCCTATGGTTCTGTTAAGCTCTCCTGGTCCGATGGCTGATGGAAACATGGTGAACATATCTTCAACGATTCCTATCAACATCTCTCGCAATCCTGGCACGATAGAGAATGTCTATATTGGGGAAGAATGTTTCCATGCTGAGATTCTGGAATACACTGAGCTATTTAAGGAATTCTGTGATATTTTTGCTTGGTCTTACGATGAGATGCCAGGTATTGACCCTCGAATTGTCGAACACAAGATTAAGACTTACCCCAATGCTAAGCCTGTTCGATAGCGTTTACGCGCGGTGAATCCTAGGAAAGCACCCGCTATTAAGGTAGAGATAGAGAAGCTGTTAAAAGCTGGTTTCATCTATCTTCTTCCCTTGACGGAGTGGGTTTCAAACCCCATTAAGGTGGATAAGAAGCATGGAGCGATACGCATATGTACTGATTTCCATGATTTGAATCGTGCCTGTCCTAAGGACAACTTCCCCACAACATTTATTGATCAGATTTTGGATGAGTGTGCGGGTAGCGAGGTGTTCTCCTTCATGGACGAATTTTTCAGGTATAATCAAATACAGATTAAACCTGAGGACCAACACAAGACTGCATTTATTTGTCCTTGGGGAACGTTTGCATATTGGAAAATAACTTTCGGCCTTAAAAATGCCGGAGCTACATCTCAGCGGGAAATGACCTTGATCTTCCATGATTTCAAGTCAATTATTGAAGTATTTTTGGATGACCTCGCTGCTCATTCTTGTATGAGAATGCATCATCCCTATCACTTGAGATTGGTATTCGAAAGATGCCGGCACTATTCGGTTAGATTAAATCATCATAAGTGCATCTTTTGCATGAAGTCAGGTCATTTGTTAGGATTCATTGTTTTGAAAGAGGGTATAAGAGTCGACCCTTTGAAGGTTGAGGCAATACTTTAGTTGTCTCCCCCAAAAAATATCCGTCATCTTCAGTGTTTGCAAGGCATGGAAAACTTCTTACGAATATTTGTTGTCAACTTTGCCAATTTGACTAGAGGATTCATGCGTCTCTTGAAGAAGGATCCTCCATTTGATTGGGATAAGCGAGCCCAGGAGTCCTTTGATGCGCTCAAGCAATCCCTAGCATCAGCCCCGGTGATTAGTCCCCTGGACTATGGCTGTGATTTCTTATTATATGTGGCTGCATCTTTAGAGATGATTGGTATGGTTTTGGTTCAAGAGGATGAGGAGCTCCAAGAGCATGTCATATCTTATCTGAGCCGAAACCTTATTGACGTAGAGATTCATTATTCTCGTGTCTAGAAGCTTGCTTTAGCTACTGTACATGCGGTTCAGCGGTTGAGACATTATATTCTCCTTCGCCAGACCTTGGTTTTGGCCCATGTCAATCCGTTTCAATTTGTCCTCACCCGAAGGATGATTGGGGGAAAATATAATAAATGGATTGTCATCCTGCAAGAATTTGATCTCGATTTTGTTTTGGCAAAATCGAAAAAGTATTTAATCTTTGCAGAGCTTATATCGGATTTCCTGAGTGAGGATGAGGAGTTGGTTTGTGAAGATAGGTTTGTCGATGAACACATATTCTTAATCTCAACATTAGACCCATGGTATGGGGAAATCATAATATATTTACAAACACTGAAGACCCCTACTCACCTTTCACGAGATGAACGACGACGATTATGTCAAGTCTCTAAGAACTACCTCATAGTGGACAATACTTTGTACCACCATGGGGTAGATTCCATTTTATGATGTTGTTTAACTCATGAGGAGGCTTAGGTAGTGCTGAATGATTTCCATGGAGGGGCGTGTGGTGGTCATTTATCTGGGATTTCTATAGCTCAAAATATTTTAAGAGCGGGTTATTTCTGGCCGTCGATATTTAAAGATTGTATTGATGCAATCAAGAGGTGCCACCCTTTCCAGGTGTTTGCACGTAATATGCGCTCAAAACCTGCCCCGTTACATCCCATTCTCACCACCGGTCCCTTCACGAAGTGGGGGCTTGATTTTATGGATTGCAACCCAACTTCGGCTGGGGATCACAATCATATTATAGTGGCTGTTGATTACTTCATGAAATGGGCTGACGCTATGCCTATAGTAAAATCCAATGGTGAGACAGCCGCTCACTTTGTGTTCAACCAAATTATTACTTAGTTCGGGATTTCGAAAGATCTTGTCATTGACCATGGCTCGCACTTTCAGAACCATATGATGGAAGAGTTGGCATCGAAGTTAGGGTATAAGCAAGATCACTCCTCTTCCTACTACCCCTAAGAAAATGGACAGGTAGAGGCAGTGAATAAATCACTAAAATCCATTCTCCAATGAACCATCACACAAAGCAAGACGAATTGGCACATTATGTTATACCCTGCTTTGTGTGCATATCGAACCGCTATTAAGACTGCCACTGGTTTTTATCCATATCAACTTGTACATGGAGTGGAGTCGATATTGCCCATTGAATGTGAGATTCCTTTGTTGAAGCTAGCTGTGGAACTTTACCAGACACTTCACCTTTGGAGGAGCGTTTGGTTCACCTTGAGCAACTTGATAAGCAGCATCAGGATGCCTTGGTGGCTGTAGAGGTTAATAAGCATCGCGTAAAGGCCCAATATGATAAGTCTGTCCATCCAAGGGTGTTTAGTGAAGGAGACTTGGTCCTTTTGTGGGATCAACCGAAAGAACCCTTGGGGGCAGGGAAATTTAATCCTATGTGGCATGGTCCTTACGTGGCAAGCATGTGTTAAAGAAGGATTCCTATGAGTTAGTGGATTACGAAGGGACGGCCTTGGCAGAGCCTAGAAATGGGCTCTATCTTAAGAAATACTATGCATGATTTTTAGCCAAGGCTGCTTATTGTATATTATTGTACATCTTTGCATAGTTAGTTATTTTTCTTATCGTGATCGGGTTTGTGATTAGTTTTCATTTCTTTTGGAAGATGTCAATGGAATCTTCCACCTACATAGGATTCGCGGATGGTGCAATCCATCACACTCAACACTTAGCCTCTGCTGCTTGGGTGATTTATACTCCTATGGGTTAAGTACTGTCTTCAAGAGGTGTATGTCTATGGCCATCTTCCAACAATGTTGCTGAATACAGCATTGCTATTGAGCTTCTACGGGATGCCATTCTACATGGAATTCTATCTCTTGAGGTATTTCTTGATTCAAAGTTAGTAGTGTCACAGCTCAATGGTTTGTACCATGTTAGAGATCCGACGTTATTGAGAAGGTTCTTGCATGTGAGATTGTTAGAACGACAATTTGACAATATAACATATATACAAATTCCAAGAAATAATAATCAAGTTGCTAACTCATATGCTAACTACATGTTAGATTGGAATTTGTTTCATTCACAATAAATTAATCACAAACACAATTTTTACACATGTAAATAAATAAATCGATCACCATAAAACTTTTTATATATACATCAAAAATGTGATAATACATAGTGTCACGATAAAAAATTGGGGCTTTTAAGCCACCATCATATAATACACGGTCATACAAAATATATACACTCCCAAGTGTCTAATCCTATGGAGGAGGAGGAGGGTTGTGATCATGGAAGGTCACTACAGCTCTAGCTAGCCATTGGAATAAACGCACCCATGTGCATGGTACACCCACCACCTACTGCTGCATGGCCTCAGGAAAGTCCTTGACTTGTGCCATGGGAACTCTATGAGTCAGTCTCACAAAGTTGGTATGAATTCTCTGGAGCATTCGCTTCGCATCCACACTTGTGATGTCATCTCCTCTTCCCCTCCATCTATGATGAGGGAAGCCCTCTAGCCACCATGGTCCCACATATGCACACAAATGGTAGATGTCACTATGTATTTTCGCGCAAAAACATGTCCTTTTGATTCCATATAATCAAGAAAACACAAAAAAATTAAAAAGACTAAGGGTCGAGATTCGTTACCTATATCGCCATATGCTGATCCTGGTGGTAGTGGCATGTCCGAGTCCCCCGGAAATCTATCCCTGCATAAGGGTAGTCATCAATGGCAACTATCTATCATCGCCACCATGGAAAGAAGTTAGCTAGATATGGGTTGGCCACCCTACCACCCCCTATTCTACGCATAGCATCTTCCCAACGCCGTTGGGCTAGATCTCGAACCCTGTGGAGAGGAATGTCCACTCTAGGGCTCAATCCTGGAACACGCTCAAAGAAAAACGTGCTCAAAATACTGCTGAACCCGAAGTTCCACACCCTGCCTTCCTTACACTCACTGAGCTGGTGTTTCATGTTGCTTAGTAGTGTAGTACTCCAGTCGTAAATAGTGGGTCTCATGCACTCCATTGCATAGAACATCAGAGGCTACGAGGCCTAGTGGAGTGATGCCAAGCCGGCTATCCTGCCCAATGTCAATAATATGGCCTTTAGGACCAGCACCTATATAGCATTGGTAGGGACCTGACTCCCCACCTTCTTCGTTTCTGGATAATAGTACACTGTAATGTACTCGTCGATAGTCAGGACACCCCCTGGCCCACCACGGGAAAAAAGGTTCACCACCTCCCCTCATCTAGAAATCCCTATGATAAAGTATATTTCCTCTACCTCTATGGTGAGGGACATCCCATCAATATGGAAGGACTCCAAGTATGGATCCCAGTAGTCTACCAGCATCTGTAACAATCTTGGTTTGGCCCTCAAACCACCAAGACACCAAAACTTGTAGAGTCCGCATGCATGTAAAGCTTGTTGAGCCATTAATTCGGCCCTACTACTTCCTCTACTTCACCATGCTCACGCTCTCTCCACTCTAGGACAATCCTGCACAAAAAATTGGAAATTTTCCCATTAGTTTATTGAAAAAACCATATGCGCGGCCTCATATGCGACTGTTTTCAAAATAGCCGCGTATGTACGTGGGTTCGAGGCCATTTTCTGCGTATATCCAGCCCTATACATGGAAAAAACCTCGATTTCCATGTGGGCCGTAGCGCTAATCTTGTGTTGGCCTAGAAACCTGATTAGACCATTAAAATACATAAAAATTATATCAAAATGCAAGAGGAGAGCATGAGTAAATACCTGGAAGAAACGGTAGTGAATTCCACCGGCTGGATCTCCTGGAATTCGCTGTTGAAAATTAGAGCTCAAATGGGTAAAAGTTTCAAATGATTTATATTTTTTACTATTTATAGAAAATTTTCAAATATTTGAAAATTTTTACCCCCTTTTCTATAGTTTCGACATTTTCTAACCATTTTTGACATAATTTATGATGTAGAAGACCTTTTTCAATGTCGTTTCAGCCATTGGATTGATCCATTCATGCTGATCTTAGGTATCATTTCTAAACTAGCATATAGGTTAGGTTTCACCATTATTTTCGTTTTGCATGACCTTATGACCATCTCAACGTGGCCTTGGGTACGAACCCACTCTGTTATGTCACGGAACCTTCTTGCTACTTTAGAAGTGGTATGATATGAGTGGTAGAGATTTACCTTCCATGGGTACCCTAGTTAGTGCCTTATTTACATTTGGTGCCCATGCTGATGTTTTCTCCTTTAGGGTGTGGGAGTTCGTTGTATAGTACTGCCATGACATTTCGCAAGAGCCTCATACTCATCTTGATCTTATGCTGGCGTATTTCCCTTAGGACTCCCTTATGTCAAGTTATGAATGCATTATCATGAGTTTTTCCTGCCTTACTGAGCTTTATACCGGCTCCCGTGACATTGCGTTTCAGCCATATAGCCCAAGCTCGTCTCATGTCTAGCCATGCAGAGCCATTTTTTATATCCTTTGCAGCTTGATTCCCCTTTTACCGGGAGGGGATTTTCCCCTGAGTGTCGATATCCTACACATGTATCCTTGCATTGAGCATAGGTATGTTCCACTGATTGGAACTAGTTTGTTTGCCCTTGTGATACTTGTCTCCTCCTAGTTTGTAACTATAAAGCTATTTTATTCTTTTTTCAAGCTTTTTAAATAACTGAAAAAGTTCAAAAAAATAAAAAAACCAAAAATCTAGACAAGGAAAGATGTTATCTTTGGCAGCTATCGAGTCATGTTGCCTTCGAATAGAGCACTGTATATCACATCCATTGGTTGGGTTATAGTTTGACTTTAGGAGCTATACTCATTTATCTGAGTTTATCTCCACTGACTGGTTAAGCTTCCAGTCCCTATGGAGCCTCTATCGATGCCTCCTGTGTCGTAGAGATGTCCCAGTTTGTATATCAAGTCTATGCTACCCTCATTCAGTCACCATATGCCATTATGCTCTTGTTTGAAGGAAGTTGAAACCTGAGTCGGCCATTCCGCAGTTATCTTGACTTTGCATGTCGGCCATTCCCGGTACAGTTACTGGTTCGTGCACCTTATGATTGAGTCCTTCCACATTATACAGATTTGCTGAGTACCTCATGTTGGATGATGGGGGATTCCTTAATGCACTCCTTCCAGCGGATTTCATCCCATCGACTTCAGATCATTTGTTCTAGGATTGGAATCTAGAGTCATTTTGAGTGCCTTGAGACTTGCAGTCATCAGTGGCAGGTTCTCTCGCCATCGACAGTTCTTGGGAATACATCAATGTCCCCTAATCGATGGATCCTCTCAAGTGTTCGACCTCAACACATTTATTCACACTTGTTAGTTTGCACTCTAGTACCTTGATTTCCATTTTCATTATCGGTGGGTGATGTCGCGTCTGTTAACGATATACATTAATGATCAGTAATCAGATGATGGACTACTATGTTCGACCTCGAAACCTCTATTCACATAGTAGGACATGTACTCATAGCAGTTTGTGTAGAAGACTTTCCAGATTGGTGGCATATCTTATATGCTACCTCCTTGATCGTGCCAGTGTTCATGAGATTTCAGCTCTCGTGACCTGATTCCAGTATATGTCAGACATTTCCAGCCACTATGGAGATCTTGATCTATTATATATATTTATCCATTTTGGAGATCATGGTCCTTTGTATATCTTCATCATGGAGATTCTGAGCTATGTATATTGTACGTGGCGATGACCACATATGTGATATCATGTTTCATGCCTATTCATGGCTATTGTACTCTTATGTATCCGGGACTACTATATGTATTTGCAGTTGTATGCAGAGTTGTATTATTGTACTATGTTGATTGGGTGGCTGGTCTTCCATTTGGGATCCTTCATCACTCCACTTCTGGGATGGACTTATAATGTATTCCGGCCATCGTATGATCCCTCTAACCTCACACATTAGGGGGCATCTATTATAGCGGATTTCACCACTCCAGATGAATCACACTTTGTATGGCCTTCCCCTATCCTGTTGCAGACTCCTTAGACCCTATGGACCACCTTTTGTCATTTGATGTTTCCTTGATCATCCCTAAAAACATATGAAAAATGATACACACGACTTTTAAACCTATAAGCACGTATATACGTGGGTTTTACGACTAAAACCGCATACATCAGGATGTGTGCATAATCCTGATCCTTTTGGAGTTTTCCTTGACATGGATCCGACTCATTTGACTCCTGCCCTTCCCTATGCCTTGAGATCGCTCGTATTCGACCTTTCATTACCCCTTTGAAAAGCTATATAAGGAACCCCTTGATACATTGAAGGCATAAGAGAGAATTGAGAGAAAAGAAACTATAGTCCATTGTTGCTGGAACTTATGCTTGAGTCTGCATCCCTTTGTCGCTTGGAGCACTTTTGTGTTCTTCCCAAGATTGTCTTTTGCTTGTGAGCTTTCTATCGAGAGATGGAGGATTGAAGTGGTGGAGGCCCAAATGAGGGATTCAGTTTCTTCGGTTCGCAGACGTGGCATCAGAGGTTGTATCTTGTAATCTCTGATTTATATTAATAGAAATATCTTTTCCTATCCAATAATGTGTTTTTGAATGCATATTTTATCCATGGGATTATGTCAAATGCTTATACATTATTGATTATATATTGTAGAATAGATCTAACACCATGATATATAGAATGCGTGTATTGTTTACTCCTTGTTGAGGAAGTAATCTATCAATTCAAGATGAGGTTGGAAAGCTCAATAGGGATCTACTTCAACCGTCTAGAATAAGGTACGAGGTCTGATCCTTTAGTGTTAGACATTTAATTTCTATTGCATATTGGAAAGGATTGATTTCTGGAGTCAAGCTGTTTGTTGTGGTACCCCAAGCCATAGGAATTTCTCTCCGTAACAACAACATATCATGACAAATGAAAAATAATTCATGTCGTGTTTCCTCCTAAAAACTACATTTCCATCAAATGCATTGCATCATGAAGGAAATATAACGCATGTTAGCTTTACTTTTAGCAAAAGCACAAGGGCATTTCTTACAACGACATTACACAGTGAAGAAAATCTAACACGTGTTAGCTTTCCTTCTAGCACAATCACAAGGGAATTTCTAACAAAACAATTGCATGTGAATGAAATCTAAATAGTATCAACTTCCTTATGTGTTCAACTATATTACCAACAAATGCATTGCACTATGAAAAAAATCTAACGCGTGTTATCTTTTTTTCTAGCACATGCAAAAGGGAATTTCTTACAACCACGTTGCACAGTATTTCAAAGCTAAAGTGCGTTAGATTTGTTTTTACCACTGCCATAAGGTAATTTCTAACAACAACATTGCATGTTAATGAAACCTCACGTGTTACATTTACATTTACATCAAATACATCGCACTATGAAAGAAATCTAACACATATTACCTTTCCTTATAGCACATGCACAAGGGAATTTCTAATAACCACACTGCATAGTAGTGTGAAGCTAACGCATATTAGCTTTCTTTCTAGCACAACTAAAAGGTAATTTCTAACAACATCATTGCATGTGAATGAAAACTAACGCATGTTTGTTTTCCTATCGGCACAACTACATTTACATCAAATACATCGCACCATGATGGAAATCTGACGCATGCTAGATTTCCTTTTGGTACAACGAGATTGTCATCAAATACATTGCACCATGAAATAAATCCAACGCATGTTAGATAGAAATCCTTCAAGCACAAGCACAAGGGAGTATCTTACAACGATGTTTCATAGTGAAGGAAATCTAATGTGTTTTAACTTTTCTTTTAGCACAATCACAAGGGAATTCATAAGAATAACATTGCATGTGAATAAAAATTAAATTGTGTTAGTTTTCCTATGGATAGAACTAAATTACCACCAAATACAATGCATGAAGAAGGAAATCTAACATGTGTTAGATTAAATCTAACATGTGTTAGATTTCATTCTAGCACAAGCACAAGCGAAATTTCTACAACCACGTTGCATAGTGAAGGAAAGATAACGTGTGTTAGCTTTTCTTCTAGCAAAAGAACAATGTTGTTTCTAACAACAACATTGCATGTTGAATCAAAGCTAACACATGTTAGATTTCCAACTCGTACAACCACATTCCCATAAAATACACTGCACCACGAAGGAAATTTAACCCATGTTAGGATTCCTACTCACACAAGCATAACAACATTTCTTACTACAATATTTCACAGTGAAGCAAATCTAACACATGTTAGGTTTCTTTCTAGCACAAATCCAAAGACATTTATAGGAACAACATATCATGGTGAATGAAAAACAATGCATGTTGGCTTTCCCATTGGTAAAAACCACATTGTTATCATATACATTGCACCATGAAGGAAATCTAACGCATCTTAACTTTTCTTCTAGCACAAGCACAAGGGCATTTCTCACAATGATGTTGCATAATGAAGGAAATCTAACACATGTTAGATTTTATTCTAGCAAAATCACAATGGAATTTCTAATAAAAAAATTTCTTATGAATGAAAGATAAACCATTTTTGTTTCCCTAAGGGTACAACTACATTACCATCAAATGCATTGCAGTATGAAGGAAATCTAACGCGTATTAGATTTCTTTCTAGCACAAACACAAGGGAATTTCTTACAATGACATGGCATAGTAGTGCAAAGCTAACGCTTGTTATTGTTCTTTCTAACACAACCACAAGGAAATTTCTAACAACATTCCATGTGAACGAAAGCTATTGCGTGTTTGTTTTCCTATCGGTACAACTACATTTACATCAAATACATCACACCATGGAGAAAATCTAACGCATGTTAGATTTCCTTTTGGTACAACCACATTGCCATCAAATACATCGCACGGTGAAGGAAATCCAATGCTTGTTATATTTATTTAAAGCACAAGAACAAGGGAATATCTTACAACAATGTTGCACACTGAAGGAAATCTAATCCATGTTAGCTTTCCTTTTATCACAATCACAAGGGAATTTCTAAGAACAACATTGCATGTGAATAAAAATTAAACCATGTTAGTTTCCCTATGGGTACACCTACATTACCATCAAATACATTGCATGATGAATGAAATATAGCACGCATTAGCTTTCTTTCTAGCACAAGCACAATGGCAATTTCTGCAACCACATTTCACGGTGAAGGAAATCTAAGACGTGTTAGCTTTCCTTCTAGAAAAAGAACAATGACATTAATATCAACAAAATTTCATGTTGAATCAAAGCTAATGTGTGTTAGATTTCTCACTGGTACAACCAGATTCCCATAAAATACATTGCACCACGAAGAAAATCTAACCCATGTTAGTATTCCTTATAACACAAGCATAACAACATTACACATTGAAGCAAAGCTAACACGTGTTAGAATTATTTATAGAACTATCCCAAAGACATTTCTATGAACAAGATATCATGGTGAATGAAAAATAATGCATGTTGGTTTTCCTACTGGTAAAAACCGCATTGTCATCAAATGCATTGCATCATGAAGGAAATCTAACGCGTGTTAGCTTTTCTTCTAGCACAAGCACAAGGGAATTTCTTACAACAACATTGGACAGTGAAGAAAATCTAACACATGTTAGGTTTCTTTCTACCACAATCACAAGGCCATTTATAACAAAAACATTGCATTTGAATGAAATCTAAACCATGTTATCTTCCTTATGGGTTCAACTACATTACCATCAAATGCATTACACTATGAAGGAAATATAAAGCATGTTAGTTTTCCTTCTGTTAGAATTTTATCATTTAAGCAATATGATCTTACGATCTTAACTGAGAGAATAACAATCATGGCAATCGATCACAAGAGACAATGAACACAGATATTTTCTTTGTGGAAACCATAAAGGAGAAAACCCTGCAACTTCCTTAGAGATAGAATAAGCACCAATGGTAGTAGTAAAACCCAAAGATAGTAAGATGATCTCCAACAAATATTTTCTCTCTTATACCAGCTTCTTCTCTCTCACTCATGTGCTACAACTGAGTGTGTGTGACTGTGTGATAAATAGAGAGGCTCACTCTCTATTTATACTAGTTTTTGACTTGACATTAACTCACCAGGGCCGACTTCTATAGGAGAATCTAATAACCCTAGTGCCCCACAGCTGCGGGGACTTTAACCCTTGATCAATAAGGAGGGTTATACTCTATGACATTACATGATTTGATTACATTACTGATTCTATCGATAGGGACATCGGGGTACGACATGACTTGGTTACATTAACGATACTCCCGATAGGAACATCGGGATACAATACATAAGGTATACAAATGAATACATTCTGAAGTTACAAATACATCAACACTCCCTATTAAATAGGAAGGTATTCTTTCAACACAATTAATTGGCACAAGTCTTCTTCTTTGGATCATCACTGGATCATCATCAAGTATGGATCATCACTAGATCATCAATGGATCATCATTAATTTTGGATCATCATCACTGCTGGATCATCACTGGATCATCATGGTTCTGGGAGAGCCTTTCTGACCATGGGAGGAACACATCCAAGAACCATGTCAGAAAGGCTCTCCCATCACTTACATCTGACCATGGGAGGAACACATCCATCACCATGTCATAAAGGCATTCCTAGCACTCACATCTGACCATGGGAGGAACACATCCACCACCATGTCAGAAAGGCCCAACACTCACATCTGACCATGGGAGGCCCAACCTGCCACCATGTCAGAATGGCCCAACACTTACATTCGACAATGGGAGGAGCACATCCAAGAACCATGTTTAAAAGGCTCAGCACTTACATTCACCAACATGATAGGACACACCTACTATCATCTATGAAAAGGATCAGCACTTACAACCATCAACATGATAGGACACACCTAATATCATCTGTGGAAGGGCCCAACACTTACAACCATCATCATGATAGGACACACCTACTATCATATATGGAAGGGACCAGTACTTACAACCAGTAGCATGGTAGGACACAACTACTACCATCAATGGAAGGGCTCTACACTTACAATTGATCATGGAAAGAACCATTCCTACCATGTTAGAAGGGATCTGCACTTACAACCACTGGCATGGTAGGGCACAACTACTACCATCTATCGAAGGGATCTACACTTAAATACTGACCATGGAAAGAACCAATCCTACCATGTCAAAAGGGCTCTACACTTACAACCACTAGCATGGTAGGACACAACTACTACCAGCCATGGAAGGGATCTACACTTACAACTGACCATGGAAGAAACCAATCCTACCATGTCAGAAAGGATCTCAGACTCATCACTTCCCTTTGGAGGGAACTTAAATCTAGAGAACACCAAGCTTCTCCCTGAAGTATTCAAACTTCACTCTGGATAATGGCTTGGTCAACACATCAGCTATCTACTCATTCATCGCAACATACATGAGCTTCACTTCTCCTCTCTACACCATATCCCTGATATAGTGATATTTGATCTCGATATGATTTGACTTATCATGGAACACTAGGTTCTCTGACAACTTCACACAACTATGGTTGTCACAATATATACAAGTAGCATCCAATTGGAGATCAAACAAATCAGATAGTAGCTTCCTCATCCACACTACCTCACAACTAGCTGAACAAGCTACAACATACTCTGCTTTGGCTGTACTCAGTGCCACGTAGGATTTCTTTATGCTAAACCAAGAGATCACACCTTATCCCATACTGAAGCAACATCCCAAAATGCTCTTCCTATCAATGGCACTTCCTACCTCATATGAATCCACATAACCTTCCAGGTTAATATTTTGATTCACCTCATACTTAATCCCATAATAAATTGTACCCTTCAGGTACCTTATAATATTCCTCGCAGCAATCAAGTGAACTTGAATTTGTTAGAAAATGTCTCAATGTATTCACAGCAAAGAAAATATCTGGTCTCCTATTCGTCAGGTACATTAAGGACCCAATGATCCAATGATACATCGTAGCATCAACCGTCTCTAATGAAAAATCAATCAATAGCTTCAGGTTAGATGCCATAGGTGTGGTGATGGCCTTGCAGTCCATCATCTCAAACCTCTTCAGGATCTCTACTACATACTTCCCTTGTCCTAGGGATATTCCATCTGCATTCCACCACACCTCCATGCCTAGAAAGTAGTGCACCATACCCAAGTCCTTCATCTTGAACTTGGAAGCAAGCTTCCTCTTTGTATCAGCAATCAACCCATCCACACCCATTACAAATAGGTCATCTACATACAGTAGGAGTATCACTAGGTTCTCTTCTTCAACCTTGTAGTAAAGGTTGGAATCTTCTTTACTCTTAGTAAATCCCAAACTAGATAGGAAGGTGTCAATTCTTCCATACCATGTCCTGGCTGCCTATTTCAAACCATATAGGGCTTTATTTAATTTACACACGAGTCTCCTTGTAATGTGTCTCAAAACCGAGTGGTTGATCCACATACACTTCCTCTTCGACTACACCATTCAAGAAATCAATCTTGACATCCATCTAGTGTATCTTCCATTTCATTACTACATCTAGAGAAAGTACTAATTTGATGGAAGTGTATCTGGCTACAGGTGAAAAATTTTATTCATAATCTATTCCTTCTTTTTGGGAGAAGCCACGAGCCACAAATATTGATTTATATTTCTCTATACTACCATTTTCAACATGCTTGATATTGTATATCCACTTGGAAGTTACAACTGAATTCCCCTTTGGTCTAGAGACAACATCCCAAATATCATTCTTCATGATTGATTGGTACTCCTCGATCACAAAATCCTTCCATTATTTCTTCTCAGTCGCTTCTTCATAGTTAGAAGGTTCTTTATAAATGATGTCACACAATAGGGCTACATAACCAGAGAAGGACCTGGTTCTTTTCCTCTCTCTGTGCATTTCTTCTAGAGCCCCATATCTTTTTTCTCCTTGGATAGTCTCTCATACCCATGTAGGTTTCCTCTTGTGAGTATTATTCTCTTAGGGTGGATCTACAGGTTCCTAGGGTTCTTCTATTTCTCGATCTTCATCTTAATTTGCATCATTCATAGTTGTATCTTGAATTCTGGGTACGTCTGTTTCTTCAGAGTCTTCAACTGGTCTCTTTTTGGATTTGGTGTAAGCTGAGTCTTTGTTGAATGTTACATCTCTCCTAATTTTGATCTTCTGGAATCCTAGGAAGTAAATTCTGTAATCCTTTGATCTTTCACTATATCACACAAATATACCCTTCTTTCCTGAAGGATCTAACTTTGTCCTCTTTTCTTTTGGGATGTGTATGTACACTGGATAACCAAATATTTTGAGATGGCTAACTCCTGGTTTCTTTTTGGAAAAGACTTCTTCAGGTGTTTTTTTCTCGAGTACTCTTTGTGGAGTAAGGTTTTGTACATACAACGCTGTCCTAGAAGCTTCTTCCCATAGATGCATGGGAAGATCTTGATCATGAAGGATTACCATTGCAGCTTCCATGATTGTTCTATTATTCCTTTCTGCAACCCCATTTTGTTGTGTATTATATGGTGTGGTCAACTCCCTCTTAATCCTTGAATCTCTGCATAATTCTTTGAATTCTACACCATTATCTAATCAAAAGGTATTTATTTTCTTTTCTATGTGGTTGTCGATCAAGGATTTGAATTATTTGAACTTGTTGAATACTTCATCTTTGTTCTTCAAGAAGTATACCCATGTCTTCCTAGAAAAATCATCAATGAAAGAAACATAGTATCCATACTTGCTTAATGAACTGGATGACATTGGCATGCAGACATCAGAGTGAATGATTTCCAATATTCCTTTTACCTTGCTCTCTCTACCTGGAAATGTCTTCTTTGTGTTATTTCCTTCCGCACATCCTTTGTAGACACTGCCATGTTTTGTCTGTATTTCTGAAAGACCTTCAACAAATTTTCGTGCAAGTGGTAGTGCCCTACAGTGCACATGTGCAAGACTTCTATGCCATAGTTCATTTGGCTCTACTAAGTCATGGACCAAGGCTTGTTCTGGTTGGCCCTTCAATTTGTATAGTCCTCCTTCTTGTTCTCCAATCACTACTGCATCATCTACAGTCTTTTCTTTTGGCCACATAAGGACTTGGCCATCTATAAATGCAACTCTCGTGCCTTTTTCATATAATGTCGAGATGGTGAGAAGGTTATTCTTTAGTCCTGGTACAAATAGGACATCCTTCATCTTCATAGACTTTCTAGAATCTAGCTTATAGGAGGATTCAATGCTACCTTTTATGGGATACTGGTAGTCATCCCCAAGTTTTACTTTATGGGGTGATTCATGTCCAGATAATTTCACAAAGTATTCCTTGAATCCCATCATGTGTTTGGAAGCCCCACTATGAATGAGACAATCATTGCTTCCATGTGTAACAATTCCTATGAGGGAAGAAATCATAACATATTCTTCTTCACGAATCTTCACTTTCTTCTTTGGCTTTCTTTCTGGGAGGTTCATCATCCTCTCTAGTGTGAGCATGATGTATTTTCTTGATTCCCTTATTCATGTGAGAGCCATTTTTTTTTCTAGCAAATTCTCTAGCATAGTGTCCTTTATCGTCACATGTATAGCATCTGATTTTAGACAAATATTTGCTAGATCTTCTAAGATTATTTTTTTGGTGAGAGTGGTTACCTTTGTGATAGTTTGTTCTACTTCTCTTGGAGTGTACCATGAGAGATTGATCTTCACTTCCCATCTTTTCTTCTCAAGCTACTATTCAAGCTTCTTCTTGTGAGCATCCCTCCCACAGTCTACAAAACTTGACTAGCTTCTTTCTAGCACAAATCCCTTGAATAAAAGAGTCCCATGACCTAGGGAGACCATTTAAGGTGGTCATCACAATTTCTACATTCTCTACTTCTTCATCTACTAATTCAAGTTTTTCCTTGATCTAAGAGAGCCTTGTAAAGTATGACTGTATGATCTTCGCATTCTAGATATTTACATTCTTCAATTGATTTATTAGAGTCATTTTCTGATTTATGTTCTTCCCTTCAAATAACTTGGTCAGAGCATCAAACATATCTTTAGGTGTCTTTAGGGAAGACACCTGTGGTATGAGGTGATCTTTGATTGAATTAGCAATAATCCTTTTGTACATGATCAAGTTATTCTTGTGTAAGTCCTTAGCCTCATCTCCCTCTGGAACTGGAACCTCTCCACATATGTAGGAGTCCAATTCGTTTTCTTCCAGGACCAAGGAGATCCTATACTTCCAAGATTTGAAGTTATTAGCTCCCTCAAGCTTTTCATCAATATTGTGTGATGCGACATCTTAACAGAGAACCTCAAATGGAAATACAAAAAATTTAGATCTTACGAGTTTGAGAAGCTAAAAATTGGATCTGGAGCTGATATTCTATAATGCTGGTTTTTTGGTTCCAGAGAAGATTATGGTTTGACTTTCCCAGAGTTCTACAAAACCAAAAACATTGATTTTTTTCTCTAAACTTCTATTTTTAGGAGGAGAGTAATCCTAGCTTAGGTTCACTCAAAAATTCCTCTTAAGTGAAAATCCCTAATTTCCCAATACAGTGCTAGGTCAAAAACTGAAAGTGCTCAGAATTAGATTATGCTTTGACAGAAAGATGCACCCTTCAATGGAGGTTCAGCCTAGCATATTTTTGTTGATGGATTGTGGAGAGAGACCCAAAAAGTAAGAATCCCTAGCTTCAGTAGCTACATAGTCTCTTGTTCTTAGGTTAGCTCTGAATCCATGCTAGAATTTGATAATTTAAGCAATATTATCTTAGGATCTTAACTGAGAGAATAAAAAGAACATCAATCAATCATAAGAGACAATGAACACAAATATTTTACTCAAGGATAGAAAAATCAACTTTCTCAGAGATAGAATAAGCATCAATGGAAGCAGTAAAACCCAAAGACAGTAAGATGATCTCCAACAGTTGTTCTCTCTCTTATCCCAGCTTCTTCTCTCTGACTCATGTGCTACAACTGAGTGTGAGTGACTGTGTGATAAATATATAGGCTCACTCTCTATTTATTCTAGTTTTTGACTTGACATTAACTCACCAGGCGTTACGGAGAAAAATTCCTATGGATTGGGGTGTATCACAACAGATAGAGAAACCACATAAATCAATCCCTTCCCAATATGCAAGAGAAATAAAAACATCTAACACTAAAGGATCTCGAATCATACCTTATTTTGAATGGTTGAAGTAGGTGCCCATTGAGCTTTTTCAAATCCTACTTTCATTAGCAATTTACTCTCAACAACAGTAAACAAGGAAAGCATGCTATATAATATAGTGTTAGGCCTACTCTATCATATATAATCAATAATTCATAAGCAATTAAATGCATCCATGGATTCAATATTCATTTAAATGCACATCATTGGATAGGAAAAGATATTTCTATTAATAAAATCAGAGATTACATAAGTGACAACCTCTGTCGGCATGTCTGCGAATTGGAGAAACCGAGTCCTCCACCTGGGTCTCCACTACCTCAAACCTCCATCTCTCTATAGCAAGATCACAAGCAAAATCAAGCTTGGTAATAACAAAAAGTGCTCCAAGGGACAAAGGGATGCAGACTCATGTACAAGCAAGCTACAACAACAATGGACTATAGTTTTATTGTGCTTCAATTCCTCTTCTTCAATGTATCCCAGGGGTTCCTTATATAGTGCTTCAATGGGGTAATGGAAGGTCAAATCCGAGCGATCGTGAGGAATATGGAAGGCCAAGAGACAAGTGATTTAGATCCACATCAAGGAAAACTCCAAAATTATTTAGACTTATGCACACATCCCAATGTACATGGGTTTAAGGGTAATATCTGCATATATACGTGAGAAAGGGATTAAAAGTCATGTACAACAAATAACATGTGTTTTTAGGGATGATATTGGAAACATAAAAGGTACAATATTGGTCCATGGGGTCCAAAGAGTTTGTAGAGGGACAGGGAAGGCCATAAAAGTGTGATCAACCATGCATGGTAAAATCAGCTGTAACAGATGCCCCCTAATGTGTGAGGTAAGAGGGGTAACATGATGGCTGAAATACATTATAAATCCATTCCTGAAGTGGAGTGATAAAGAACTAGGTGGAAGAACCATCCATCCATCGATATAGTACAATAATCAATCTCTACATATGACTGCAAATACATATAGCAGTCCCAAATACATAAGAGTACAATGTCCATGAATAGGCATGATACAAAATATGACATGTGTGGTCATCGCCATGTACAATATATAATAGATCAGAATATCCATGATGAAGATATACAAAGGATCAAGATCTCCATGAAAGCTAAAGATATACAATGGATCAAGATTTCCATAATGGTTGAAGATATCTGACATACACTGGAATCAAGTCACGAGAGCTGAAATATCATGAACACTAGCACGATCAAGGAGGTAGCATATGTGGAATGCCACCAATATGGAAATTATTCTACAAACACCGCTATGAGTACATGTCCTACTATGTGAATAAAGGTGTCTAGGTTGAACATAGAAGTCCATCGTCTGATTACCTTTCATTGATGTATACCGTTAACAGACGCGAGATCACCCACCGATAATGGAAATGGGAATCAAGGTACTAGAGTTCAATATAACAAGTGTGAATAGATGTGTTGAGGTCAAAAAATTGAAAGAATCCATCGATCATGGGACATTTATGTATTCCCAAAACTGTCGATGGCAAGAGAATCTACCACTAATGACTGTAAGTCTCAAGGCACTCAAATGTATATACTTCTATCCCAAAATAAATGATATGAAGTCGTTGTGATGGAATCCACTGGAAGGAGGGAATTAAGTCATACCCCATCAACCAACATGAGGTACTCAACAATGCTGCATAATGTGGAAGGAAAAGATGTGCATGAACCGGTAATAGTACCAGGAATGGTCGACATGCAAAGTCAAGACAACTGAGGAATGGCCAGCTTAAGATTCAACTTCCTTCAAACAAGAACATAAAGGAAAATGGTGACTGAATTTAGGAAGCATAGACTAAATATACAAAATTGGGACATCTCTGCGACACATGAGGCATCAACATAGGCTCCATAAGGAGGAAGCATTCACAGGAAGCTTAACCAGTCGATGGAGATAAAATCAGAGAAATGAGTACAACTCCTAAAGTCAAACTACTAAAACAACCATCGGATGTGATATACAGTTCTCTATTTGAAGGCGACACGACTCAACTGCTACCAATGATAACATCTTTTCCTATCCGGATTTTTTGTTTTTTTTTGGGGGGGGGGCTTTTTTAGATATTTTGAAAAGCTTGAAAAAAAATAAAAGTGATTTATAGTTACAAATATATGAGGATATGAGTGTCAAGGGGAAAACAAACTAGTTCCAAGAAGGGGAACATACCTATGTTCAATGCAAGAAAACATGTGCAGTATAACAACACTCAGGGGAAAGTCCCCTCCCGATAAAAAATGGGGAATCAAGTTGTAAAATATATATATAAATGCTATGCTTGGCTAGACATGAGACAAGCTTGGGCTATATGGCTAATAATAAAAGTCAGGGAATATGACGTAAGGCTCAATAAGGCAAGAAAAACTCATGATAATGCAATTACAACTTGACATATACAAGGGAGTCCCATGGAAATAGCCAGCATAAAGTTCAAGAGGAGTATGAAGATCTTTCTCAAAGTCATGGAGGTACTAAAAGGGACTCCTAGACCTAAGAGGGGACTCACAACATGGGTACCAAATGCACAAGGGAGCTAACTAGGACACCCATGTATAGGAAAGCTCTACCGTTCACATAGTACCACTTCTAAAAATAGCATGAAGGTTCCGTGATACCATGGAATGGGTTCGTACCTAAGGTTAAAATGAAACGGTCATAAGGTCATGAAAAATGAAAGAAGATGTGGAAACCTAACCTATATGCCATTTTAGACATAATACCTACATTAGGCATGAACGGGTCAAAGACCTCAGAGAGAGTGTGCAAAAATATGGACCCTACATGATAATAATATTAGTCCAAAACAGCCCAAAATAGTTAATGAAGAGTCCAAACTATAGGATACAAGGAGGATTGATCATGACAAATACATTCAAAGGGAACAATGTGGTGGATGATGGGACATAATAAGGAAAGTAAGGTGAAGACCCAACGTTCACGTATCCACTACTACCCACGTGAGGGTGACCACTAGTGTAAAGAATAAGAAAAGGGAATAAAAATCCTCCACAAATGGAGTAGAGGATGGAATATGACTATTCCCAAATCTGTGAGAACAGTAAGGGGCTGTGATGCTCCCAAGTCTGACACCAGTGTCCATACTAGGACCAAGGACAGGTGACAAGATGCCAAGCATGTCAAAAATAAAAGGACCCAAACTCAAGAGAGCATAAATATAATCAAGTATCCATGATCCTAAAGGCCAACTAGAGCACAAAGAGAACACTCCTAAAAAAATATACAGCCAAAATGCAAGCAAGCCAAGGGGAGGATAAATGAGCTCCCAAATGCAATAGGTATGCATCGCCTAGGAGAGTCTCAAAACTTCCATACACTACAAATGGAGGTATATAACCAATTATAGTGGCCCTCAACTTCAATGCATATAGCGACTGTGCTGTCTGACCTCTACCTGGATGGGACACCTATAGAATAACCTTTGCAAGTACCCCCTGTGATACCTAGGTAAGGAAAATAAGGTCACCGCAATATAACCAATGCTCAAGCGGATAGTCGCAGGCAGGATCGACCGTATGGGCAGGGTAGAAAAGTCCGAAACTTTCAAAAGAGCCCCCAGATACAAATACAATCCTGGAAATATCTTCGGTGCTCACAGAAAGTTCCAAGGGTCATCCCAAACACAATCGCAGGAAATGCATCATGCTTAACTCCCTTGTAATATGAGCATCTTGAGAAACACTAATTATACCAAGGATTTCTCTATCTAACCTGGACAAACACCTACTTGTTTTGTTTAGTGGTATTGGAGAATTAACTTACAATGAACTATTCCAAGACCCTAAAACGTAATCTTGTTGATGCACCCTAGAAACGAAAAGAGTGTAATTCATTTTATTAAGTGTTGATTTTAATTGGTTGTGATTACTCAAAGGGAAATGGACGTGCAGCTAATGAAGTTATGACTCAGCAGTGAAGTAAATATGCACCCTAACAAGCAATTCCAGGTGCAATGTGTAGAATGAATAATAGGGTATGCCACTACATGAGATGCAAAATTTTTCCTTCAAATGTAAATGCAATCCTTCCTATATGAAATCCTAAACACAACTCTCATCCAAGCAATCCAATGCAAGAACCTCCTCAAATTTATATCTAAGATGCAACTAAGAGTGCAACTATTTTGTATTTTCAATATAAAAGAATAAAAATGCAATAAAAGTCATTTAAAATTCTCAGTCTCTACAACAATTATAGAAAAAAAGCCCAGCAAGACACCAAGACAAAAAGAGTAATGCACTAATGGAAAAACAAAAAGGATAAATGAGTAAAACTACTTTCAAACAAAAATCAATGAAAAAGTAGTCTCTGGTCACAAAAGAAGCATCCAACAGACAACATTAGAACCCAAGAAAACCCAACCACACTCACAACCCACCCAGGAACTTCCCACAACATCAAACTCAACCAAAAGGGAGCATGTACATGACTATTTAAAGAAAAGATGCATATGTACGCGACTTTTGGCCAAAAATATGCATGTATATGTGGATTTTGGCCAAAAACCTACATGTGTACGTGACTTTTGGCCAAAAATCCACGTATGTATGCAAATTTTGGCCAAAAACATGCATATATAGAGAAGACAGTGGTAAAAAGTAGGCCAAGGGTCAAACCAATAAAGGGGAGTGTCAATGGATGAAGATACTATAAAATGTGACACAGAAACAAGGAGAAATAGAGAGAAATTCAATAATATCAATCACATTGTGCCCCCAAACCCCAAAGAAAAACAAGGAACATTCCCAGTATGGTAGCCAATTTTGTTACAGAGAAAACTTCCTATGTCTTGGGGTATACTACAACAGACAGAGAAACCGCAGAAATCAATCCCTTCCCAACATGCAAGATAAATAAAGCATCTAACACTAAAGGATCTCGAATCATACCTTATTCTCGATGGTTGAAGTAGATGCCCGTTGAGATTTTTCCAATCCCGCTTGCATTAGCAATTTACTCTCAACAATAGTAAACAAGGAAAGAATGCTACATAATATAGTGTTAGGCCTACTCAAGCATATATAATCAATAATGCATAAGCAATTAAATGCATCCATGGAATCAATATTCATTTAAATGCACATCATTGGATAGGAAAATATAATTCTATTAATAAAATCAAAGATTACATAAGTGACAACCTTTGTCGACACGTCTGCGAACTGGAGGAACCGAGTCCTCCACCTAGGACTCCACCACCTCAATCCTCCATCTCTCGATAGAAATATCACAAGCAAAGGAAAGCTTGGGAAGAACACAAAGTGCTCCAAGGGACAAAGGGATGTAGACTCAAGTACAAGCAAGCTATGACAACAATGGACTATAGTTTTCTTGCTCTTCATTTCCTCTTCTTCAATGTATCCAATGGGTTCCTTATATAGTGCTTCAATGGGGTAATGGAAGGTCAAATACGAGCGATATTGAGGCATATGGAAGGCCAAGAGACAAGTGATTAGTATCCACATCAAGGAAAACTCCAAAAGTATTTGGAATTATGCACACATCCCGATGTATGCATGTTTAAGGGTAATATCTGCGTATATACGCGAGAAAGGGATTAAAAGTCATGTACAACAAATAACAGGCGTTTTTAGGGATGATCTTGGAAACATCAATGGTACAATATTGGTCCATGGGGTCCAATGATTCTGCAGAGGGACAAGGAAGGCCATAAAAGTGTGATCAACCATGTGTGGTAAAATTAGCAGTAACACCAGGGCCAACTTCTATGACTTTACATGACTTGATTACATTACTGATTCTCTCGATTGGGACATAGGGGTATGAAATGACTTGTTTACATTAATGATACTCCCTATAGGAACTTTAGAGTACAATACATAATATATACAAATGAATAAATTCCTAAGTTACAAATACATCAACACCTTCTAGCAAAAGCAGAAGGGCATTTCTTACAACCATGTTGCACAGTATTGCAAAGCTAACATCTGTTAGCTTTCTTTTAGGACCACCAAAAGAGTATTTATAACAACAACATTGCATATCAATGAAATATAACATGTGTTAGATTTCTTATTGGTACAACTACATCGCACCATGAAGGAAATCTAAAGCATACTACCTTTCCTTCTGGAACATGCACAATGGCATTTCTTACAACCACATTGCACAATTTTACAAATCTAATGCATGTTAGATTTCTTTCTAGAAAAACCACAAGGGAATTTCTAACAACAACATTGCATGTGAATGAACGATAATGTGTATTTTTTTTCCTATCGGTACAATTACGTTTCCATAAAATACATCGTACCATGAAGGTAATGTAACGCATATTAGCTTTATTTTTTGTACAACCACATTTCCATCAAATGCATTGCACTGTGAAGGAAATATAACATGTGTTAACTTTCCTCCTAGAACAAGCAAAAGGGAATCTCTTACAATGATGTTGTATAATGAATGAAATCTAATGCTTGTTATCTTTCCTTTTAGCACAGCCACAAGGGAATTTCAAGCAACAACATGGCATGCGAATGAAATCTAACATACATTAGCTTTCCTACTAGTACAACTAAATTGTCATCAAATACATTGCACCATGAAGTAAATCTAACTCATATTATCATTCATTCTAGAATAATCATAACAATATGTCTCACAACAACATTGCACAGTGAATAAAAAAAGATAGTAGGTGTTAGCTTTCTTTCTAGCATAAGCACAAAGACATTTGTAGCAAGTAAATATCATGGTGAATGAAATCTAATGAATGTTAGCTTTCTGTTTTGTACAACCACATTGTCATCAAATACATTGCACCGTGAAGGAAATCCAACGCATGTTAGGTTTCCTTATAGAACAAGCAAAAGGGAATATATTACAACTATGTTTCATAGTGAAGGAAATCTAACACGTGTTAGCTATTCTTTTAGCACAATCATAAGGAAAGTTTTGAGAACAACATTACATGTGAATAAAAATTAAACTTTGTTAGCTTCCCTATGGGTACAACTACATTACCATCAAATACATTGCATGATGAAAGGAATCTAAAACGCATTAGCTTTCCTTCTAGAAAAAGCACAAGGTAAATTGCTACAACCACGTTGCACAATGAAGGAAAGCTAACGTGTGTTAGATTTCCTTCTAGAAAAACTACAAGGACGTTTCTAACAACAACATTGCATGTTGACTCAAGGTTAACGCATGTTAGATTTCCCACCACTACAACCATATTCCTGTAAAATACATTGCACTACTAAGAAAATATAACTCATGTTACGCTTCTTTTAAATCAAGCATAACAACATTTCATACAACAAAATTTCTTACAACAACATTGCACAGTGAAGCAAATCTAACACGTGTTAAATTTCTTTCTAGCACTAGCCCAAAGACATTTCTAGGAACAACATATCATGAAAATTAAAAATAATGCATGTTGGATTTCCTACTTGTAAAAACCACATTTTCATCAAATGCATTGCACCACGAAGAAAATCTAACACATGTCATTTTTCCTTCTAGTACAAGCACAAGGGCATTTTTTACAACGAGGTTGGACATTGAAGGAAATCTAACATGTGTTAGTTTTCCGTCTAGCACAATCAAAAGGGAATTTTCACAAAAACAATGTAGGAGAATGAGCGGTAAACCATGTTAGATTCCTTATGGTTACAACTACATTACCATCAAATGCATTGCACTATAAAGTAAATCTAATGCGTGTTAGCTTTCCTTCTGGCACAAGCACACGGACATTTCTTACAACCATGTTACATAGTATTGCAAATATAACACGTGTTAGATTTCTTTTTAGCACCACCATGGGGTAATTTTTAATAAGAGCATTGCATGTTAATGAAATCTAACGCATGTTAGATTTCCTATTGGTACAACTACATTTACATCAAGTACATTGCACCATGAAGGAAATATAATGCATATTAGCTTTCATTCTAGCACATGCACAAGGGAATTTATTACAGCCACGTTGCACAGTAGTGCAAAGCTACTGTGTGTTAGTTTTGCTTCTAGCACAACGATAAGGGAATTTCTAACAAAAATATTGCATGTGAATGAAAGATAATGCATGTTTTATTTCCTATTGGTACAATTACATTTCCATCAAATACATTGCACCATGAAGAAAATCAGACGTATGTAATCTTTCCTTTTGGTGGAACCACATTATCATCAAATACATTGCACCGTGAAGGAAATATAGCATATGTTAGATTTCCTTCAAGCACAAGCACAAGGGAATATCTTACAACGATGTTGCACACTGAAGAAAATATAATGGGTGTTATATTTCCTTTTAGCACAATCACAAGGGAATTTCTAAGAACAACATTGCATGTGAATAAAAATTAAACCGTGATAGTTTTCCTATGGGTGCAACTACCTTACCATCATATACATTGCATCCGGAAGGAAATCTAACACGCATTAGATTTATTTCTAGCACAAGAACAAGGAAAATTTCTGCAACCATGTTGCACAGTGAAGGAAATCTAACGTGTGTCAGCGTTCCTTCTAGAAAAATAACAAGGACACTACTATCAAAAACATTGCATGTTGAATCAAAGCTAATGCGTATTATATTTCCCGATAGCACAACCAAATTCCCATAAAATACATTGCACCAAGAAGAAAATCTAACCCGTGTTAGGATTCCTTCTAACATAGGAACAAAAACATTTCTTACAAAAACATTGCACAATCAAGCAAAGCTAACACTTGTTATATTTCTTTCTAGCACTAGACGAAAGACATTTCTATGAACAACATATCATGGAAAATGAAAAATTATGCATGTTGGCTTTCCTACTGGTAAAAACCACATTGTCATCAAATGCATTGCACCATCAAGGAAATCTATCGCGTTCGAGCTTTCCTTCTAGCACAAGTACAATGGCATTCCTTACAATGGCCTTGCACAATGAAGGAAATCTAACACGTGTTAGCTTTCTTTTTAGCAAAATCATAAGGGAATTTATAACAACAACATTGCATGCGAATGAAAGCTAAACTGTGTTAAATTCCTTATGGGTACAACTACATTACCATCAAATGCATTGCACTATGAAGAAAATATAATACATGGTTTTTTTTCTTTTAGCACAAGCACAAGGGAATTTCTTACAACCACATTGCACAGTATTTTGAAGCTAACATGTGTTAGCTTTCCTTTTAGCACCACCACAAGGGTATTTATAACAAGATCATTACATATTACTGAAATTTAACGCATGTTATCTTTCCTATTGTTAGAACTATATTTACATCAAATACATCACAACATGAAGGAAATCTAATGCATATTATCAAGTTTCCCTCTAGCACATACACACTGACATTTCTTACAATGACATTGCACTATGAAGGAAATATAATGTGTGTTAGCTTTCTTTCTAGCATGACCACAAGAGAATTTATAACAACAACATTACATATGAATGAAATACATTGGCATAGCTACATTACTATAAAATGCATTGCACCATGAAGGAAATCTAATGTGCATTAGATTTATTTTTAGCGCAAGCACATGGGCATATATTACAACTATGTTGCACGATGAAGGAGATACAACCCATGTTACTTTTCCTTCTATCACAACCACTAGGGAATTTCTAATGAAAAAATTGCATGTGAATGAAAGCTAACTCATGTTAGCTTTGCTATTTGTACAACTACATTACTGTAAAATACATTGCACCATGAAATAAATCTAATGCGTGTTAGATTTCCTTCTAGCACAAGAGCAATGGAATCTCTTACAATGACGTTGAACTATGAACGAAAGCTAATGCATCTTATCTTTTCTTATAGCACAACCACAAGGGAATTTCTAACAAAACATGGCATGAAAATGAAAGCTAACACGTGTTATCTTTCCTACTGGTACAACTACATTTCCATGAAATACATTGCACCATGAAAAAAATCTAACACATGTTATCCTTTCTTCTAGCATAAGCATAACAATATTTCTTACAACAACATTGCACAGTGAATGAAAGCTAGAACATGTTATCTTTCTTTCTCGCACAAGCACAAAGACATTTGTAGCGAGAAAATATCACGGCGACTATAATCGAATGCATGCTAGCTTTCTTTTTGGTACAACCACATTGTAATCAAATACATTGCACCGTGAAGGAAATATGGCACATGTAACATCCATGACCTTCTGACTGGCGATGAGGACGCTACCAAACCATCATAAACCTTCGGGCAACTAGCCCCATGAACAAGAACATGCATATAAAGCTGAAATAAAATGCTTAAAACATAAAACATACTAAGATGCATAATCCTTCATATACATAGCAGAACCAAACATACATTCATTCAAGTATACCACATGTTCATCATATTCATTAATCAGTAAATATAAATGCAGAGATGAAATAGTCAAGAAGACTTATCTTATAAATATCTCGTCCTGCAACCAGCTACATCGCTGCAATGTTCCACCCAACCATAGGCCAGCCTACTCATCAATCTCTCAGCAACACTGCCACCCCTGAGCTAGGCATGATTTCCCAAGGAATAAGGGTCAAAGCAGGCTTACACATCGCCAAGGTTACACAAAATAGCCAAGTCAACATAGTTGGGTTTTCAAGCCGTCAAGGAGCTAGGAAAGGCTAAATGCTAAGTTGGTGGTCTCAATGGAGAACTAAGAACTCCTAGATCAGAGCTAACTTGACCTCTAAGACATCCAGACACCTAACAATAGGAATCAGTCCTTTCTCTGCTTTGCAGTCCCTCAGGCCCTGACTTCCCTTTCCAATACTCTTCAAGGGTTGTGGAGAAGAAAGCCAACAAGGCTAATTTTTTCTGAGTGGCTCCCAACACTAGGTTTCTCAAGCATACCTAGCCTCTAATCCTACTCTAAACAGTCTGAATACCAACCACTGCATACCATAGTAAAACAAACAGATCACAGCTTTGTGAATAAAAGAAAGATAACAAGGTGACAACCCAAGGTGACAACCCAAATGAAAGGGTGAACACAACTCAAGTCAACATGGTGAATTAGAGTTGTTCTTGGCCCTAGCATTGCCAAAAAAACTCTACATCAACCCAGATACAGGGGAATACAATAGCCCCAAACTCACAATGAAATGATGGCAACATTACACAGTACGCAATGGGAAAGAAGCCAAACTCCCAGCCTGGACAGGGGAAAAAATAAACGCAGACCACAGTCAGAAACATACATGGCCACAATCGACAAGGAGACATACACCTACCACCAAAATCGATATGGAACACATAGGAACACAGCCCCTAGCATGAATGGCTCCTACACCCGAAAATCCTGAGTGACAGCAATGGTCTCTCTAGCTCCCTACTTGAGGAAAAACAACGTAGAATTCTTGTGCCTAAGAAAGTGAGAGGATGACTCTCTACATGAGTATGGGAAAAATGATGGAGAATGAACAAGACAAAAATTGTGAGTGGAATCGTGGAATACTAGAGAGAATATTTCTTCTGCCCCACACGACGTGAAGAGGAGAGCCTGCTAGTGGAGTCAGCATGTAGGAAAGGACTAATATTCCCGCCACACCCACTAATACTCAACAATACTACTCCCAACTAACCGACAGCAGAAGTTTAAATTGGTGGTGGACACATGGAAAACTCCCAATGATCCTCACGGGTTGGACAACCCCCCCTTAACCTTAGGAATCATGACCTTTTCATTCAACGTTGCACCGTCGTAGCTGGCTATAGGTTTATTTTAATTGACGTGCATATTTACATGATTCCAAAACTATAATGTGCCAGATAGCACGATATACCATCAACAATGATCCCTATTGCTGAAACATACACGACCAAATTGATGGTGGGGATTTTTCCTTTAGCTCCACATCATGATTAATTACAATATATACATCATGTACCTTTTTAATGTAACTGGGATCAAAACCAGGGAATTACAATCCCCTACCCCTTGGAATAACACTGTCCTTGGTGTTCCAATACATAAGAACACATATACAATTTGCACATCCAAAATTTCAAAATTTTGCAGATCTGTCCCACATTCAATTATTTACTTGAACTTTCAAGACTAAGCCCCTTGTCTTCCACAAGCTTCTCCTGTTGGATCTCATCTTTCGGCTCATCCCCAAGTCGAGGAATTTTGTGGCTGCTTCCCTCTTTATGTTCCCTCGTTCGATAGTCCCGGCGTAAATGATTTCCTCCGCATTTCAAACATTTCATTGGCTGCTTCATCTTTACCTGCTCAATTTCCTTTGAGTATTCATGCCTGGAACCTTTCTTAACGGATTTATTGGATGAATGTCCCATCATTGATCCACTTTCCTTGCCTTTATGGATTGCTCCCAGAAGGATTTTCACCTCCTTTTGCAAACCAATAGAGTCTTGCAAAATCTGGTAGTTCATCTCATTCTTTCTTTTCTGTATCTTGAGCATCTCTCCAAGATTCTCTTGGGTCCTAGCAATCGTTTGAAGGAGACTTCCAGCCAAGTTTAGTAGCTTTTGGTCTTCTGCCATGATCAATGTGCACCACTGGATTTCGCTTTTCTCACCTGTAAAATGCACCATTGAAATTCTGTCAGACCAAGCATAATATAGACATTAAAATTAGTCAATTAATTTCCCAATTGGCATGACAGTCCAAATCTCATCAAGGAGACTTTCATATTTTTCATGCCTTCCCAATAGGCACATGAGCTCATTCATGTCCATTCTTTGGGCGAGGAATTAGCCATTCCGGCATTCACAATTTACTTTAAGCAAATACACACATTCCATTTTCAGTCATACATGCATTTGACAATATTTTGTTTTCACAATGCATATATAAATATATATATATATATAATTAAAAGGGAAAGAGAGAGCAGCAAGAGTTTTTCCCCTCTTTGTTTTGTTCCATCTTGGAACCCACACCACCACTATGGCTTTTCATGCTCTCAGCCTCTTTCACTTCACCATGAATGCTGGACCAATCCCTCTTGGTCATGACACTTAGTGTCTCCGGTATATTTTAGACCTCTCATCCATGGAGCCTCCCCATATGGTTTGTCTTAGCTGCTAGGACCTTCATAGTCTCACTAGCATCTTTTTCATTACTACTCATTCTGAGATCTTCAGGACAGTCACATGTCCACATGCACCCCTGGATGCTCTCATAGTCCTCGCTTCCAGCGATATCTATATTCAAACATTGAATAGATTCACATGTTTAGTTTATTCTCAATGGTTTTTATCTCTTAAACAAGAGCTTAAAACATCATAACCAAATCATATACACATGTATATTCATAAGCAAGAAATTGCAAAATAATCCAATACTTATTTGTATTGTGTGTTTTCTCTCTGGTCCACAGGATCCTGATTCACTTTGCAAGCCTCAGGATTGCCTATCGACTTGGATGTTAGGCTAGCACACAGGCTGCTTCACAGCATCCTTTTATATATATATATAAGGCATAGTCAAGCCAACTTTCAGTTGGGTCTATCAGACCATCAACAAATCACCTGCACTTATATCAACAATACACTTATATCAACAATGCACTTATATCAACAACCAATCATCAGCCAAGCCAACACTGTTGGGTTTATCAGGCCATCAATAGTAACACATGCACTTATATCAACAATAAATGACCATTTCCAGGTTTCAATTCCAGCCGTGAGCTCTAATTCCATTTAGTGTACAACACCAGCCTACATCTGTTTAGCCTGACAACACAACCACATAAGCAAACTCATCAGTGTTATTGTTCTAAAACTGTAATCATATTTCACATCATTCACTATCAAGTATTGAGACACCAGGAGTGCGTCCACTCCCTAGGGTGTAATCAATATTGAAAAACCCTTTCATGATCCGACATCAAAAAAGTGTGCACCCTTTTCCGGTGTGTGCCATGTAGACCCTATTCATACTCAAGCAATCGGTCATCATGGAAATAAAATCAAAACATGTTCTGCATTAGAAATTTTAATAATTTGACATGCATATTCTTAGCTAGGGTCACATAACACTTATCCATTTGCCGATGTGGTATTCCTTCGTTAAGGAGGAATGGGAGCTCCCTTCTCTGAGTTGACAGTCCCTCGGTTTGCCATCCCAATTCCTCTTTACATTTCATATCCACACATATCTTACCAACATAACCTATACCATCTCACTCATGTTGCTTACCAAACATGCAGTGCATATGAGACATTCCCAAAATGTCCAATGGAGTTTCACTCGAAACCCATTTCCAAGATAAGGGAAAACCTTCCCATGAAGTTTGGCTCCTGCAGGCCATCACACATGATCTTCTTGCAGTGTGTACCCTTGGCACATTCATCAAATAGCCAAACAGTCAATCATTATCTAATAATAAAATCCAAAATTGCTTGTTCGATAACCAAGCAATGACATTAGTAATTAAATTCAATGAGAATTTGCAACTTTGTTTACTACAGAAATTGATTTGCTTGCCAATGAGGTGGTCCTCAATTGTGGGTCTCTTGTAAGCAACACCACTATTCCCATTATAATTTTATTCTTACTAGCATAACATGAATACCCACTTACAATGCATCCTCCTGAGACAATCTTATGCAAGCCAATAGTGATTAGTAGTTGTCAGCAATTTCTTAAATCCAAAACTCACAATTCAAATTTAACAACCCATCATGCGTACAAACTATTTTCATAGCCATGAGACTCTTCTCATAAGGTTTGGCTCTTTCACATGGTAGATTTCGGCCTTTGTCATGGTCTTACCCAAATTTCCATGCCCCAAACAATCTACCCGAAACCTGAACCTCAGTCAGCTAAACACTTAGTAAGTCTTGATGCATATAACTTTTTCATTGCTGCAACAATCACTGAAGCATTTCTAGAATTTATAAAATTCAAACACTTCCAACTGTTAATCACATCAATATTACCAAAACTCATTTACTTCACACAATCATTATCATACTAAAATTTGCAAGGTCACATCATTTATGCCAAAATGAAATGTTCAGATACTCCTTACTCCACAAGTGTATCATTTGTACCACCTTGCCCTTCCATAGAGCATTTCTGATAGCCAATTGACCATGACTACCCTCTTCATGCACTTACTATCTTGCATTCATAACAACTCTTGAAATGGTTCCAGAATTGTCATCAATTCATTATTTCAGCCATTAGTTATTCATAATAACTCATGCATTGCATCGCAACATTTGCACCGATACTTATGTATGCATATCTACAACATTTACTCATACTTTTCATATGCATCCATTCAATGCATAACTATAACATTTATAAAATATTTTAATGCATACCCACTCAATGCTACCTTGCATTGATTCAGGAATACTATGCATTCAAACATACCATGCATGGACTAACCATGACTACTTCATATAGGATGCATGACTATAATCAAGATCATCAGTGCTTACTTTCCTTGGGCTACTAAGCTCATAACAACATAATACAGGCATGACACCTTTCTCTATGAATGCAGTATAAAATTGAATACCCACATGGTATGAGACCTCTTGCCTTTACCAATCCATACAATTTGTCATAATCAAACCCTTACCTTCGTGGGTCCTACTTACACCCTTGACATTACCAGTTTGGTTGGTCCTTTGCAGGAGATTATAGAATTTGCTCACCAACTTTTGATTTTGGACTTGTTTCCTTATCCCTTCCTCCATATGGTTGCTAGTCACATTCATTAGCATCAGCAACATATTCATCCATGTCCATGTTGTCATTGTTTTTTCCACTAATGGAAACACCAATGCAATAATTATCATTAGTGGCTCATTATAAATGTATAATTCTCACTATTCTTACCAACATGTAATATCCTATGCATGCAAGGAATATCCTCATACATTTCATGTATAAAACATGTAATCATAATTAACAAGATAGGGTTTAAGTAAATTTCCATTTTCAAGTCCCTCATCCTTGCATGGAACTCCTCTTCCACACAATAGTTGGTTTGACTTCATGGTCTTGCTACCTCTAGGCATGCAATTCCCAGATTTGTCCATATTGACAACAACACTTTTTTTTTCCAAGCAATCACTATCACTTTTCTACTTCGCATTCAAATTATGGTGACTCTCCCATGTTCCCTGCTGGATAATCTTTCCATCGCCTATCCATATGCTTCATTCTGATCTCGGGTGTGAAAACCACATCATTTCAAAAATGATGGCAAAACACACCACTGAATTTTGGTATGAAATGCAAACTTCAGCCACCTAGGGTTTTCTTCCTTGTCAGTTCTGAAACTGCTAAGAACCCCAATGAGAAAATTCACTGCAAAACCCACTGGAACACTAGCTGGAATTTACTGAAAATTCCACTGAAAGCAGTCGAAATTTGCTGAGAAAAATTCCACTAAACAACACAAAATTTCTTTCTCCCTATCGGGTCTATTTCCAACTAAGTTTTTGATGTTTCGGCAGCCAAAAGCTCTAGTTTTTCTCCACGCTCATCAATGTCCTGCTCATCTATCTTTTTTCGACATTTTGGGTCTGTAGTTGTCTAAGCTTCCAGATGGCATTGGCGATGCCAAGGACTATTCGTTGGGTCTCTTTCCCACTAACTTTCTGGCATTTCGAAAATCAAATCATCTAATTCCTGTACTGCTCATCGATAGGTTGTTCATCTATTTCCTTTCGGCATTTCAGTAGCCATGACCACTAATTTCCCCACGGTTCATCGACGGTTTGATTGTCTATTTTCCTTTGCTGTATCGGGTTCGTAGTTATCTAACACTCCAAACTTTATCGGCAGGGAAACCAACTAACCATTGCATCGGCAGTCGAGTGCATTGTGCATTGGACGGTTAGTCCTCTATGCTCTTGCAACGGTGGCCAACGAACCTTCTAGGGTTACTGTGGTTCACAACTTTGCTGGCGGTCAGAGCGACTAGTCTTTGTGGCATCGGTGCTCGAATGCACTTCTCGTCGGATGAATAGTTCCTTAGATGTCCGCAACGACAGTTTCACAACCCTCAATGTTTTATGATCAGCGGCTTGATCAACTAACATTTTTTTGTTGGTGGTGGGAAGCACAATTGACTATGGCATTGGCGGTCGAGGCCTCTATCCATCGGGAGATTAGTCTTCTAGACTTCCACAATGGTGGTGCAGGAACGACTAATTCTTTCTGATGTTCATCGACGACCAATACAACTAACTTCCACCGATCGCTGATGGGTTCAACACTTAGAAAAAATTTTGAAATTTCTTCTTTGCATCAGCTCTTCCTTCAACTAATATTTTCCGATCGACTTCACTAGCCTTGGCAGCTTCATCTTCTATTCATCTTCGATGCCATCCTCTAGTCATCAGCGATTCCAACAACTAATCTTTCCCGATTGCCAATATTCTTGTGCCTTAGAAAAAATTTTGGAAATTTTCCGCTGCATTGGCTGTCGGCACAACTATCCTCTGCGGCATCGGCGATTGGGGACTCTATACATTGGAAGGATAGTCCACTAGCCAGCCGCAATGATGAATGAAAAATCAACTAAACTTTTTCGACTTAGTTCATCGACGGTCCCATCATCTAAATTTTGCCGATGGTTCCAACTAAGTGAGCCGACGTGTCGGTGGTTCCTTCAACTAACCTCCACCGATCAGTGCTCCTATCCTCTAAATTTTGCCTATCACCGATGGGCTCAACACTTAGAAAAATTTTCAAATTTTCAAAAAAATTTCTTCTTCTTCTTCTCTGCATCGGCTGCTTCATCGTCTAATTCTCGTCGACGGTTCGACAATCTTCGGTAGATTTCTGCTAAAACCGTGGCTCTGGCTTCACCTATCTTCCACCGAAACCCTTTGTCATTGGCACCCTTATCCTCTAATTTTCACCGATAGTATCGGCGGTCCACACAACAAAGTTTCACCGACGTCTTTAATAATTAGGATAATTTCAGTGAAAATTCCTCCTTCCTCCTCGGCGCTCTCACCTTTTTCCTTCCATCGTATCGGCATTTCCTTCATCTAATTTATGCTGACATTGTGGCATCATCATAATATAACTTTTGCCGATGCTAAGGTATTTATCGGGGGTTCTTCAGACTAATTTGTTGGCTGCATCGAAAGAGCTTCCCACTTAGTCTTTCAATGTGCTGACGGTCTTACACTTAGAAAATTTTCAAAACAAAATTTCTTCTTTCGCGTTGGCGGTCTTCACTTCAAATTTCTGCCACTCTGCATCGGCTCTTACGTCTTCTATCCTCTGTCGACATATCGGCTCTCCCTTCCTCTAACATCCATCAATCGTTGACATTCGATATTGGAGGACCTTCAGACTAATCGAGCCAACGGTTCAGCTGATCTCTGCCAAAACTGTGGCTCCCCCATCCTCTAACATTGGTCAACAGCTGACGAGCACATAGAGGAATTTTGCAATTTTCTTCCGACTGTCGAGTGACATTCCGACTAGGTGAGCCGCTACATCGGAAGAGCTTCACACTTTGTCTCCCGATGGGCCGATGGCACTTAGGCAAATTTTGTGAATTTCTTTTTATAAATTTCTGATCTCTACTGGGAAGAAGGAAACCTGCCTCTGCTAGCTGATCTTTCATGGCCCATTTAGGCCCATGCTGTAAATTTATCTCTGATACCATACTGTAATGTCCCTGACCCTCTGACTGGCGAGGAGGATGCTACCAAACCATCATAAACCTCTGGGAAACTAGCCCCATGAACAAGAACATGCATATAAAGCTGAAATAAAATGCTTAAAACATAAAACATACTAAGATGCATAATCCGTCATATACATAGCGGAAGAAAACATACATTCATTCAAGCATACCACATGTTCATCATATTCATTAATCAGTAAATATAAATGCAGAGACGGAATAGTCAAGAACACTTATCTTTTAAATATCTCATCCCGCAACCAGCTACGTCACTACAACGTTCCACCCAACCATATGCCAGTGTGCCCATCAATCTCTCAGCAACACTGCCACCCCCGAGCTGGGCACGATTCCCTAAGGAATAAGGGTCAAAGCAGGATTACACATTGCCAAGGTTACACAAAATAGCCAAGTCAACACAGTTGGGTTTTTCAAGCTGTCAAGGAGCTAATAAAGGTTAAATGCTAATATGGTGGTCTCAATGGAGAACTAAGGATGCCTACATCAGAGCTAACCTGACCTCTAAGACATACACACACCCAACACCAAGAATCAGTCCTTTCTCTGCTTCGCAGTCCCTCAGGCCCTGACTTCCCTTTCCAATACTCTTCAAGGGTTGTGGAGAAGAAATCCAGTAGTCTAATTCTGTCTGAGCGGCTCCCAACACCAGGTTTCTCAAGCATACCCAGCCTTTAATCCTTCTCTAAACAGTCTGAATACCGACCACTGCATATCGCAGTAAAACAAATAGCTCACAGCACTATGAAGAAAATAAATATAAGAGGGTGACAACCCAAACGAAAGGGTGAACACAGCTCAAGTAAACAAGGTGACTCAGAGTTGTTCTTATCCCTAGCATGGCCTAAACAATTCGGCAGCAGCCCAGAACCAGGGGAAGACAATAGCCCCAAACTCACAATGAAACGATGGCAACATTACACAGTCGTCAATGGGAAGAAGCCAAACTCCCAGCCTGGACAGGGGAAAACATAAACGTAGACGACAGTTAGCAACATACACGGCCACAATCGGCAAGGATACATACACCTACCACCGAAACTGGTATGGAACACACAGGCACACAACCCCGAGCATGAATGGCTCCTGCACCCGAAAATCCTGAGTGACAGCAATGGTCTCTCCAGCTCCCTGCGTGAGGAAAAACAACGCAGAATTCCTGTTCCTGAGAAAGTGAGAGGACAACTCTCTACATGAGGATGGGAAAAATGATGGAGAATGAACAAGACCAAAACCATGAGTGGAATCATGGAAGAGTGGAGAGAATGTTTCTTCTTATCCACATGACATGAAGAGGAGAGTCTGCTAGTGGAGTGGGCATGTAGGCAAGGACTGATAGTCCTGCCACACCCACCACTACTCAGCAATACTACTCCCAAATAACTGACAGCAAAAGTTTAAATGGGTGGCCGACACATGGAAAAATCCCAATGATCTCCATGGGTTGGACAACCCCCCCTTAACCTTAGGAATCATGCCTTTTTCATTCAATGTTTCACCGTCGTAGCTGGCTGTAGGTTTATTTTAATTGATGTGCATATTTACATGATGCCAAAACTATAATGTGCCGGACAGCAAGATATACCATTGGAAACAATCCCTATTTCCGAAACATACATGACAAAATCAATGGTGGGGCTTTTGCGTTTAGCTCCACACCACGATTAATTACAATATATACATCATGTACCTTTTTAATGTAACCGGGGTCAAAACCGAGGCATTACAGCACATGTTATATTTTCTTCTAGGACATACACAAGGGAATATATTATAACGATGTTGCACAGTGAAGGAAATCTAACACATGTTAGCTCTCCTTTTAGCACAATCAAAAGGGAATTTCTAACAACAACATTGCATGTGAATGAAAGTTAACCCGTGGTATCTTTCCTATTGGTACAACTACATTACCGTCAAATACATTGCACCATGAAGGAAATCTAACGCACATTATATTTCTTTCTAGCATAAACACATGAGGTCATATGTACTTGTTCATGAGGTTGTAAGCTCTATGTACTATAGATGTGAAGAATATGGGACTGCATAGAAGGTGTATGTAGCATTTAGATATGCACATAGGCCATTGGAGCCTCCCATGTAGATAGATATGTAAACACACATATTTAAATATATAGAGGGAAATGATAAATGTAGATGTCAAAATTATGACACAATTGAATTCCATTTCACACAAAGAAATTTTGTAGGTGTATTGGAAGATGTAAAACATCATGGAACCCCTCATACATAGGTTACAATACACAAGTATATTAAGAGGGAAGGGACATAAAATAGTTGAGAAATTGATAGGATTGAATATCCATGAGTGAAGAGAAGAATAGTGCAAATGAGCTCATGTTTGAGATACCTAAGTGTAAAAATTTGAAGGAAGCATAACTAGTAGGACCAAGAATTGGTAGATGGGGAGAAAAGGAGAATACTAGAGTTATGAAAGAACTAGGGATATGATACCAGTACCAATATAGGTTAACTCGAATAATGTGGTTGATATTTATTGAATGAAAATGATGTACTAATACATCAATTATGATATCAAGAATTCATCTTCCAAAGATATGTGACTCTTCATTAAATCTTAAGTATTTGAAATTGACAGCCTATTTAATTCCCTCACTATTTTTGTAGTAAGAGTAATCAAAATACTTGTGGATTAATTAATCATCCCTTGATTCAAATGCTTGTGAGATATCGTGCACTGTATATGATAGCTACACTTATTATCTTGCATTCATTTATCTAATATGCTTCTAAGAAAAAACAATTGCATCACTAAACTATGAACTAAAATGGCAATGTGGAAAGGAAACACACGACACTCATAAATCCAAATATAAATCAATAAATGTAGGAAATGACCACGTTCTTGAACACTAGTCATGCTAATAGGAATCGTGTTCTCGCCATGAAATTTTTTGCATGTTTTGACACTTCTGTTTTCCATGAACCGCAAGTTCCATTGTTAGAAATCTCTAATAAATAAAACTAATCTATGAACTGAATCATGCACTGCACAAGAACATTTTCTCAAACTAAAAGCACACACATTTTTTAGCCAAAAGGAAATGAGATAGTCATATGATTGTAATAAGAAATAATAAAACCACTAATCTATCATAATATAGGAATACACAAATGTTAGTCACCATTTGTTCTATTTGAGTGGTACCATACTACACACAACAAAGGATTCCACTAATATACAATAAAATTAAACTAGATCCCTTGTACTCTTATAACATCGCAAAAAAGAAGAAGAAATTGAACTTGATTTGAATTAAAAAATAATCACCATACAGTTCTGTTGAGCCTAGAATTGGACCCTTTTTAATCATCCTCGATCACCTTTTCTTCCCCTATCCTACACCATTAAGCAAGCTAATTAGACCTGTTGTCCTCACTTTATTCCCCAAACTACCAAGGTATGACTGATCATTGCTTTATCTTATTAATGCTTATGATTGTGATAATTAAGGCTGTGTATCTCTCAATTGTGCTAACATGTTATGATTTATGAAGGTAGTTTGAGATAAGTGGACTGCAGGAAGATGGGGCTGAATAAGTCTTGAAAGGAGGGATAATCGCCGCTCAATATGATCCTCCGATCATCAATTAAGTCACGTGGTTCTAATGCAACAACTCAGACAGAGCTATGACAAGGAAGCTGTAACAGAATGCGCTACAATTGGAGATCTTTAGTACATGGCTGCGCGAGTATGATTGCAGTCAGAAGAGATTGCTACTCTTGGGTCAATTAATAGCTCTTCCATATTTTCCATGTCTTTACCATGCCACGTTTGTAACAACTAGTGTTATTTAGGACGCCTGAAGATCAGAGATCTTCATGGCTGCCCTTTGTAATAGGATCGGATGTTATAATTTGTATGTATAAATATGGGAAACTGTCTCAACCTAGGGGGTTGGAAAATAGATAATTCATTCATTGTATTAGTAGTGGAAGCAACTTGTGTAATCTTTCTTTCTTTAATATAAGTAGTTACCTCTGGTTTAAGGGAGCTTCATGTTGTTCAGCCATCATCTCTGTGTGAAGGCTGGGCCTGCCTTCCACAGAGATTGTTGAGTTAATTTAGGACTTTTTAATTCAGTATTATGTGGTGTCTTGTTGACTCTATTTCCTTTGTACGCAGCTGTAGTAAGTGTGGATTTGCAGTATAAATGTGATTACATCTTCTTGAGATCGGTAAGTGGTACAGAGTGACAGTCGACTGAGTAGGAAACTCTCTTTGTGTAATTCATGTGGTAGTTGTACACAGCTTGTTCATCCTGGAGTTTTAAGTTGTTATCCCATGAATCCTTGCAATTTATCTTTCCTATTACGATTGATTGATTTTCATTCCTGCAATTCAATTCCTTAAAGTAGCTGAACTCAATCCTTTGCAATTGAATTCCTATATTACTATTTGATTTATGTTTATGGATTTCAAGAGTAATCAGATTGAATAGGCAATTTACTTGTTCTGGGATGTGAATAGGATTTCCTTTTTATCTGCAATTGTCATTTGAATCTTATATCGTTTTTCTTCGATGCATGGTAGGAAGTAATTAATATTGTAGTATCTAGAAGATGAATGGGATTACACAGATTCTTGGGATGGGCATAGTTGTTAGAGGATAAGAGTGTTCAATTACAATTATTGTGTGTTTAAGCATATACTGTGCATTTATCCTTTGAAATAAAATACTTTCTCAGGTTGACAATTAATCTCATATGCTCTGTATGTTGGTAATAATCTACCTGCATATTGAGTGCTCGACATTTTGGTGCCGTTGCCGGTGAAGGATAAAAATTAAACACTATCATTAGTTGCATCTGGTAATTGTTTCTAGTTAGTCTTTTCTATTATTTTTGCTGAAATGATTTGGGTTGCATGAATACGAGGAGGGTAAAATGTGATCAACTCCCAACTCCCAAAACCCCACAAAATACTAACAGTGCAGGTGGCTTGGGTCGCTGTTGAGGACCACCATTGGGCAGAAGGACATTCATTGACAATCTTGTTGATAGAATTGATTCATCCACTAGGGCTCGCTATCAAGAAAATCCTATCAAAATAAATCTTGCCGATCCTGGGGCACCATTGTCAGGGTCCACGGTGGAGAATACACAAGCAGTCGCGAATTCCTCGAATATCCCTGCAGAAGAAGACACAGCTGTTACAACTGGGCCTGCTGGTAGAGGTCCAATCTACCACATTTACGGGAAAGTTGTAACTGAAGAAGAGTGGACGCAGTTCCACCAGAAGTTTACGGATCAGTGGAAAAACAAGGAAAAGAACGAGGAACAGAAGAAGGATGAAGAGAAGAACGAGGAAAAGAACGCAGGAACGAATGAAGAGGAGAAAATAGAAGAGGAGAAAACAGAAGAGGAGATGAGTAACATACACGAGTTTGATGAGGAAGAGGCAATGGGGGAAAATTATCATCATGAGAATCATTCCTTTCCTGAAGGAACGATGGCTAGACTGCAATTTCCAATTCAGCAGCCAGCGGGGGCAGCCCCTATGAAAAATATCTCACCATCGGTGTTTCTTCGCTTCCATGGAAAGGTGGCAGAAGATCCAGATGAATTCCTTTTTGAATTTGATATTCTCTGTCGTAGCTACGATTACGTCACCAATGCACAAAAGATAAAACTTTTCCCTGGCACCCTGAAGGACAATGCATTATGCTGGTTCATGAGCCTTGGGGGAGGAACTGTTGCTAATTAGGATAAAATGAAATAGGTGTTCCTGAAAAAATATCAGGAATATTGCAACACCAAGGACAAAAGAGAGGAATTATTCAAAATGGTGTAGAAGGAGGATGAAAGTCTGGAGGATTTTTTGGAAAGGCTACTGTATAATGTGCAGAGAGTCGGGAAGACGAACATGGGGCTGGATGTGCTCAATATAATCTTGCTTTGAGGGATCAGGGATGATTGTATAGACATGTTAAACCTGCTAGGAAAGGGAGATATCTCCAAAGAACCTTTCGAAAAGATTGTGGAACTATGTAAGAGATACTCCAGGGGGTCTTCCAGGAACAATAAGCGGGATAAACAAGATAACCTAGAACGTGATGTATTCGACAGAACTCAGAATTCGTCCAATGGGGGAGCTACCTATGCAGAGATAGGCAATCTCCTTGAAAATTTTAAGACAGAGATGATGAGCTCCATCTCCTCGGAGATCGATGTCCTAAGGGCAAAAAAAAAATAGGCTGTGGAGGATCTCACACTAGGTGTGTTCTGCCCCCGATGTAGAAAGAATCATCCACTGAGAGAATGCCCTCTTGATAAAGTAGAAGTATGTCAGTTGTTCGAGCTAAACCACGACATGAAAGAATGCCCCTCACTTCCCCAAGTGAAGGCTGTTTTGCAGGAATCAACTCCAGAAGTGGAATCGGCCTATTTCATTACACAGAAGAAACCTTGGCAGCCTCGAAATCAAGGTATGCCTCTAGACTCGTTTCCATTTTTGAATAATATGAGCAATTGGAATAATATGCAAAATGTGAATACACAATTCCCTTCAAATTATGCTCAATGGAATCCTTCCCAACCTGCAATGCAAAATTACAACTCATGGAGTCTTTGGACACAACCACCACATCAACCTATGTCATGGTCTCCTAGATGGAGGAATTTCCACCCCGGGAACTAGTTTCCTCAACCACCTCCACCACAATAGTCACCATATTCTCCTCAATACCCTCATATCCCTCAATATCCTTAATACCCACCTCAGCAGTCGCAGCTGCAACTGCAGAACAATTATGTCCCTAATATACCAATACAACCTCAGCTGCCCGCCCAACCTAATCCTAACCCAAATAATAAAACAGTCCATCAGTTGGAGACTGTCAACATGCCGGCCTACTCTCTTTCCCCTATACCTTGTAGCGACATTCATTTACAATCTGGGAAAATAGTAGAACCCTTAATTACAGAAGATGCTCCATCTTCTATGCATAAAGAAGGAAGGAGTTCACAGCATCCATCCGATACAGTTCCTATCATTGAAGATGTTAAGCATCCCTTAGATGGGACGGCTGAAACATCAAATGATAAATATGACAATACGCAGCCTACCCAGCTGATAAGGCAACCACCATACCCCAAGAGACTAATGCCACCAAGAATAGGGGGGCAACCTCAGTTTAACGTCCTAGGAGAGTTAAAGAATCTATATGTTAAGATCCCCCTTCTTCAAGCTCTTCAAGACGTACCTATTTATGCTAGAACCATTCAGGACTTGTGCACTAAGAAACCAGGAAGGAAACCCAGAGATCCTCCCACTGTTCACGTCATAGGAAATTTATCTGCCTTGATAACAGGAAAAACCCCTGTGACTAAGTATGACGACCCTGGAAATCCTACTGTCACTGTACAGATCGGACAGACACAGATACCCAACGTGCTAGTCGATTTAGGAGTAGCGATCAATGCCATAACCATGGAGACTGTAAAGAATCTTGGGCTCACTAATCTTAGACCGACCCCCACCATTTTAGAATTGGCGAACAGATCCACCATTAGACCCGAAGGGATTTTGGATGACCTTGTCATCTCAGTTGATTCATGGGAGTACCCTACTGAATTTTTGGTATTACAACCAAAATCGCAGCTGGGAGGACACCCATTGATCCTAGGGAGGCCTTGGTTGGCCACAGCTAATGCTTGCATCAGTTGTCGATCGGGGTCCATGACTATATCTGATGGTACAGAGACTAAAAGCCTCACCCTTTATCCTCCAGCTCGGCCAAGTCTAGAGGCTGAAACTTCCCTTTGGATAGAACAGGAGGAGGAGGAGGAGGATGTTCAGCCACTACTAACTATAGGGAAGGCTTTAACTTTTAAAAATGAAACAGAAGATGATGCTATTAGTAATTTTATTAGTGAACCCACTCTAGTTGATAGAGAGGTCTATCAAATCCTAAACATTACCTTGGGAAAGGAAGAACAAGAAAATCTTACGAAAGAAGAACTAGTTGGTGACACAAACATAATCCCAGTTTTGAAAAATTCAAAAAGTATTCCTATTGAGGTAGAGCCTGGAAGGACTTTGAATATCAATCCTAGTTTCTCCTTAGAAAAATAGAAGCGCCTGATCAGTCTCTTGAAAGAACACAAGGGGGCGTTCACCTGGGAGTATACAGACATGAGGGGTATTCCTTCTAATCTGTGCACCCATCATATTTATATTAAAAGTGACTCCTGACCTGTGTGTCAACCCCAATGATGCATGAACCCTAATCTGAGGGATATAGTGAAGGAAGAAATCCAGAAACTTTTGGAAGCAGGATTTATATATCCTATTTCGAATAGTGAGTGGGTTTCCCCACTTGTAATTGTGCCCAAGAAAAATGGTAAATGGAGGGTCTGTGTTGATTATAGGGAACTGAACCAAGCCACCCAAAAGGATCATTTCCCTTTCCCCTTTATTGACCAAATACTTGATACCCTATCAAAGAAGAAGTTATTCTCCTTCCTAGATGGGTTCAGCGGGTACAACCAAATTCAGATTGCTCCTGAGGACTAGGATAAGACCACCTTCACTTGTCCCTAGGGAATGTTTTCCTACAGAGTGCTTCCCTTTGGTTTATGTAACGCACCGAAAACGTTTCACAGAGCTGTAATTGGCATATTCTCGAAATTAGTTAATGATAGTATGGAAATCTTTATGGACGATTTTACTCCCTATGGCAAGGATTTTGAGGAAGCGCTGGAAAATTTAAAGAAGGTTTTACTTTGATGTGAACATACTTAGCTCTCATTAAGCACCGGAAAGTGCCATATGATGATGAGTGAGGGGGTGGTATTAGGGCATTTCATCTCTGCCAATGGCATTCAGGTGGACCCTTCAAAAATCAAGGTGATAAAAAATCTACCTACCCCTTCAACTTAGAAAGAGGTGCGAAGTTTTATGGGACATGCTGGATATTACCAAAGGTTTATAGAAAACTTCTCCAAACTTGCTTCTCCTTTGTTTTCTCTGTTAATGAAGGATGCACAGTTTGTTTGGAGTGAAGCATGCCAGACAATGTTTGATAAGCTTAAGGAAAAACTGTCCACAGCTCCTATCCTAAGGGGACCTAATTGGACCCTACCCTTCCATATTTCTTCAGATGCCTTTGATACCGCCATTGGAGAAGTATTAGGACAGCAGGATGGTCAAGTACCTTATGCCATCTATTATGTTAGTAAAAAATTAGCCCCTACTAAACTTAATTATACTGTTACCGAGAAAGAATTCCTAGCTATTGTCTACTCTATCAATAAATTTCGACATTACATTACTGGGTATCCTACATTTGTGCACACTGACCACTCTGCCATTAAATACTTAATGAACAAACCTGTCACCAATGCCAAAGTGACCAGGCGGCTCTTGTTATTGCAGGAATTTGATATTACCATTATAGATAAACCTGGGAAATAAAATGTTGTTGCTGATTTTTTATCTCGTTTCACTAACAGTGATGACAGTTTGCCTGTTGAGGACTCTTTTCCACATGAACATCTATTCGCACTTTCAGCTCATTCCCCCTGGTATGTAGACATCGCTAATTATTTGGTTGTAGGAAAGCTCCCGCCACATATGTATAAACGAGAAAAGAGAAAAATCATCTAGCAAAGTGCTAGGTATTGTTGGCTCAACGGCCATCTCTTCTACACAGGGCCTAATCTTGAGATTAGGAGTTGTGTAAGGGAAGATGAGATCTTTCACATACTGAAAGCCTGTCATGATGAGCCTTGTGGGGGACACTTTGCAAACAAAAGAATAGGGCACAAAGTATTGCAGATGGGCTACTATTGGCCGACTCTTTTCAGGGATGCTAAAAGGTATGTTCAGTCCTATGACAGCTGCCAAAGGATGGGCCAGCCCAATAAAACAGATCAAATGCCTCTACAACCTCAAGTAGTCATTGAACCATTTGATAGAAGGACACTGGAATTTGTTGGCCCTATCAGCCCTCTTTCCAGATAGAAAGCTTACATTCTGGTTTGCACTGATTATATGACCAAGTGGGTAGAGGCTGTAGCTTTGGCTAAGGCTAACGACCAGGCAGTGATCGATTTTCTGTACAACGAAATATTTACCCACTTTGGGGTACCGAAGGAATTAGTTACTGATGGGGGGCTGCAATTCATGTCACACCAATTTGAATCCTTGCTCCGGAAGTATCATGTGCAGCATAGGGTGGCTTCACCTTACCACCCCCAAGCCAATGGTCAGGTGGAGAGTACTAATAAATTTATTGAATCCATCCTTACTAAAACAATTAAGAGCCATCGGAAGGATTGGGCTGACAGGCTTCCAGAAGCACTGTGGGCATATCACATGACTTAGCGCAACACCATAGGTTTCTCTCCTTACGAATAAGTGTATGGAAAGAGTGCCATCTTTCCAATTGAGTTTGAAATGAAAACCCTGAAGACATCCACCGAAATGAATCTAGATGTAACAGAAGCCCAGAAGAGAAGATTGAATCAACTAAACGAATTGGATGAGAAGCGGTTAGCTGCAGTGGACCAGACTGTGTTGCTTCAGCAACAGAGATCCAATTGGCATGACTGATTTATTAAAAATAAATTCTTCTACAAGGGAGACTGGGCGTTACTATATGACTCTAGGTTCAAAAGGGATTTTAAAGGTAAATTACGTACAAGGTGGCTAGGTACATACTTGGTCGACAGGGTCTTTGACAACGGTACTATCCGTCTGGTGACCATTGATGAAAACCACATACCATTATTTGCTAATGGCCATAGACTGTGACTGTATCATAAGCCTATTTTGAAAGATGCATTCATTTAACAAATTGTCGCCGATCCAGATTATTAGCTAGCACTAGGGCAGGAACTTCTCCCTGCCTTTGCCAATCCTTAAACTGCAAATCACATTTGAATTATTGTACATAAATAATGTTTTTTTTCTACTGCATCATACATTGTTTTTTCCCTTTGCATTTGATCTTCTCGTTTGTTGTTGTTTTTCAAAAAAAAAAAATTTGCAGGGAAGAGCCAAGGGGATGACCATATTGGGCTTGTCGAGTGGGAGTCGTTTTCTTATGCCTTTCTATGCTGCCTTTCCTTTTCCTTAAAATAAATTTCTAGCCGGCCATAAAAATCATTTCCCGGCGGCTGCGACACATTTCCCGGCGGCTACGACATATTTCCTGGAGGCTGCAACGTCTTTCCCAGTGGCCATAAACCTTTTCCCCGCAGCCGCGACCTTTTCCTGGAAAATCTTTTTTTCGGTAGCCGTGAACCATTTCCTGGTGGCTGCGACATATTTCCCAGTGGCTACGACACCTTTTCCCGGCAGCCGTGATCTTTTCCCGATGACCAGAAAATCCTTTTTTCGGCCGCCGTGAACCATTTCCTGGCAGCTGCGACATATTTCCCGGTGGGTGCAACATATTTTCCGGCGGCTGTAAAATTTTTTCCCAGCAGCCATGATTTTTCTCGATGCCGCCAATTCTTTTCCCGACGGCCGTGAATCTTTCCTGGCGGCTGCAACATCTTTTTCATCGGCCGCGATATCATTCCTAGCAACTGCAATTCCACTCTATTTGGCGGATACCTCCAGCATTAAAGATCTTTTTTTTAAACTTGCAGTGGTAACTCCTGTGTTAACGAAAATATTTGCTTCAACCTACTCAATATGGCCTTGATTCATCCTACTCGTGCCAGCGAACTGGGCCATACGATGACAGCCTTGTTCATAATTTCGACCCCGGGGATGCGATGGTTTATGTTTCATTGGCAAAAGGAATTATTGCACTATCCTGGTCATCATGATCAAATTAATGTCCGTGCACGAGTTCAGCTTCGCGACGTCAACAACCTCATGTTCCACCATTCTCCGCAGGATATCCGACGCACAGTCCCATGAGGTATGGCTTTGATTTATCACGTGATTAAGTGTTGATATGATTTAACAAAATCAGTCGCACCTTTATTCATATCACCATTATGGCCTAATTAACCCTTTTCCTCATGCAACGTAAACACTAATAACCACCACCTTCCCCAATTCGGAATAAACTTTCAAACGTTTTTTCGTGCTGAACTTTCCAAATTTGCCCATTTTTTTCAACATCTCCACTTAGCGATTCGTGCATCCTCTGCGCTGCAACCTCCATTCTCAGACTTTGTAATCCATGGAGTAGCAACCTCAGTCTATAGCCAGGATCATGGGGATTCTAGCTTGTCACGAACCTTTGAATACACAGGAACTCAGAAAAAATCCTGCAGTTTTTGCCATCTTTCAAGCCGCCGGCTGGATCAAATTTTTTGAGCGACTAGACGGATTCAATCGGGAAGCAGCTTTGCAATTTTCTTTAAACCTCACAGAAACTCACTCTGAGGTGTGGGGGCTGCGCATAGAAATCTCCGAGGCCATTATATCCGAGGTTACTTCCATCTTGTAGGTGGGAAGGGCATGGTTTGGACGACAAGTCCCCACGGCAACTGCACGGGAAGCATTTTTAGTAGAGGGGGAGCAAGTTCAATCATCAAGAAGAGGGATCGCACTGCACTCATTGCCACAACCATGGGACCAGGTGGCTATCTTTCTCAAGAAATACATCACTTGTGAAGGTAGGTACCAAACTATTTATAATTCTGAACTGCCTTTACTTTCTCATCTCTGCCATGACACTTTAATGAACATTCCATACTATCTGCTTCATGACTTGTGTCATATGGAAGCATTCGTCCAAGCCACTAAGCATCCATTTGCCTCCCTGACCCACCATGGTCTTATCAAATTAATTATTTTAAGAACCCTTGCCCAGCATAATATAACTTGGGAACAATTCACAGCTCAAGATTAGGAACCTGCTCCCTTGTCGGGTGTCCCAAGGGAACAGGAACAGGTTCAACCATAGCAGGAGGACCGAAGTCCCTCCAATATAGTTGGGGGGAGGTATGAAACTGCATCAGAAGAAGAGAAACCAAGGGCACAAGCAGGGAAATTGGGGGAGGGTGTAGATAAACACCTTGTGGAAAACCCAGACAACAAGGAAGCTCTGACAACAGAAGGTGAAATTGGAGCAGCACTAAATGCTGCGACAATTGAACCTGAAGGTGATAGAGCCAGGGAAATAGAAGAAAATATCGAGCTAGTAACCATTGAATCCTCACCTGAGTGGGGAGGAGGAACTTTAATTATGGAAGAATAGCCTGAGGATCAAGAAAACATCCCTTCAACCTCAGCTGTGAATCCCGATATCTCAGCTCCACAAAAGAGAAAACCACAAAGGAGAAGAAAGAGATCAATCAATGAAATTAGCATAACCCCACCAATAAGGAGGAAAAGAACTAAATCAGTTGTAGCAGCAGAGGCAGCTAGAAAAAAATGGGCAACCCTAGAGGCACAAGTGGGGTTCTCGATCCTTGTACCGAGGCCAATGGATGCTCCACAAAGGCCAGTCGAGGAAGAACCCAGAATTAAAGGACTTCTAGTTGAGAACACACTATTAAAAGAGGAATTCCAAGTACTTCAAAGGGAATTGGAAACATGGAAGGAAACCTGCAGAAAATAAGGTGAAAGGAAAATGTATACATTGGTGGAGGCCGTAGAGCAACTGGAGGAATCGAACTCTACCGAGCCTGGAGAGGAAGATGAGCGAGTAATCTGTCCCAAATGTGGGGAAATCTTCAAGGAGGCAGGCCACAAGATTATAATTCACACCTGTACAGCACAACAGTCTGCGCCCACAATGGAGGAAGCTGTAGAAAAAGAAGATGCTGTCACACAAGAACCGGTATCTTTAACCATCCGTGCTGAAGTTGCCACCAATCCTGTGATAGAGGAGCTAAAAGATGAAATCATGTATGATGATGGGGACAGAGATTGCACTATAACCCTAGAATGCTCCCATGACATAGATATTATAAAGGTCGAGCCACAAAGGAAAGACATTGATGAATTTGAACAGGGTGTTGTAACACAAGAACCAGCATCCCTGAGTATACTTGTCCAATTGGCCGAACAAATGGGAGAAGAACCTAGGATGGAGGACACTCTAGAGCTTAATGAAGAACTTTGCACAGTAACCCCGGAATGTTCCCAGCATACAGAGCTCATAGGAGAATAATTGCAACAACAGGAGGATGAAGGGGTAAGCCAGGGTGTTGCTACATAAGAACCAACATCCTTGGAGGTTGCAACAAGGACTCCTGAATTGCAATTAGAAGTTAACCATGGAATGGATATCATGCCCGATATACATTGGAGCGAGGATGAACAGGTACAGACACAATCCTCAAGTGACACTGAAATCCTTGAGGAGGAGCTGCACACTGAGGAATATATTCAATCTCAGCGGCAGAAGGACAAGGAAGACACTGTTAGACAAGAACCAGTGTCTCTAGAAGCAATGAATGAAGCCGTTGAAGAGAGTGTAAGGAATGTTGTTGTCACACAAGAACCAGCAACTCTTGAATCAAATTTATAAATGCAGGGTCCCTAAGAAGAAGACACTATTACACAAGAACCAGTGTCTCTTGGAATGGTGGACGTGGCTGTTGAAGAAAATCTAGGAGGATTCGCTATCACACAAGAACCAACAACTCTTGAACCAAATTTAGAAATGCAGAGTCTCCAAGAGGAAGACACTGTCACATAAGAACCAGTGTCTCCAGAAGCAATGGATGTAGCTGATGAGGAGAATCCAAGGGAAGTTGCTGCCACACAAGAACCAACAACTCTTGAACCAAATTCAGAAATGTAGGGTCCCCAAGAAGAAGACACTGTCACACAAGAACCAGTGTCTCTAGAAGCAATGGATGTAGATGTTGAAGAAAGTCCAAAGGAAGTTGTTGTAACACAAGAACCAGCAACTCTCATAGTAAACTTAGATGTGCTAGGAGACACTGTCCAATAAGAACCAGTGCTTCTACCCCTTAGAAATTTCATTGACTTGGATTCAGATCAAGAAGAGCATCATAAAAAGGAAATCTTGAACCTGGTGGTAGAAGTCTCAACTCTGAGAATGGAAGTGACCAAATGGAAAATCCAGGTGGAGGAGTACCAAAAAGGGATGATTTCTCTCAGCGAGCATAGGAAAATCATCAGGGGATTGGAAGAGAGGTGGGTAGAAGAACGTATGGCCCACCGAGTTCGAGAAGAAGAGCTGCAGAGCAAATTGAGAGAATTGAAAAAGTTCCAATCCATGTAGCAGGAGAAGGAGTAGATGTATGCTCTCTCTCAAGAACTCATGGGCACCAGGAAGCCTTCTTCCTCTTATCCAGTATTCCTATTTGAACAATTTGTTTGGTTTAAATTGAAGGCTATACAGGAAGGGAGGTCGTTCGAAATCACAACCTCAACAAAGTTCTTGGAGACATTCTTTGGAAGCAATTTTGAGGAGCAGAATTTGCTGTGTGAACTTTACTTGCATGAGATGGCTTGCCCTCTGGACCGCCACTCAAATCCTGTTCCATTTGTAGGGGATGTTTAGATAAGAGCTTTTGCCTCTTTTGTGAGCAATCAAACTCAGTGGGAAAGGCCTTTTCAAACCTTTTCTCATAATGAATCTCACACTAACCTATGGATTCGGAGTGAGCCCCAGAATCCTGGTATTCTTTTGGATCGGTACAAATATTTCCTTTCACATCCTCCCCAGGCACAGCATATAATGAGACTGCAGGAAGAGGTGATTTCCACTTGCACCAACTACATTTCCAGACACTAGCAGGTAGCATTGGAAGGGAGTAAGCACAGATGGCAGGCTGCCTCCTCTACACTCAGAAGCTGAGATCCCTACTGTTTCAAGAATTTCAAGCAGGCACTTTCCAGAGTCAAGAGCTATGTGGGAAGTATGAGGGAGTGTGGGATTAATTGGTTGGGCTTGAAATTTAAATTCCCTCTCATTTAGTGTCCAGCAAAACCGTATAACATGGATTTTTCCTTAACTAGGGCAGAGGAGCAGCGATGCTGGAAGTATTGGGTTACTCACAGAGGCTTTTTAAAGAAAGATGAGGTGCTTGAGTTTCCCTACAAATTTTCCTCCCTTCATGAACAGAGCTCAGTACAGGACTCAGACTCCAAATGATGTAAGTTGTTGCATGGGGACATGCAACAAGATAGTTGGGGGGAGATGTTGAGCCTAGAATTGGCCCCTTTTTAACCATCCTCGATCACATTTTCTTCCCTGTCCTACACCATTCAGCAAGCTAATTAGACCTATTGTCCTCACTTTATTCCCCAAACTGCCAAGGTATGACTGATCATTGCTTTATCTTATTAATGCTTATGATTGTGATAATTAAGGCTGTGTATCTCTCAATTGTGCTAACATGTTATGATTTATGAAGGTAGTTTGAGATAAGTGGACTGCATGAAGATGGGGCCAAATAAGTCTTGAAAGGAGGGATAATCGCCACTCAAGATAATCCTCTGATCATCAATTAAGGCACATGGTTCTAATGCAACATCTCAGACAGAGCTGTGATAAGGCAGTTGTAATAGAATGCGCTACAATTGGAGATCTTTAGTACATGGCTGCGCGAGTATGATTGCGGTTAGAAGAGATTGCTACTCTTGGGTCAATTAACAACTCTTCCATACTTTCCATGTCGTTACCATGACATGTTTGTAACAACTAGTGTTATTTAGGGCACCTGAAGATCAGAGATCTTCATGGCTGCCCTTTGTAATAGGATCAGATGTTATCATCTATATGTATAAACATGGGAAGCTGTCTCAACCCAGGGGGTTGGAAAATAGATAATTCATTCATTGTATTAGCAGTGGAAGCAACTTATGTAATCTTTTTTCTTTAATATAAGGAGTTACCTTTGGTTTAAGGGAGCTTCACATTGTTCAGCCAATATCTATGTGTGAAGGCTGGGCCCGCCTTCCACAAAGATTGCTGAGTTAATTTAGGACTTTTTAACTCAGTATTGTGTGGTGTCTTGTTGACTCTATTTCCTTTGTACGCGGCTGTAGTAAGTGTGGATTTTCAGTATAATTGTGATTACATCTTCTTGAGATTGGTAAGTGGTACAGAGTGACAGTCAACTGAGTAGGAAACTCTCTTTGTGTAATTCATGTGGTAGTTGTACACAGCTTGTTCATCCTGGAGTTTTAAGTTGTTATCCCACGAATCCTTGCAATTTATCTTTCCTGTTACGATTGATTGATTTTCATTCCTACAATTCAATTCCTTAAAGTAGCTGAACTCAATCCTTTGCAATTGAATTCCTAGATTACTATTTGATTTATGTTTATGGCTTTCAAGAGTAATCAGATTGAATAGGCAATTTACTTGTTCTGGAATGTGAATAGGATTTCCTTTTTATCTGCAATTGTCATTTGAATCTTATATCATTTTTCTTCGATGCATGGTAGGAAGTAATTGAAATTGTAGTATCTAGAAGATGAATGGAATTACACATATTCTTGGGATGGGCATAGTTGTTAGAGGATAAGAGTGTTCAATTACAGTGATTATGTGTTTAAGCATATACTGTGCATTTATCCTTTGAAATAAAAGACTTTCTCGAGTTGACAATAAATCTCGTATGCTCTGTATGTTGGTAATAATCTACCTGCATATTGAGTGCTCGACAAGTTCCTTCTCTAAGAGTGACATATTGATGGCTCCTTGAAGAGGAATAAGTCATATATTTATGCATAAAGTGTTTAACAAAGTATCAAAGAGGATATTTAAAATCATGATTAATCCTTGAGATATTAGAACAAAACACCAGAGTGAATAACTAAATGATGGCGTTCAACCACAAATAGATAGATCCATGTCTACATTAAATATTTTGAGAATGATGTGGTAACTACTACTTGAGTGGTCAAATTCCGGTAGCGAAAACGGTCGAGAGGGGTTTCGTTTGCTTGGAGGCCTAAGATCAAAACCCACTGCTCCTAGAAGGCGACATTTAAATCCGACCATGCTAAGGGTTGGTGCGGCTAGGCCGGATGCGATCCCGAGGTGATTTTGATGGCTTAGATGCCACTAGATCATGATTTTTCAAACCATAGGTTCACCCAACAAGTCACACGAAACTTAACAAAAAAAACAAAACTAATACCCGAGTGGAATGGACAAATATGGAAGTGTTAGTTTTTCATCACATTAAGCTAGCATTAAGATCTTAGGATATTTTCACTGTGAGAATAACAAGTACAACAATAAAACATAAGCACATCACAAGAGACAAGAGACACAAAGAGTTTTCCTCAGGGAAACCATAAAGGAGAAAACCCCGCAACTTCCTCTAAGATAGAATCAACACCAAAACAGTAAGAGATCTCCCAAAACAGCAGTAGTCTTCTGTCTTATGTCTAGTCCCAAAATTTCCTTCTTCAGTAGTGCGCCACACTTGGGAGAGCAAGTGAAGTATTTCCACAAGTGATAAATAGAGAGACTCTCACTCTCTATTTATATTCATCCGTTCACTTGAATTTCCTTTTCACACATAGGCTCAACCTAATAATTACTACTCGAGCCTACACCTTAATTAGTGTATAATAACTCAAGTGCCCCAAAACTGTAGGGACTTACCTAATGACTTGATATATCTTGATTACATTATTAATCCTACCGATCGGAACATCGGGGCATGACCACATGACTCAAATACATAATAGAAACATCCCGGAATAAACATCGGGTTACAATACATAAGATACATAGAAGAATACATTCCGAAGTTACATATACATCAACACTCCCTCTTAACTAGGAAGGTATTCTTTCGACACAATTTTCAGTGCTGGTCTTCTTCTCTGTATCAGCTGGATCATCTCATCTTCAAGTCATCTTCGTCTTCAAGTCATCATTAGATCTAGATCATCTTCACTGGATTGGATTTGGATCATCACTCGATCTGGATCACTACTGCTGGATCATCATTACTGGATCTAGATCATCACTCGATCTAGATCAACACTGGTGCTATCTCATGATTCTTCTTGTCATAGGAATTTCTACAGAGCCAACCCTTTTTCATGCTGGTTGTAGGCCTACCCTCATGTAGGTATTTGCCCAGCACTTATATCTGACCTGCTCGTCAGAAAGGCACGCCCAACACTCACATTTGATCATGTAGTAAACTACAATCCCATCAGAAAGGCCCAGCACTCACATTCACCAGTATGATAGGACACACCTACTATCATCTGTGAAATGGCTTAGCACTTACAACCACCAGCATGATAGGACACACCTACTATCATCTGTGGAAAGGCACAGCGCTCACATCCACCAGCATGGTAGGACACACCTACTACCATCTGTGAAAAGGCTCTGCACTTACAGTCACCAGCATGGTAGGACACACCTACTACCATCTGTGAAAAGGCACTGCACTTACAGTCACCAACATGATAGGACACACCTACTACCATCTGTGAAATGGCACAGCACTTACAGTCACCAGCATGATAGGACACGCCTACTATCATCTGTGAAATGGCATAGCACTTACAGTCACCAGCATGATAGGACACACCTACTATCATTTGTGACAAGGCTCAGCACTTACATCCATCCAGGTGGGAACACATCCTGCTCACAATGATGGAAGGGCATGCACTCATATCTGATCATGAGGGAACACATCCCAGCAATCATATCAGAATGGCCCCCAGTCCTCGACTGAGCTACCTGGTAACTGACCAGGCGCCTCCATTCTCCTAGAGAATGGAAATTACCCTTACATCCGACCTGCTCGTCAGAATGGCCAACACTCACATCTGACATGGAAGGAACTTAATCCTTTAGCCATGAATAGAATGGTTCAGCCCTTATATCTGATCTACTCGTCAGAATGGCTATGGATCTCAGCACTCATATCTGACATGGAAGGAACCAATCCTCTCACCATGATAGAATGGCTCAGCCCTTACATCTGACCATGGAAGGAACCATCCTCTCACCATGTGAGAATGGCTATGGGTCTCATCACTTTCTATGGGAGGAAGCCTCGATCTGGAGAACACCAAGTCTCTCTCTGAAGTACTCGAACTTCAGCCTAGCCAATGGCTTCGTCAATGCATCAGCTATCTGTTCCTCCTTCGCAACATACAGGAGCTTCAATGCTCCTCTCTGCACCATATCCCTGATATAGTGATACTTGATCTCGATATGCTTCAACCTGTCATGAAACACTGGATTCTCTGACAACTTCACGTAACTCTGGTTGTCACAATGTATACAAGTCGCATCTAACTAGAGATCAAATATATCAGACAGTAGTTTCCGCAACCATACTGCCTCACAACTAGATGAACAAGCTGCGACATACTCTGCTTCAGCTGTACTCAGTGCCACACAGGATTGCTTCCTGTTAAACCAAGAGATCACACCTGATCCCATACTGAAGCAACATCCCGAAGTACTTTTCCTTTCGATGGCACTACCTGCCCAATCTGAATCAACATAACCTTCCAGGTTAATCTTCTGATTCGCATCGTACTTGAGCCCATAATCAATTGTACCCTTTAGGTACCTCAGAATATGCTTTGCAGCAATCAAGTGAACACTTCTCGGATCTGTCAAGTACAGGCTCAAGGTGTTCACAGCAAAGAAAATGTCTGGTCTCATGTTTGTCAGGTACATCAATGACCCAATCATCTGACGATACATCGCAGCATCAATCGACTCTGACAAAGCATCACTCAATAGCTTTAGGTTCGATGCCATAGGTGTGGTCATGCAGTCCATCATCCTGAATCTCTTCAGAATCTCTATTGCATACTTCCCTTGTCCAAGGAAGATCCCATCTGTACTTTGCCACACCTCCATGCCTAGAACAATAGTGCATCGACACATAACAGGAGCATCACTGGTATTCTGTCTTCAACCTTGATGCAAAGGTTGAAATCCACTTTACTCTCAGTAAAGCTTAGAATCATAAGTAATCTTCCCATCCTATCGTACCATGTCGAACCCCAGGATCTTCTGCAATCACTCCCTCTGAAGCGGAGCATCATACTCCCTCTGTCTTCCATACTCTTTGCACTGAAACATTCTGTACTGGAGTGACAAGTAGTGTCCATCTAGGATCACTGGATACTAAGATCCTCTATCTTGAACTTCTTCAAAAGTTCATCTTGCACCCATCTGTGAGCTTGTCATCCTCTATCAACCTTGTGGAAAAGGTTAAGATATTCATCAAGCTCATCATGTATGCGTTATCCCATGGGTGTCTTCTAAACTCGTACAAAGCTTTCTTTCATTTGCACACATGATTATGCATTTCATGTGACTTCACTTCTATTAGCTATAAATGTTTCTTTGTAGACTATGCCTTCTCTTCATGAGAAGCCTCATGCTACGAATCTTGCTTTGTATCCCACGATGTTTCCATCTACTGCATGATGGAACTATGAACTTCTCTTCAGGTCTCGATACTACGCCTAGACATCATTCTTCTTGAACTGATCTTCCCTTTCTTCTTGGTGGCTAGAAGGTTCTGCATCAATGATGTCACTGCACTCATCATATTATTCTTTGTCTTTGAACTGTCATCACTTGTTCTTCGGAACAAGTTTTCATTCTTCTTTGCTTGTAGGCGATTATGTGTGCGATCTTTCCTACAAGTCAAATGCAATTGTATGGTTAGAAACATTTCATAAGGAATATTTATACTAGCAAACACTTATGCATAAATATATGATCATGCAAC
>LPNX010442597.1:33735-44948 GCA_001517045.1 Pseudotsuga menziesii
TGTTTTCAAAAGTCATGTAATCTAAAAAAAACATTATTTCTTGAAAAACAAGACATTTAAAAAACATCATTTACTAAGTAAATAGAATAAATAAAGTGTGCAGATTCTATATAATGGCACATTGGTACCCCTCATTTTTAAAATATACAACTTCTAAAAAAAATTATCTCTTAAAAGACATGACTTTCAAATACACCATTTATTTAATAAATCGAATCTACATAGTATGGAAATTATACACGATCACACGTTTTTTTATAAAATCAACAAAGTGTGCAGATTCTTAATAATGTGTAGATTCTTAATATATAGAATCAACAAAGTGTGCAGATTCTTAATAATGTGTAGATTCTTAATATATAGAATCAACAAAGTGTGCAAATTCTATATAATGGCACATTTTTATATATTGTGCATGCAATTGGTAAGCGAAAGAGCTTAGTGCCCCTTGTTTTAAAAATTTACGATTTCTAAAAAATTCACTCTATTTCTTAAAAACAATACTTTGAAAAAAAATGTCATTTGCTTAATAAATTGAATAAACAACTTTTCACATTCTACATGATCGCACACTTTTATAGATTCCACCTATGATTAGAAAGAGAAATAACTTAATACCCTTGTTTTTGAAAATCGTGACTTTAGAAAAAATTAATTTCTCTCTTTAAAAACATGACTTTTTGAAAAACGTCATTTGTTTAATAATTTGGACCAACAAAGTGTGCAAATTCTACATGATCACACATTTTTTTATCCATTGTGCTCACAATTGGTATGAGTTGTACATATTAGTACCCCTATTTTTTTAAATCAAGTTTCCTATGGAGACTTACGTTATTTCTGAAAAAACATGACTTTTAATCAAACTCCATTTATCTCTTAAATCAACTTTACGAAGTATGCACATTTACACATAATCAAACCTTTAAGTACATTGTGCATACAATTGTAAACATGAAGAGCTTAGTAACACTTATTCAAAAATCACGACTTCTAAAAGCATTACTTTATTTCGTAAAAAACATGATTTAAAAATCATGACTTAAATAAATGCATTTGTTTAACTAATCAAATAGAAGAAGTATGCACATTTTACATAATTCCACAGGAACAACTTAGTAGCCATCGTTTTTAAAAATCGCAACTTTTAAGAAAATTAGTTTATTTCTTAAAAAACAATTTTTTTTAAGAAATTCCATTTATTTACTAAATCGAATAAACAAAGTAAGAATATACTACATTTTCGCACAATTTTATGGGTTGCACACGCAATTTGTAAGAGGAATATATTAGTACCCCTTGTTTTAAAAAATCTCAACTTCTATTTTTTTTTAAACACGACTTTTAAAAATATGACACATTTTTAACAATTTCTATCAAAAAACTATGCACATTATGTATGATCGCACTTTTTTATATATTGTGTACACAATTGGTGTCAAGAATATCTTATGTTTTTGTAAAAATCATGTTTAAAAAAAAATTATTTCTTAAAAATCGTGATTTAAAAAAATGAAATTTCTTTAATAAATCAAATAAATAGAGTATGCACATTCTACATAATAACACCTTTCTATACATTGCACACACAATTATTAAGAGAGAGAGTTTAGTACCCCATGTTTTTAAAAGTCATGACTTGTAAAAAAATTACATTATTTCCTAAAAAACAAGACTTTTTAAAAACACTATTTGTTTAATAAATCAAATAAACCAAGTTTTTTCAGTCTACATTATCACACCCTTTTATAGGTTGTGCACAAAATTGGTAAGAGAAATAACTTACTAACACTCATTTTAAAAAGGACTTCTAAATAAATTACTTTATTTGTTAAAAACAAGTATTTAAAAAAAAAACAGTTCTTTAACCAATCGAATAAACAAAGTATGCACTTTCTACATAATCATAGATTTTTGTAGTTTGCAAATGAAATTCATAATAGGAATAGATTGGTACCACTCATTTTATAAATTTACGACTTTAAAAAAAAAAATTATCTCTTAAAAGACAAGACTTTCAAAAACACAATTTATTTAATAAATTCAATCCACATAGTATGAAAATTCTATATCATCACACATTTTTATACATTGTTCATGCGATTGGTAATAGTATAACCCTTGTTTTTATAAATCATGTCCCCACAAAAAAAAAATCTTGAAAAACAAGAGATTTAAAAAAAATTAGTTACTTAATAAATAGAATAAACAAAGTGTGTTGATTCTATACAAAGGGACCTTTTTATATATTTTGCATGCAATTGGTAAGACAAAGATATTAGTTCCCATTGTTTTAAAGAATTGCGATTTCTAAAAAAGTCAGTTTATTTCTTAAAAACAATACTTTGAAAAAAAATGTCATTTGTTTAATAAATCGAATAAACAAATTTTACACATTCTACATGATTGCACACTTTTATAGATTCCACATGCGATTGGAAGGATAAATAACTTAATACCCTTGTTTTTGAAAATCAGGACTTCAGAAAAAGAAAATATTTTATTCCTTTAAAAACATGACTTAAGAAAAAAAATATTTTATTTCTTTAAAAACATGACTTCAGAAAATAAATATTTTATTTCTTTAAAAACTGAAACATGACTTCAGAAAAAAATATTTTATTTCTTTAAAACCATAACTTTTTGGAAAACGTCATTTGATTAATAATCTGGACCAACAAAGTATGCAAATTCTACATGATCGCACTTTTTTATACATTGCGCTCACAATTGGTATGAGTAACATATTAATACCCTTATTTTTTTAAATCATGTTTTTATGGAGAGTTATGTTATTTGTTAAAAAAACATGACATTTTTTTTTATCAAACTCCATTTGTTTATAAAATAATCTTCAACCTATGCACATTTCCACATAATCAAACCTTTAAATACTTTGTGCACAAAATTGTAAACATGAAGAGCTTAGTACCACACTTCTTTTAAAAATCATGACTTCTAAAAACATTACTTTATTTCTTACTAAACATGATTTTAAAAGAATAGCATTTCTTACATAAATCAAATAAACAAAGTATCCACATTCTACATAATAACACCTTTCAATACACTACACACATAGATGGTAATAGGAAGAGCTCATTATCCCTTCTTTTTAAAAATCATGACTTTTAAAAATATTACTTCATCTCTTTAAAAACAAGACTTTAAAAAATGCCATTTGTTTAATAAATCAAATAAGCAAAGTATGTGCATTCTACATTATATCACCTTTTTATAGGCTGTGCACTTAATTGTTTGGAAGAATAACTTACTATCACTCATTTTTTTTAAATGTGATATCTAAAACAATAACTTTATTTCATAAAAAACACATATTTTTAAAACCTCTATTTGTTTAATAAATTGAATAAACGAAGTATGTAATTTTATACATAATAACACCTTTGTGTACATTGTGCACAAAATTTGTAAGCTGAATATTTTAGTACCCCTCCTTTTTAAAAATCATGACTTCTAAAACAAATATTTTAATTCTTAAAAAATAAGTTTTTAAATAACACATTTAATTAATTAGTTGAATAAATTATGACTCATAAAATAATTACTTTAATTATTCGAAAACATGATTTAAAAAAAAAATATTATCTATTTAATAAATGGAATAAACAAATTTTGCTCATGCTACATAATGTCACCTTTTTATACATTGTGCACACGGTTGGTTAGAGGAAGATCTTAGCAAACCTCATTTTTAAAAGTGGCATTTTCTAAAAGCCATTTATTTAATAAATGCAATCAAGAAAGTATTTGCATTCTATACAATGGAACCATTTTATACATTGTACACGCAATAGGTAAGAGTTAGAGTTTAATGTCCCTTCTATTTAAAAATTACGTATTCTAAGAAAAGTTACTTTATTTCTTAAAAAATAAGGCTTTCTTAAAAGCGCCATTTGTTTATTGATTCAAATCAACAAAGTGTCCACCTTATGCATGATCACACAATTTTATAGGATTTGCATGCAATTGTCAAGAGGAATAACTTTGTCCCCGTCGTTTTTAAAATCGTGTTCTCTAAAAAAATTCTTTGCTTCTTAAAAACAAATCTTTTTAACAAACACCATTTGTTTAATAATTTTAATTGACAAAGTATCCACATTTTTCATAATCGAATAGTTTTGTACATCACGGACACAAAATGTATGTGGAAGAGATTAGTACCCCTTGTTTCTTAAAATCATGACTTAAGATTTTTATCCTTTCTTTCTTAAAAAACATGACTTAAAAAATGCATTTGTTTAACCAATCAAATAGAAAAAGTATGCGCATTTTACGTAATTCCACATTTTATGCATTGCGCATGCTATTGTTAAAAGGAACAACCTAGTACCCATCGTTTTTAAAAATCACAACTTCTAAACAAATTAGTTTATTTCTAAAAAAACGAGACTTTTTAAGAAACGCAATTTGTTTACTAAATCAAATAAACAAAGTAATAATATTCTACATGATCGGACATTTTTATAGCTTGCACACACAATTGGTAAGAGGAGTGTCACACAACCATATCATCAAAACGAAAAAAAAATCCTTTTAATTGTAAAAATATATTTCCTCTTTGGACAATCATCTTTATAATACTGTGAATGGTCATGTACCTGTATCATATCAATGTTATTCTAGGAAGGATTGCGACAAATTACTTTCATACTTTGACATTGTAACGTCCCCAAATCAAATAACAAGGTTTTCAGAGCTTAAAACTACTTATACCCTCAAAATGATTAAAATTAAAATTTAAGAGACAATATAAAGTAATCCTTGAAAGGGTGTTCGTTGTTTTGAGGAAGCTTACTATCTCTAAGCGGGCATAGTTCAAATTGTATTATGGTCAACCATTCAAATATTAATACATTAGGCTCGGACCTTAATCAACTTTCTGTCCACATTAGATGTAATGTAAGATGAAACATAAGATATAACAAATTAGGTGCACCTAAGATAAGTTTGAGACAAGAACAAACCAATATCAACAAGAACAAAAATCTTCTTTGAATGACTAATTATGAACATCCATCCTTTACGACTAAGAGTGATAATATAAGAATAAAACACCTTATAGATCATTTTGTAGCATCATAAATCAATTGTCTTAAATTTGATCATTGTAACCCTACCTTATCTAAAATATGTAAAACACTTATCATATACGAGACCTTTCTTTAATAAGTATTCGAGCCCATGCAAGAGTTTATTTGGTAACTAAGAAACTGATAAGAGGATTGCTTTTGTACCTAAAATTTTGACCTTACTTGTCTCCAGTAAGAAGACATTTAAGCACTATGTTCCCATCTATTCAACTCAAACATCATAGACTCAAAATTCACATGGCATTATAATTTAATTCGTATCCCCAAACCTTAAGATTTAAGTTCCAACATAGGAAGGGGAAGGATGTACTTATTGTGGTAGTTTTTTCCTGAAATTCTATTATCCTGTACTTTATGTAAAATTCTTAAAATGGTTTTACATCCCAATCTCCATCATTTTATTAACCGAGCAAACGAGCCTTGTCATAATGCATAAAAAAATCATTCTTTATTATATCAATTACAGCATATAAGATACCATTTAAAGGAAAATCCTGCACCAATCAACATCAATACAAAATCGAAAATACTATGGGTTACGTCCACAAAAATTGTCACATCCTATGACATTTATTTTATTAAAGAAAATTTACAATCAGCAGCATAATCGTTACCATATTCTCTTTCAGTTCTCCTTAGAGACTCTCATAGAGACTATTTCTAATTATTCAATACTAAGGTCAAAACTGTGGCATGAATTCTAACTGGCTCTTTTCAATATCCCAAGCAAGAATACCAAGATACTTTCCAAGGTTTAAGATAAACTTGGTGGGTTACCGATCCTTACTCAAATATATGAATACAATTTAACTTACTTTCATACGCACACAAGGAAGCATCATTTACATATATCTATATATATATGCTATCTATGTGAAAATGTTTACTCGGGACTAAATCATACAAGTGCAGACCATGACTTATATGGCCAATGCAGATCTGAACTTGGGTGCGGCAATGAAATCTAATGTATACATCCCACGCCGACACTGAAACCATGCACAAATAATGAGATAAAAACAAATCCATCTATACAATGGATCTACCTTCAACGCTACATCAACCATTTCGTAACCTGTGTAAACAGTGGCAGTCATGATCATTGCCCAGATTTGGAATAATCGAAACCAAAAGTTCAGACCTGGATTTAGTGTTTTTTTGGGAGTGTAGAACTATACAAAGCTATCCATAGGGTGACATAAATGATCCATATCCTATTCCAGTATCAGAGGACATGATTATCGCTCAGATCTTATGGGGGTAGCGAACCTGTTAGTTATCCTCCAACACAATTTCCCACAGATTAAGCACCATGATAGAAAAGTGTATACCACAATGTTAAGGGAACCACATGGGGGCGAGGTGGTCAACATTCCAGACAGAAAGTAAGGGTTTGAGCCTTCATAATCAATGCAACAAAAAGGAGGTCATGTTCTATACTGCTCATATTCTTAGATTCATATCTATATATCGAGACAAAGGGTTATTAAAATACATAAATACTTCCATATCCAACAAGATATGATCTAAGTACTCTTGAATTCCTCTGTATTTAATATATTCAGAGCTATAAACCTAGGCAGAGGGTTACATGCAATAGGTCCTTCTGTTGAACCAAATTCACATGCATCTAAGTTTCTGAAATGAAATAATCCAAAACGCACCATATTGACACCACAAAAATTTTGATCGATACCTTTAAAACATGCTGGCTTAGAATGTCGATCCATATCTTGCACAGATCGCATGCATCCATCGGCAGCAATCCCTATTGGGAAAAAGCCCAAAATCTTCAGATCCTCCAGTGTTTCCTCCTCTAAACACCGAGACCATTCATATAAAACATAGAGATCAGTCTCTTCAAAAATGAACAGGCCTTTCTCTTCAAATCGCGTAGAGATCAGCCTATTCCAAAGCGTGGAGATCCTCTCTCCTTCAAAATGCAGAGACCTCGTCTCATACGCCGAGATATATTCAAAAATAAACACTGATATCTATTCTTCAAAACATAAATGCAGATATCTATTCTTAACACACAGAGATCTCTCTTCAATCGAAGAGAGCCTCCCTTCATGAAGACGTAGGGATCTATCTCCTCGAGAAAGGGCACAGAGGTCTCTCTTAACAAGCAACCACCGAGTTTTCCTCCCCAAAATGCGTTATGGGAATTAAATCCCTTACCTTCCCCTAACAAGTATTACTCACCTCGGGGTGTCTCTTACAGAAAATCCCAAGAAATTAGGGGCATGGCTGATTTCGAGGGAGTCATCTAGGTAAAAAGCCATTACTTTTTCTTAAATGGTTCACTATTCTCAAGGGTGATCTCACTCCTTTAGCGCCACAATATAATGTGTCATGCTCTACTGAAATAAGCATGCATCCTACGCCCCCTCTTTTTTGAGAATAATCGAAGGAACATTGGTTACTTAAAGGTATAAGAATCTCCCATAACTACCTCTCCTCTACTAGTTTTATAATTATTTTAAACTTATAGCTTTGAGTGTTGTTCCCTTTTGTCAAAAGAAGTTTGGAGGAACACCTCTCCCTTTCTCATAAAAAAAAATGCACACCCTTCCCAAACTTGCTTTTATATAGGCAAGAAATTATCTAGGCGATGTAGCTCTATGCTAGTCAAGAGGAAGTATAGCTGCCCACTATGTCATTATAGGAATAGAAGTAGCCCAAGGTAGTATTTCATTACTTATTTTATCAAGGATACTCTATATAGAATCTTATAGAGTATAATTTGGGTCTATGCTTATAACGATAATCCATTCTCATTAAGGTACTATAAATACCTTTTGAGAATTACTCTTGTAGAAGAACCTTATCATCTTTAATAATTTTAAGATGGATATGATAATTTTCTTAAGGTGAAGCTTGAGCCTAATCTTTAAAAAAAAAAAAAGGTTCTAGGGGAACTTCTTGGTAATTGATACCTTAAAGTGTATTAGGTAAAGTTATCCTTAAGGCCCAAAGGCGATTTAGTCCACTTAGGAATTACCTCAACCTAGGATGACACCCTTGGTCGTTAAAACATTTATCCGTCTTTCAATTACCAAGGGTCCACTCATTGTTTTAAGTTTTCCCCCTAGTGAATTTAGAGTTTGGCGATTAAGTTGCGTCAAACCCTTAAGTCTACTTAGGCAATTTATAGATTTCTAGGTCTTGTTTCTGGTGGGGCCTTGGCCTTGAGCTCCTCACCAAAAACAATTACAATAACTGTTCATAATCACAAGGTATTTGGGGGCATGTAGGAGGGATATTACATCCTCCTCCCCTTAAAAAAAACACCGTCCTCGGCGTTCATGTCTTGCGCCAGTCTCCTTCTCCTCATGAGCCATCTTTTCTTGCTTCACCTTTCATGTTCTTATCTCTCTTAACATTTCCTGACTTCTCGCAAGTCGCCACTTTGTCAAAACCTATAGTTTCCTATCAAAATTTCATGATTCAGTTCAAACCTCATCTCACTCACATCATTGCGTAACCTAATAGGTAACTGCCTCCATCGGTAAGCGAACCTCATCTGGAGACACGTACCTTATTGGAAACACCTCATCGTGGAACCTCATCATTATCGTATCTCAAGTGGATCATACCTCATCGTGGAAACATAAAGCATCGTACCTAATTGCTCGTACCTCATAGCTAATTGTGTGATCGAACCTCTACCTACGTTCTCGGCGAAAAATACTCTACATGCTGTAGAGCATTAAATGAGACGGTGGTCGCACTGTCCGCCGTCGGATCCTTTCCAAAGTAAGATCCAACGGAGGACAGTGCGACCGCCGTCGCATTTAATGCTCTACAGCATGTAGAGTATTTGTTGCCTACGTTCTCATCATGTGCTGTGTCTTCATTAGCTACGTGTCATCTTGGTACTTGTTAGAGTGTTGGCTATTGCGGGCTGACTGAATGCGAACTGACTTTACTATGGCGAACTGAAAGCATATGGAAAGGGGTAGTAAGTAAAGGTTATTAATAGTTCATAGGGCTGAGAAAGTAAGTAAGAGGGGAAAGGAGTGATTTACCTAAAGTAATAAAGAGCGTAAGGATGTTCCAAATTAGGAGTTACCAAGGCTGTAGGGATGAGGTAGTGTAGCAGCTTATTGATTCGTCCGCATTTATTTTTGACTATTCTATCTCTCGCTTATGGGGAGTGAAAGCCTTTTTCACTTCCTCCTTTTTTGGAGGGGGAAAAGAGAATATTCCACTGGGGTTGAGAACTCACATTTAATTTAGTGAACTCTATCCATTCTAGCATTTAAAGAGGTAACGTTATTACACTCTGGTGGAAGAACGACTATAATATGAAGAGCTTGTTTTTTATTTTGGAAGAATTGCATTTTACTTAGTTTCACACGTACAGATAGGGGTAAAGAAGTATGGGGGAAATAGAACTGCACCATCTATAACTAAGATAGATAGGCGGTTGGGCGAAGGATAGATAGAAGATAGTCACCGCACCAGAGGGATATAGTGTGTTTGGTAAGTCTATTGATAGGAGGATTTTTAGCTATAAGAAGGCATATTGAAACACCTTCGAGTCAACAATACCATAACCTTGGTAATTTCTTGGTGGGATTGCCCAATTAGTTATTTAAGTCATGAGTTAATTATGTATGAGATTATGCCATTGAGCTAAACTGTGAGCAAAGGTAAAAGGTAGGTCAGGTTAACCCCCATTTTGGTGGGTAGCTTCGATCTTCGTTCTGGGTTACAAGAAAGATTACCATCGATCCAACAGAGAAAGAGATGGTCCTGACACATACCCTACCCCTTCAGTTAAGACTCCACAGATAAGTTCCGTTCACCCAGACCCATGACTGAACGATACAAAACACATGGTTCATTCCTGTAGGCATAACACTGAACGCTATGCAACATAGGGTTACTACCTATATCAGTACACTTAACGACACGGTACAGGAGGTCCTACAGATACATAGCGGAATTAACTACTGCTAATTAGAACTCAGATTGTGAACTATTCATTGCATTCAGAGCCGCAAAAAGAAGAGAAAATGGATGCTGCTCGGTGACAAGTCAGTTCTCTATTATATCCCTCTCAATTACAGTCCCTTTTTAATTAATTTCAGAACACGCTTTTATCCATATAGCGTATACTATTACATTGTTCTAAATTGACGGTCACGCGAGGCATTCGGCTAATTCATGGATCATTCTCTGTACCATGTCTTATGCATATCGTTGAAAGTTAATAGTTTAAACGTTATCGCTGTGTGTATTATCCTTATGGTTGAACCAAGTTAATGGTTTAAGCATATCGTTGAACTAGGTTAATGGTTGAAACATTATTGCTGCAACTAAACAGAGTATATAATAGTTATTATAATTAAAGTATCCATTTTCAATTTTACCTTTGATTTGTTTATGCAAAAATTCCATAACAACATGGATTTGAAATTTGATTTATTTTGTGTGAATAAAATACTTTCGCCATTTTAAAAGGTTAATATACAACGTCAACATTTAATTATGTCCACAATATTTTGAAAAACAAACAACATTCTTAAAATAAATACAAATTTATTTTCAACGAGATAATTTAGTAAATCTTTAATTTTTTTTTGTCTTCGTCCCATTAAAAAAGCAAGTTCTGTTTAACATGTCTACAAAATATTAATTTCTTGTTCCATATTTATTTTGATTTGGTTAATAAATCATAAAATCGTTATGAAGTTTAACTGAACATTGCGAACTTTAGTGTATTCATTTTATATGATTAACAAATCATAAAAGGGTATAACGAAGTTTAACTAAACATGTACTTTAGTATATTCATTTTATATTGTTAATAAATCTTATGAAGTTTTAACTAAAACATTGTGAATTTTAGCGTTCTCAACTCGTTTAGGAGATGAAAAAAGAATCGATATTAATTGTCATTTCAAAGATTCAACCTACATTTTGTATATACAGATTTGGAGTCGTTTACATGATTTATTTTTGAATATTTATTTTGTACATAAGATGGTGTAGAATTGTTTATATAGTTTATGTTATTATAATATTGGGTGAAATAGTGTGTATTTATTTTAAAGAGATATTATGATTAAGAAAATATTAAATAATCAT
>LPNX010442597.1:49576-82639 GCA_001517045.1 Pseudotsuga menziesii
TTTTTTTGTAAGTTTTGAAATTGTTAGAAAAAATGTTTGTTTTTTGAGGCTAATTGACTATCAAATCTAATGAGAATTCCTAAGAACCAGAAAGCAAATAATATATCATTATTTCTGGAGTGAAATAGAAATGACCTCTAACAACATATAGGTTTAGGTCAACAAAATAGACAAAACATCTTCTAGCAATTTTTTTGTGATTACTAATAATTCTATGAAGTTTAGTTATATTATAATTGCGTCTCTATTAAGAATTTGTTAAATAATATTATGATGAAGCATTTCGTAATTGGTATGATCAACTTTACCCGCTATCTATACAACTTATAAATTTGTTACACTCATTTTTATTTTAATAAAAAAACAATGATAAACTTCATAATATTTTGATTGTTTTTTAATTATATTTATTCATTATTTTTTTTTAAATATATATTTTATAACAAATATAATTGAGTAGATGAAATGATTATTTAATATTTTCTTAATCATAATATCTCTTTAAAATAAATACACACTATTTCACCCAATATTATAATAACATAAACTATATAAACAATTCTTCACCATCTTTATGTACAAAATAAATATTCAAAAATAAATCATGTAAATGACTCCAAATCTTTATATACAAAATGTAGGTCGAATCTTTGAAATGAGAATGAATATCCATTCTTTTTTCATCTCCTAAACGAGTTGAGAATGCTAAAATTCACAATGTTTTAGTTAAAACTTCATAAGATTTATTAACAATATAAAATGAATATACTAAAGTACATGTTTAGTTAAACTTCGTTATACCCTTTTATGATTTGTTAATCATATAAAATGAATACACTAAAGTTCGCAATGTTCAATTAAACTTCATAACGATTTTATGATTTATTAACCAAATCAAAATAAATATGGAACAAGAAATTAATATTTTGTAGACATGTTAAACAAAACTTTCTTTTTTAATGGGACGAAGACAAAAAATTAAAGATTTACTAAATTATATCTCGTTGAAAATAAATTTGTATTTATTTTAAGAATGTTGTTTGTTTGTCAAAATATTGTGGACATAATTAAATGTTGACGTTGTATATTAACCTTTTAAAATGGCGAAAGTATTTTATTCACACAAAATAAATCAAATTTCAAATCCATGTTGTTATGGAATTTTTGCATAAACAAATCAAAGGTAAAATTGAAAATGGATACTTTAATTATAATAACTATTATATACTCCGTTTAGTTGCAGCGATAATGTTTCAACCATTAACCTAGTTCAACGATATGCTTAAACCATTAACTTGGTTCAACCATAAGGATAATACAGGCAGCGATAACGTTTAAACCATTAACTTTCAACGATATGCATAAGACATGGTACAGAGAATGATCCATGAATTAGTCGAATGCCTCGCGTGACCGTCAATTTAGAACAATGTAATAGTATACGCTATATGGATAAAAGCGTGTTCTGAAATTAATTAAAAAGGGACTGTAATTGAGAGGGATATAATAGAGAACTGCCTTGTCACCGAGCAGCATCCATTTGCTCTTCTTTTTGTGGCTCTGAATGCAATATGTAAATATATTGCCAAAAGGAGGACTAAGCTAGAAAGACATAGACAATCTTCCTCTGCCAAATCCTGAAATACTCGCAACAACTAACGAAATAGTATTGGATCGTTCAAACGCAGTCCTCATTCTGGTATGTGCCCTCATTCTGACACGAGTCATTGCACTTTGGATCTGCACATTTTACAGTTGAAGAAAAACCCTTTTGCATTCAGGCTGGCGGTCCTAGTTACATGTATATTTTTGGGTACAGGTGTCTGCGAGCGTGAAGCCACCACTCCCCACGATTTTTTAGTGCCGAGACAGGATCCATGGAGACCTGCACCATCTTGGCGAGTTGCTGGAATGTTCCGTTGCCATGGGTAGAACCAGCTTCCTCGGTTTCCATGTGATGAAGAGTGCGTTCTCTTATCTAAGCAATGTGGTAGAGCACTCTGGGGTGAGAGGACGAAGAACCAGAAGACCAGGAACCCAACAACCCAACAAAGCCCCCGACCACCTTACCTGTTGCATAAAGTTATTATTTCATGGAGCACGGGCAATTGAAATTCAAAATTCAAATTCTTTTGGAATCCGGTCGTTGGATAAGACATCTATGATGCATGATATGCATGCACATGTATATGGCATGATATCGCTTCCTCAACTCAGCGGACGGTGGACCGTGGATGTAGCCGGAAAGCTTTGCTGAAAAATGAGATGGGCACCAAGAGTCACATTCTGTAAGAGCCCCCGCAGCATCAATCACTCTGCTGCGGGGTGCTTATTGCTTGCCCTAATGGATGATGGGCATGGAGCATGACTGCTCAAACAATGGATACCGAAAATGTCTTGACGGGAAAACTGAAACGCACAGATGATTTAGATATGTTAGACCGTGCGGCAGCATTAAACACTCTGCTGCATGGAGAGTATTGCTCGCCTCACTTTACCCCCTTCCCTGTGAATATTCAAATTGAGTATCTTACCAATAGAGTAAGTAGTCCTCCTCTTCCCTGTGGCAACAACCTCCTGAACATGGTGTATTAAGCTGGGACAAAATATCAAGCTGGCGGGGGCCATAAGAAAATATTATTAAAGAAAAGAAACTTTTTATAGCTCAAAAGTAGCTGGCTTACCCTTAAGTTTACCCGTTATCACAGGATGCCTTTCATTGGCTGGGCCAGGGTACTCTGCTTTTGATTAGGGGGGTCCTTCAGGATGCAAGATGAAAAAAGATTCATGGCTGGCTCCCTGGCCGGCAGGATCTGCCATATTTAGCAATTGACGGATCGTCAGAAAAGGAAATAAGTTATAGTAAACCAGATTAAAAAAAACCACTATTATTCGCTATTTTATTTCAGACTGTTTAGGTAGTTAGTTAGTCATCACAGAGAATTTCAAGTTTTTATTTATCAATATTAGCATTTAATAAACTTTCTATATGAGCGCGGCATTGATTCAGTTACTTCTTGATAAACCCAAGTCCTTTTGTGGAAGCCTTCAAATGCAAGAAGCCAGGATTCAAATACATGTTGATAACGGTTGGCGGGTGCAAATAACAATTGTGGGAATGTTGGCTAGTGGAAATAACTATGATGGTGGTTAGTGCGGCCTTGCTTAGATTGGATCTGGTTATTGGCGGCAGTAACTATAGTTTATACAGTAGCAGAAACAGATATTATACTTATAATACTACCCTTTTGTAATAGGTTTTCTACTGCCCCACTTGATGATGGAGACACGCTTACGCAGGCAGCGCGTTGATCATTAATAAGCAAATATACTTCCCTCTCGACGAGGAACGAATGAACGCTAACGCCTTGAATCAACCCCTTCAGCCCAATACAGATACTTAGCCACTGCTACCCCAAAGGCAAGGGAGGGGGGCGTGGAAAACAAAAATAGATATGCTCATAGATAATGTGTATTTAACCGCTAACTTAATTGGCAGTTGGATACGCTTTTGAATAACACTACTACACCAAGTCCACTTTATACCAATTACACCAAATGCTATTATTTTATATTCTCATGAATCTAAATCTTATTTTCAGGGGGACAGTTACAATGGACTCATCGTGGTGTATAAAAGGAAGTTATTCTTTATCCAATTTTAGTTTTCAGTACGTTTATAGAGATTCGGTAGGATCACTTTAGCTTGCTAGGAATACTACCACGTGCTTTTGTGGGAGCCTTCAGATCCAAAATGGAAGGATTGAATCTCATTCTGGATGGCGGTAGACGCTAGACGGCAAAAGAGAGAGATTTACCTATGGACAGATCGGACCAGGCAATTTAGAAAGAAGTAACTTTAACATGAATTCAACAAACTATTTAGCATAATCTTGTATAGAATGAAATCACCTACTACTTTGGGAACTCATCCAGTTACTCCTTTGGAATAAGAGAAAATCAGATTTGGATTCGACCCTGGAAAAAGCCTTCGGATCAGTATCAAAATAAGCCTTTGGTCACGATCCTATGACCTTATTGGTACGTCTTGGGTTGCCTCGGGAAATCAGACATTACCACCTTCCCCTTACTACCCATAGCTTAAACGCTTTGAGCAGCCTTACAATGGATGCTTTGAGCAGCCTTACAATGGTCCACCAGAACACACGCACCAAAATAACATTTCGTGAACATTTAGTCTTGGATACCACGAGTTGGAAATACTTAAGTACTTCGCTACGCCCCCATATTCGGGAAAGAATATGCTGGGGGATCACTCGTATTCGTTTAACTTCTTTTCAGGTTTACAGGATAGGATACAATGCCTTAACCTTTTTCAATGGGGCTTCTGGCCATGCTACCTACTAACACTACTACCCCGCATCACAACGACCCCGGATTTAGAACGAGCACTGGTTGAGTAATTATAACGCTACCGACACCCCCCTTGTTCATTTAGATTGATTGTTTCATACCGACCCCTAAAATCCTCACCTCCTTTCCTACTGACCCCGACCCATTGTTACACCCTTTCTACTCAATCTTAGCTCCAGTTCAAATAAAACAGAGATAGGAAGGACACCGGGCAGGAAGAAGATATAGAGCAATAGAGAAAGATAGCGACGAGAGAGCGAGAGATAGGAGTAAACATGGGCGGGAATACAAAGGGCGGTTTCTTTCTCACCTTCCCCATGATCTCCCCTGGAGGCCAAACTACATGATGAGGAATTGAAATGAAACGAACACCCCCGCTGGTTAAGAATAAGAACTAAGTGCAATCATTTACGGACCTACCACCTACCATGGGCACACTACCCCACAAATATTCTTTCTACTTAGAGAAGAGCTTAAGCCTTACACTAGCAGAACCTTGTTCCTACAGAGAATGAGCCGGACGGAATAATCTGTTTTTCCTCAGATGCTCCTCAACACATGTATGGGAATTCAAAAATAGCCGAGGAATGCTGCTTGGACTAATGCTTATTATAATGTTGTCAGGAATGATCCTTTCTTAATTATGACCCTTTCCGAGTGACCTTTCAATTGCTCATGGGAATAATGGGGCCTACCTCCTACCTACTTCTTCTCGTTCTCTACCCTTCTGACACTGTGCGAGGAAGAAGATACGCTCCAGATTCGAATGATGCTAATTATGCCGGTTCGACTGATACTGATGCTGCCGTGTACAACTGACATGATTTGAATGCCCGGTTACGAATGACCCTTTCCACTGCTGGGAATGAATGCTCTCGGAAATGATCCGGTTCAATAATGATTTTAATCCCGTACTCGACTGATAATGGGAATGCTCTCAGAAATGCTGGGAGCCAGTTCGATTGATGCTGCTGGGGCTGCTGGTCATGTAAAAATGCCAGTATGGAAATAAAGCCGGGAATAATAATAATAATGCGGGAATGACGTGTTTGACTGCCCGTGTTCCATAATGCTGATGGGCCCTTACCTCCTACCTACTTCTTCTCTAATACTCTATCTACCCTTTACTGAGGGAGGAAGTCATACACTCTAGAGTCAAATGAGAACCACTTTAAAATACTACTTATGTCTGACCAATCCTCTTCTTCAGGCATGCAATTAAGGGCATGCTCATCATCCTCTTAAACTACCTCCTCCACATCAACACGGAGATCTCTTTCTGCCTTTGTAGATTTTCAATTTATTGGAAAAAAGAATATTCCTTTTGCTACTCCTTCAGTGCTTGGGAACCCTCAGCTTAAGAATTGACTTCAAATTTGGTAGCCTCATTGTTGATGTTCACTTCAGCCCTTGTTATGGTTGTTTCTTTTTTGGAAACATTTTAACCTTTTGCTCGCTTACCCATCCATGTATGTGTACTTAGATGCTACTAATATTCATTCCTAGACGGAATCTTTCCGGGCTAATCTAAATCACCCAGACGAACTTCTTCAATATAGCTTGATGGATACTGGTAGAGGAAGGAAGGAGGGAGGTCAGATCCATATTGGACCATTCAGAGAAAGAAGGGGAAGGCGTCATTCTTTCTAGCAATCATAACTTTGATATCGGGGCCCAATTGGCCCAACAACTGCACCAAAATCGAAGTGCATGTTGAGTCAAGGGGCACGTGTTCTATAGTGATGAAAAAAAGGAGGATTCGGGAGAGAGATTATCAATAGTTTTACGATCGGTCATAATAATTGAATTCTAATTTGGAACCCGTTCAGTACGGTTTCTCCTTTCCCAAAGAGAAGGGAAGAAATCCATACTGATTTGAAGGTGGTTGGTTCTTTTTTTAACCAACGTAAAGTATGGGAGAATTGGGAAGGTGTGAGCAAGACAACTTTGTAATGGCGAAAAAGCCTTATTTGGGTACTGGAGCCGGTGGACTTGAATAGATAGAATATCAGCAATATGTAATCACGCTATGTATTTATTCCTTCAGAGAGATATTTTCTTTATATGTGTAATAACGATGTAATAACGCTATGTAATTATTCCTTCAGAGAGATATTTTATTTATATATGTAATAACGCTATGTATTTGTTCCTTGAGATATCTCCATATTTATATATGTCATAATGGATCTCCATATTTATATATGTAATAACGCCCTCCTGCCAGAAGGGAAGACCAAGTATAGTAAGATTTGAGAATGGACATTGCAGCAATAAGAGAAGATCCTAAGCAGGTCTAGTGGGATTTGTTTCAAGCTTATAACTTCTATTTACAGCTGGGATTAACCAACCTATATTCCATACCTTGCATACCCAACCTTTGTTATTCCCACACATGCCTTACTTCAAGCCAGGAGTCGAGGGACTACCCAAAATATGAGTAGCATTCTATTAATGTGGAAAGTGTATAGGAAGTTCTAGGTCTGAAGGTAGAAGAAGCAGCTTCTATTTGTAGGGTTGTTTATATCTCTAAGATGAGCTTTCTAAAAAATATCGCTTTGCTTACCCTGGAGCGAGCAAATGTAGGCTGATCCAACTGAGCCCTTGGGAGGTTTTCATTTCTGTCTGATCATGTTGACTTCAGGGATTTCATCTCCTTCTTCCAACCTTACGCGGACTATGACTTTGGGGCGTGTGATCAACTGAGAGGGATCGAAACCAGCCCGCCTTGGGGGAGAGAAAATACGACGAATTAGGCCACCTGTGGTTCGGATTGGATTTACCATTGGATAGCCGCCGAATCTGGGAGGGAGTCTGATCAGCCCGCCCTTGGTCCATCTATTTGTAGTGCATACCTCTAGCGGGAGCTATTGCGGAACCCCATGATTCATCTCTTCCAGATTGTTTGAATCTCGGGAGAATGGGGAAAACGCCAGAGCCCTAGCAAGCTGCCCTACCTATTTATATCACACCAAACTACTATTCTTCCCACCTGGATCAAATAGAAATGATGGGAATTACTCTTATTAGTGTGTGAACAATGAACCTTCTTATCCAGAGAGAAAGGCAAGTCAGAAATCTTTTGACTACCACCCTTCCCCATAAAGAGTGAAAGCTGTAGTCTGTAGAGTAAGAACTACTTGCCTTACTACCTGACTTTTTAGTCATAGAGATGTAACAGAATCACTCGCATATTCGTATGTACATTATACTTGTATAACTTTGTCCTTGCCCTTGTAATTTTAGTTAAATCTTTATTCTAATTAATAGGCACTTCTTAGCTGCTGATGCCAGTATTGGCACTACTACATCCAGGTTCGACGCTGCTTGCTAGTAGGAGACCGCTAATCCTTGTGATAAAGGAAAGAGTATAAGAGGTAGGTGCACCAACAACCAATTCATATAGTGCGTATCATTTGTGGTGAGTCAAACCCCGTAATTAGCTCTATAGTCTTTTAATTGGTATGGCCTCCAATCCCTTCGGATTTAACCAAAGCTATAGAGATGAATTCGCTCCACCTAGGGTCCTCTCCCTCCGGTCATTTATTCCCCCATATATTATTAACTTGGCAACAAGAAAGTGGTTTATTATCCATACATAGAACTCAATACTATACCCCTCTTATATCTCAACAACCTATTTGGAACCATTGCTACGCTTGGAGACTATGCTTGGATACTCAGCTTAGCTACCGCGCTGGGCTTGAAATAGACATAGACATAATTAGAGGGGCCATCATAGTCGATCATAGCCAATAGACACACAAAGCTTCTCATTGCCTTAAAATAAAAATACGCGCGATACGGTAGTCGTTCGTTGACCATGAGATTACGGGTCAATGGGCACTTATTATTGAGGTCAGGAACTTCTTTATTGATGAAATCATGATTGATCAACGTACGTAGTAGTTTGTTCGTAGAGAAGGATGCAACGGTAGCGAACTAGTGACTAAAAGGAGAGGAATTGATAAGTACTTAGGCAAGGAAATAAATGAAATCGACGAAATACATGAAGCAGATTGCTATCAGTTCTAGGTGGACATTAGCCAGTGTTGGGTTTACAGCCCAACCAAATCAACTCTTTCCCAACCAAGTCAGATGCATTTATTACCCAAAGGACACACCTTGGTATACAACTTTCAACCTTATTTTCCAAAAAAACTACTAATGGATATGTTCTCTATTGCCTTCCTCGCCCTCCTTATGTCAAATCTCGCAATCCTTGCTCTCAATTTAAATGCGAGCAAGCGCTTTGCTCCTTCTGATATCAGTCAGTCAATGATACCTTATCAATTAGCATGTCATGAACTATGCCTTACCTGCTTGAATAATAGGATAGTAACTCCAGTCTGCTTGGTTTAAAAACCCCATCCATAAGATAGAAGCAAGCAAGGGATAGTTGTTGGCTTATGGCCTTTATAAGAGGGATTACGAATCGTTGTAGGTTCCACGTTGTCCGTAAGGTGCAGCATGAGTATCTCTAAACTGGATGTGATGCGACCGGGGTGAATAGAGAACCTCGAAGTAATTGTGTGGCCGATCAAGCAAGACACAAAAGAACTATAATTTATTGAGCAAGTAAACATCTATCTTTCCTACCTGAATGGGTCTATCCCCTCCCTGAGTACCCATTGTGTCTGATCCTCTAAATGTATATAAACATAAGTAAAAAGATCTGTATATCAATATGTTATATATGCAATGTGGTGTGGTTAGAGTGTTTGGTGGTGAAGGCTAAAGATTCAAGGCATACGGCTAGTGTAGCCTGCCCCTGCCTGTGTGTTCGTGGCTCAGGTATATTTATTCATCCAGCAGATCAAACTTATAAAATCAATTGAACTAACTATGCTCCTCAAATTGTAAAGAGTAACAAAAGTTTTGTAAAATGACATAAGTAAAACACCGTGTAGTATATCTATATGTTTGGTAGGCTTGTGGCTTCTGTTGTCCTTGTCGTTGAGGGCTTAAGGTTCAAGGCTTATTCTAGCTAATGGTTTATGGCTTAAGGCTTGGTGGACTTGGTGGCTTGTTGTGGGGGCAATTTGTTGTATATCCTTGTGTTATAAATCCAGACAGATCGATCAAATATCATATATCTTCTTTCTGCCAGATAATGCAGAGAGTCATCTTCCTTAGGTTAGCTGCCTCCTGTCCATGTATCGAGGAGAACCCCGAACCCCCTTCCAAAGGAAGGAAAGGGAAGCTCATCGAAGAGTTGGATGGAAGCTCGGAAGGCCAAAACATTCATTCAAACGGAACCTGGCACGCGGTGCACAATCGGAAAGCAGAAAGAAGGAAGTGAAACGAAGTAGTAAAGGTCTTCGTCAGAAGGATGAAAATACAGGCCGAAACAACGGATGGATGAGCGACCCCTAAGTCATATGGGGCCCTTATTTTATACCCATTTTAGTTATATGGAGGGAGGGAAATGACACTGGTCTTATCTTTACTAAACCAATCAATTCACACATGCTAGGATCACCCTAAAGAAGTTCTAATTGTTCGAGGAGAAGGTGAAAAGCAAGAAGTGGGGGAAAGGGAGATATATGTGGTAGTTGTAATGGATCAACACTGGTGGAATTTGTGGTAATTACGGAACAAAACTTCAGTACTATGGTAATGCAGCTCTCTATCTACTACCTTCAAATGCTAGGGTAATAAATGAAACTCAAAATTGGGGTGGGGTGTCACTATCACTCATCTTTGCGATTGCAGGGAAGGGCACTACCAAAAGCATGGGCCCAACCATAGCTTGTTTCCCCTATGCCAACTAGCGTTTTGTTTCGTATAATAATAGACACTCATTATTTCCAAGGTGCCACATCATATGCCTGTTTGAAGAAGGAATTCAAAGAACACCGTCGAAGAGTGCAGGAACATAACCATATAATGATTATGCAACAAGGGGTTATGCAGGTGAATTCAAAAGTGCGTTATGCCAATGTGATAAGTAAAGTAGGCCACCTAACGAACCTCACCATCTCGTACGAGGAAATTCAGTCATCTACTGGCTTACTCACATCGGATATAGTACCGAAAATGATATACGACATTTCCTACCCACTTTTCAAAGACATTTCTCATTAGGGCTCATTCAGATTGTCAAAGAAGCCACTACCTTCCCTTTTTGATCGAGTAGTATAGAAGTCCATAGCCTCCGCCTTATAATCAATCTTTGAGCCACTCTTTCCACCAGTGTCTATTGGTTCCGCCACTATCATAGTACCCATGCTTTCTTTATTGAGATCCAGCAATGGGCGGAAGTCAAACGATTCGTCCATGTAGACGTAAGGTGGTGTTTTGATCAGATACCCCTAATTATAAGCTAAGGACCAGCGCCCTATTAGCCCCATGTACCATAGCCGGGTATATGGAAACAGACGTGTGCATCTTTCATACGAAATCTCTTCCAATACTACTCAGAAGTATTAGGAACTGCACTAGTCAAAAGAGATACTAGATGGGGGAGTTTCTCTGCAGTATGAAAGCTGATGTCCAGCAGGCGAATTCCACTTTGTACTATGCACTTCAACCAGATGAATCAGGGTGAATTAATGTGGTCATACCTTTTTGTCACGGAGCAGTTCACCAAAGCGATACATATTGTAGAGGGGCTTCTTTAGCGATTCGAACTCCCAGTTAAGCAACGTTGTGGAAGGAGCAAGAAGAAATAGCCCCACCTTATCTTATTTGGCAGCACATATTTGTTTGTCTATCCGTTCTGTTGCGCTGACTACTCCCCCCTCCTTTTTTATCTTCCCCGCCCCGGCATAGTTTTTTTGCTATAAGTTGAGCATAGCCCAGCCTGATAAGACGAAAAGCCCCTTATGAGAAGGTGCGTTGCCCCTTATGAGAAGCTCTGATGCTTAAGATACCAAGTATAACTGATTTGGAGGGCAAGGTACCCAAATCCCTTTACATTACAACCTTACACTGCTTGTTAGTGCTGTAAGGACCTAACATTGTTGTATATATACAACTTACCACTGATTTAGACAAGCTAGAGTCCAGTGGCTTAACTTTCAATGTAAGGATTTATACAAGCTCCCTGAAAGTGCAATCAAGGAGGGGCACCTAGGGATTTTTACAACCCAGTTAAGGGGAGGCATATTCAGTAACCGGTATCAGTGAATCTGAAGCATCCTGAGAAGTATAACAATTGTGGGCAAAGTACCCTCTGCAACCCTCACAAGGACAATTTTTACTTTCCTGTTAAGGATAACCTCTTATCCCTAGATATCTTATGCAAGGACAATTTTTACTTTCCATCTTCAGGATAACCTGTAGATAACCTGTAAAGGGCTGCAAATATGTCTAAAAACATCTTGCTGAGGGCCTCAGAGCTCATAAGATAGCATCAGATAGGTATAACAGTTAAGTTGTGGGCTGATTACCCTGTGCATTTAACATTACAACCTCACAAGGAAACACCTAGGGTGTTTAACAACCAGTTAAGGGATGCACACATATCCTGTCTAAATACCCCTAGCATGAGAGAGCATCAGAGCATCTATAGATCCATAAAAGATAACTAAGAGAGGCTTTCAAATGGCCATCTATGAGAGCTGGGTAGATGCTTCAGAAGTGTTCGAAGAACATTCTGAGAGGCATCAGAAGGTGTTCAGAACATGTTCGGAAGGGTCAGGTTTGCTCAGTAGTACTGAGTGGGCTCATTAAAGGCTATCTGAGATCCTTCCAACCAAGGAAGTCAGCCTCGTTAGGATTGCTCCAACCTGGGACGAGTGCTACTGAGAGGCTTCAATGTATGAGTGCTACTGAGAGGCCTCAGACTGTGGTGCCAAGTCTGTCTGAAAAGCGTTTTTCTTATAAAAAAACAGCATCTGGGAGGCTTACCGAAGTCTGTTAAAGGCTATTCTAATGGCTATGCAACTTCATAACTGGCTGGCTGATAGGGCTATAGATGACATCTTTATTTCATAGCATCGACAGCTGAGTGATAGGGCATATGGCTGAATGGATGTATGGCAGCTTCTGGTGGCTGAATGGAAGCATGGCTGACAGCAGGTGACTTGAAGCTAGCAACCCAAACCAAATCTAAAGGGGCGACCACCATCTAAAGGGGCAACCACGACTTGAAGCTGGTGACTTGAAGCTGGAGGCAGGCGACCACCAGTTGACAATGACTGGAAGTAGGCGACCAAGGTCGAGTCCTGGCGACTAAAATGGGGTGATGTATAAGCGGGAGAAAGCAGGGTACTGGAAGGGTACATCAGGGTACTGGAAGTAGAAAGCTGGGGACTAAAATGGGGCTGTGGTTCCTAAAATGGGGCTGGTGATGGCAAAAGGATATTTTTTTTACCATATCCTAAAGGGGAACAGTGGGGGGGGTGACTTTTTTAGGCTGGGACTGCTTACTTTAAGCTATCGCTACCACTTTTGATCAAAAGGACACTCACAGAAGCCAGTTAGTGACCAAAGATGCTATTATTTATATATAAATCTGGATATGGTTGTCCACCAGACGAAGCACATGGATTACATAGCAGGGAGAGATAGATGGTGGAGGAAGCCATCGTACCATTTTATAGTATGGTTAGGAGCATTGGTTGGGGGAGGAAATAAAGAGAAAACTCCCTTTCCTTATGGATTTATTCCAGTCATTCTTTAGATATGTGTCATACCAGATTCGGTGTTAACGGATGTGAAAGTTGCTGATTAATCATTGATCACAAAGCAAGTAGCCTATTGGGAAGGAAGAAGGGCCAGTAAGAAAGAAAGAGAAGGTAAGGTTCTACTTGACAGATGTGTTACTCAAATTCCCACTTCTTAAAGAAGGAAGGAGAACCACTTACTCGCCCTACTCTACTAGCTAGCTTATAATCACTAGCCAAGAAGGAAGGCCAAAACGAGAGAGTAAGGAAGGTTCTCCTTGACGCCCAGAAAGGTTACTCAAATTACCACTTCAAGGAAAGTCAGGGTCAGAATACATTTCCAGCTACCACATGCCCACTCTCTGAACTGAATTTGCACTCTTAATAGGCCAAGTTCAACCCTTTCTATCATATCCTGACGCTCAGTTGTGTTACTTAATTTACCAGCTTCGGAAGGATTGCCAGGAGGAAAGGCATTTCCGGCAACTCCCTTATGTACACCCAGTTGTGTTACTGAATTTACCTCTCCTTATCAGTCAAGCATGCTTACGCACCCACCAGTTGCTAGGAAGGAAGACCAGGAAGAAAGAGAAGGTAAGGTTCTACTTGACGCCCAGTTTCATTACTCAATTTACCACTCTTTATAGGCTACGTTTGAATTAACTATCTATCATCCTCATAAGTGGCTCAATCCCCGTATTTCGGCTAGGTTTGTTGTTTCACTATAGAATCGACCCCAAAATTGGATCTCTTCACTCAAACCCCGTGTTTTCGACAGTAAGGGCTTTTCCCTAGATAAGTTGCCCCGAAATGGGAAGAATTTCGTCAAACCCCGTGTTTTTCACAGAAAGGGTATTTTCGCTAAATGGAGCCTGAAATTGGATCTCTTTCTAGAAACCCCGTAATTTAGATAGCAAGTGCTTGTCCTTAGATAGTCAACTCCAAAATATTTGAATGAAGTATGACAAGAAGCAATGCCAAAGGGCAACTTCGCAACGAACGCATCCCTTCCATTTAGATAACCCACACACAGACAGCGTACCTTCTGGCTGGTTATAGATCCAAGTTTATACTTTTTGTTATCAAGGGCCATATCCAGGTCCAGATTTATACCCAGAACCACCACTTCTTATTATTCGCTCAGGACCTCGAGAAAAGGCTATGCAGTAGAAGGGAAAAGGAGTGAATTATACTTCTTTCCTTGGCTGGCTGGATTTATGCACTACTTGACTTATCTCCTTGGCTTCCTTAGATATCTGTCTTTGCTTTGACCCACTAACTCAGCTTTAACGTATTGACTTGTATGACTTCGGTCACTAGAGATAGAATAGAGAGAGAACATAACTCCTGGTTCCCGCAGGCAGGAAGAGAGGGACGGAGCCGGCCAATCCCCTGGGAGAATTTGCCAAGGCACCTTAGGTGCTTAGGGAATCACTCAAGTTGAGCCAAAGTAAGGGTTTCCCCTCCCTCTATCGTGAAGCTCTTGCCACAACCTGAAAGGAGGGGGGACTGGCCAGCTCCTGAGGTCGGAAGGAAACACCTGTCGCTAGGGCTTATCCCCCCTTTTTTCCAAGAAGCATCAAAGTGGGTACCAATTTTGCATCGAGTTTCAACATGTTTGTCTTCATACCTTAAGCAACTCTTGGCTTTGACCATTGTTCACTTACATATTTAAGTTCACCATGGATAACAACTTTTCTTCATGGATATATAACCTCCATTAGCCCTATACATCATTTGCATTGACGGATTGTCCGGTACCATGAGCTATCCACCTCATCCATACTACGATGATCCCTCGTTTTTACGCTACCATTCACCCACCTCGAGGAGGTTACCACTACTCATGCCCCTACCTATGATTACTTACATTTGCAATTTTCATCTTTAGCATTACCATTATCTGGTAATTTTCAGGGGCATCTATCTCCTCGTTTTTACCATTATTCCCTTTTGGGTTCCCTCTTCGGGATCCTGATTGGATATTGTGTTTTTAGACACACTTGTCATATTTGTAGCATCCTCATGATTCCCCTTTGGAACTCAGAGGAAGATCATTCGCTCCAAGTCCAACTTACCTTCTTCCTCCCCTTTGGAGATCTTAGAAGGCTTTTATTTGTTTTTACTTCCTGATTCCCCTTGGGAAATATTAGGAGGGCCTAGTTCCCTCCACACTTGGTATAGTAGTCTATGGCAACATCCTTATTGTTGCCCTTATTCAAAGCATATGAGATGAGTCACCTTTATGTTCCATGGAGTCTTTTCAGTTCCACATTAATTCATGTTACTTTTTGTTAGCACCTCCATGAGTCGTACCCATATCATGTTTCCAATACTTGACATCTAGTTGTCCCTATGGTTTACTTATATGCTTCTAAAAAGTCTCTCACCTAGTATTTTACCATTCCCCTTGGAATGTTTTCAGTCACAACCTAGTCAGCCTTGCATTTATGCTCTGAATAAGGGAAGTCTTTAGTCCACTTCTTAGTGCCTTCCTATCTACCCTTTCTATAAGTCTCTGTCAGTAACATTATACTATCTACCTTGTACTTTGGACTCATTTTTATCATTGGTGGGTGCCATACCCAGTCGGCCTTTGAGGAGGCTAAGTCTTCCCTACACTTAAGATAGAGGAAATCAGCAGATCTAAAAACCATGTTTAATTATGCATAAGACCTAGAAAGCAACATGATAGCCTTAGGGATACCTCTCAAACCATATAGGATCCTCTTTATAAAAGGGGAGTAAATATCCTGTTAGAAGGAAAGGGAAGGAGGGAGGATGAAGGTTCACCCGCAAGCCATGAGCCAATGCTCTTGAATTCCATGGCCAATGACCTCACTAAGATAAAGCAAGGGTAGTCTAATCACTCTTTTGTAGGGCTTGCCCTCGGAGCTCAAAGTCAACCACTCAGAAATCCTTAGTATAGGAGGCCTCCAAATGTACTGCAATGAGAAACTCGGGCCAAAAAGCCCGACATTCCCAAAGCCTCCAGAGCTCAGGAAAACATTATAGTGCCCTCTCCTACATATTACAATGAATATGATAACAAAGGTGCTAAGGAGAATGCAGATCATCCCATGGAACTTAATATGAGGATTTCCCACCCCAATGAGAAACTGAGCCTGGAAGATGATGCTCTTCCCCTTGAATCAGACAGTTTTCTACTGAAGGATGGAGGGAGAAGAAGAATATGTGTAAGGAGACTCAGTTTTATGAAATGAAGTCTAGACTTTTTACCTATCTCTAGCCTGGCTCAGGATGGTGTCCGACAATATAAGGGCTTATGAGTTAAGGAGGAAGTCTAAATTACAAAGGGTGAATGCACCAAACTTCACAAGAGAAGAAGCATAAAGGGGCCCTGAAAATGAAAGAAGTGAGGCATACACTAGTGTCAAAGGATCTAGGAAAGAGTCTTCATTGAGGGCCTATGATTAAAAAAAAACACAATATCCTTGGCCCAATCAGTGAAAAAACCAAAGTGATTGAGCCACCAAAGCACCCCAAGGAAAATGGAAAAACCACCGCAGCAACACCTTAGTAACCAAATTATATTCTGGCTAAGCCCCTGAGGGTTCTTAAATCCTCAGATGAAACACCTCATGTGCCACCTCCTTTCAACATCATACATGAGCTAATAAAACCCAAAATCCTCATGCCTCTGTCAGAAGTGATAAAGAACCTTGTCCATAGAAAGTAAGTGTTTGAATTCTTAGGAATGAAGGAGCAACCCCAAGCCTAATATACCCAGACCCAAACAATGAAACACAAGAACACAAGTTAGACTGTCAATTTGATGGTTATATATTATTAGATGCCTCTATAACATTATTTGATTAACCTCCAAGAGGATGCCCCAAAGCTAGTAATCGGGAACTTGCCTTAGGGAAATGACCAGTTGACTCCTCATTTTTAAATAACCCCCTGGAACTCCAGAATCTCCACCTCCACAACTGCTTGGATTATTTAGGAGAATCTCATTCTTGAAGTCCTTTTTCAGTTATGGATAAGATAGGGTTTAACATAACCAAGCCTTACAAATACCTACACTCATTTGACTCCAAGAAGGTGCAGTGCTTGGGAATGTCAAAGATTTAATAGTAGCAACATGGTATAGATACCGAGGAAGTTTGTAATTATGGATGTGGTGATTGCAGATGTCCCCCTGCATATGGCATGCTTCTATCTAGACATTGGGAAATGTCCATCCATTGGGGGCAATATTCAGTTTTACCTATCATATTCCACTATTCCCCTTTTTGGGGGGTGGTACTTGTTGCCTGTATAGCGAGCCCAAAATTACCTATGTCATCAACAATCCAAAGAATCCCTCCAATTTTCCTTAATATAGCACTGATTACATTGGAAATTGTATTCTTAGTTATGAAGCAGCCCTTATGGATGGAGGGATCTATTTTATATGTGAACAAAAAGAAAACTATAACCTTCTAGCCTTTGGACCCTACATTTTGATGGAGTGTTAAATAGAGATGGAAACTAGGTAGGTGTGTTGCTGGTATCCCCCCCAGGTAAAGGAGTTCCTGCACAGTTTTAGGCTATAGTTTTTGCGCCGAGAGGTGCTCTACAGCCCAGTATGGGGGAGATCTTGTAACGTTATGTAACGTTGTAACGTTACGTAACGTTGTAATGTTACGTAATGTTACATAGATGTCGGCTATAAAAAACAAAACTTTTAATTATCTTCCAAAATAAATGTCGGCCACAAAAACAATCTAATATGGGTGAGATGTTGTAATGTTCCTACCTAACAAAATAATAAAAAATTTAATTATCTGCCATAAAAAATGTCCGTGAGAAAAACAAATAGGGGAGATGTTGTAATGTTTCTACTTAACAAAATAATAAAAAATAATAAAAGTAAAAAATTGAATTATCCGCAAAAAAAATGTTGGTCATGCACATGCTTTTAAAACCATGTGCAAGGCCTCTTAAAAACCCATGGTTTTATTGTACATGGTTTAGGAGGGCTTTACAAATGGTTTTAAAGCCATGTGCAAGGCCTCCTAAACAACCCATGGTTTTCTTGTACATGGTTTAGGAGGTAGTTGCAAATGGTTTTAATACCATGTGCAAGGCCTCCTAAACAACCCATGATTTTAGGAGGGCCTTGCACATGGTTTTAAAACTATGTATGGGGGAGATGTTTTGTTTTTTCCTAACAAAATAAAAAATATTATATGCATCCATAAATAGTATTAAATATTAATAATAAAAATATTATTTGTGGACCTTAAATAAAAAAATGTGCCTTTTGGTCTGAATCACATTAAAGCTAATAGTTGAGTGCAATACTTAAGAAGAGGTCTGCACCTCCAAAGATTTGATCCCTCTCGGCGCTTGATAGAGCCTGGGATTTGGATCTATGCTCGTATTACAAAAATAACATCGTCGAGTATGAGGCATTGATCTTCAAATTGGACATGGTAAGAAAGATGGGCGTAAAGCAACTAAAGATCTTTCTTTAGGGATTATGATCTAGGTGTAAGTCAGGTTGAGGGAAGCTTACAAATAGGGCACCCGAGGCTGCTGCAGTACAGACATGTTTTGTAGGACATATTTGAAAATTTATTTTCAGCTGCCAACATAACCGCCATACCAAGGGAGGAAAATCACAAGGCTTGTAACTTAGCAAAAATCTATAGTAGGTTTTAAGCCACCTAATTTAAATAATCTCTCTTATTCTTTCATAAAAAGAATAAAGTGGCAGTTCCTGACAATATAAAGCAGTGGCAAGTATTTCAAGATGATTAGAATATAAAAAGGTTTTGTAAAATGATGGACAATTAAACCAACATGAATATCAACTCAGATGGGTAAGAGGTTGAGGACAAATTAGATACTAGTTAGAAAGCCACCCTTGATATGCTTCAAGGTAAAAATAGAATCAAGTTGAATACTAATTTCATCCCCAGTGGCCTGGTTCCAGTATCAAATCTTTTTTAGACAAATGACGTGATGCTACCTCAATGAAGCCAGAAGTTTTTTAAGTTGAAGATTTTCACCATAGAACCAAAGAGAAACCTCAAATGGGGGAAAAAATACATTTATTTGGTCCTTTAAAGAGTTAAAATATGTTCACATGGAAGTACGAAGATCTTAAAACCTATGACAGATCCATTTTCCAGCATCAGATTCCCCTCAAGAAGGGTATTAATCCCTTTAATAAAAAGTAAAGGCAACTGACTCCTCTATTGTCCCCATTGTTCAAAGCGATATCCAAAAATGGCATGATGCAAAAATAAAAATTACTCTCTGGTATTTCGCTTGGGCTGCCAACCTAGTACCCATAAAAAATAAGAATGGAGAAATAAGGTTGTGTGCGGACTTCATAAATTTGAACAAGGCCTCCATCAAAGACAACTATCCCTTACCAAAGATGGAACAAATGCTGCAGAAGGTGGTAGGAGAGGAATAGTCTATTTCCATGATGGATGGATTCTCGGGATACAACCAACTCAGGATGCACCCTGAAGACATCCTCAAGACCACTTTCACCACTCTCTAGGGTATGTTCACTTATATGAAAATGCTATTTGGTCTAACAAATGCAGGGGCTACTTTCCAAAGATCCATGGACTATGCTTTTTTATATATCTAAGATCAGTTCATAGTGATATACCTAGATGATATGATAGTATTTTCAAAGAGGATAGTAGACTATGTGGGTCATTTGAAGTAGGTTTTTGGAAGATGCGTAAAGTTTGTCATTTAATTCAATCCCAAAAATCCTTTATTTGGGAGGGTAAAGAGGGAGCTGCCGGGGAATATTGTCTCTGCCAAAGGAGTAAAAAATTATCCTAAGGGAGTGGAAGCTATAAATACCATACCTACACACATCAATAAGAAGGTTATCAAGTCCTTCACCATTCAAGTTGGTTTTGAAAGTGGTGAAGGGTGGCTTTGTTTCCCTCATTTTCCATGTTGCATGACATAAAGAGGAGCTCCAATGAAAAAGCATAGGTGCATATTCAACTATAATCCCACCATGGAAAGTTAACACTTGTCAGCCCATCATGATTAGGAGCTTCGACTGCTGCCATCTTGGTAGCTTGTGAATTCCTGGTAAGTTGCCTGCGCCATATTTCATTTATTTTCTCCTTGTAATCTTTTCCTACTATAAAACACCTCACAATGCCGAAGGTATTTTCCACCTCCTTTGCAGAGTCCTATAGCCAATCTTCTAGCAAATCCTATTACCTTAGTTATGTATCCTCAGGAAAGCTTACCCATTTATTTATAGCCTCACTCAAATCACTCCCCCAATCTAAACTACTCCATACTACAAAAGCTCATCGATGCCTTTTACGTCTGTTTCCTGCAAAAACAAGAAAAGACCCCATACCGGGCCTCTAGCTCAGCACAACACAATGTCACCGAGATCTATTGTTTCCCTGAGTTCATGGAGCTCTACACCATGAACTAGAATCCCACATCGTCTTCCATCTTGACCTCCAATGGTAAAAACCAATTATTCAAAAGCACTACTCAGGCCATCTCTGAGATGTTGGCTACCCCCTTTTTGCAAGGTTATCCTGTAACTCAAGGAGCACACCAGCTTTTACCTAACCCTCTCTCCAGATCAAAGAAGAAGCGTCATGTCCAGAATATTACAGAATGATGGCAATGTAGTAAGTAAGATGCCTCCCTAAAGGACAAAGGAGTTCCCCATGTGGATTTAGTCATTGGTATCCCTGTTCTCATTCATACTTGACATGGACAATTACTCCTTCCTCTAGAGAGAAATCCATGCTAGCTATTCTGGATCACTTTCACAGCAAGTCACCCCTTTATTATAAATATGTTTAATTAATTGCTTCCATCATGAGGGGAAGCTCTCACAGCTCAACGCAGTCAAGTTATTCAGATACCCTACGTATTTGGTGTACCTATTCATATTTTATCAACAAGATTCCTTTTAACACCTAGAGTTGTAGCTGACCAAAGATGATCAACCCGCTAGATGCATAGATTGGGGCTTCCTTGGATCATGAAAAACAAAAAGGGTGCCTCCTTCTTCAATTTTGTCAATAATTTAATGTATGCAGGTTTCTCTAACATAAAAGGAGAAGAACCTCCAGGGTTGTCAAAGGAGGATAAGACCTACTTACAGATGACAGTGCAACGCAAAGGAGGCTGGTTTCTGTAGGAAAAATTCAGTGGTTTTCTATTTTATGGTTTAGATGTAGCCCCATATAGATTTATGAAACTACTCACTCCCAGGGTGTGAAGAGCAAGTCGAAAGCGAAGTGAAAGTAGTTGAGGTACCGACTCGTGCTGGGCACTGGGGCAGGTTACCACATGCAGAATATGGGATCCAACCTATAGTTTTGAATGGAACGGATATCGATGCATGCCTTGCGAGTTACTTTTAATTAAGTTGTTGCTCGGATTTCAATATATGAGGCAGGCAAAGTGGGTAGGCAAATACGTGCCATATTTAGATCGGATTGATTGACTGGCCGCGAGCACCATAATTAGCGACGATCTGTTCCGTTCGCGTTGCTGGTCCCTGTGCTTCATTGATAGGTACTTGAGTCATATTTGTTGCTTTCCATATCATGCGCCGATCGATCCGATCCTTCATTCAATTCGATTCGCTCTTTCGTTGCAGGACAATCCTGCCTGCTATACTCTGCCTCACCTGTTCTATCTCTTTCCTGATCTGCTTTTCAATATTGATCTGCTACGGGTGAATCTAGGACCGAATAAGATGATGGCCGGGATGGGTAAAACCACAAATTTTTTCTATATATTTGGGTCTCCTATTCATGAGGTCTAAGTGGATATTTTCTCGTAACCGATGTCGGGCTATTTAATTGCGTACAGATCTTCAATTGGTGACTAAGCATATGTATCTGCACCGGGCTCTGAATCTGTTGCTAATGGTGCTTAAGGAGCTGTAACGTGAGACCTAATCTACCTGACCTCCCAGTAAGGAAAGACTAAAAAATCCCTTTCTCTACACTCTCTTACCTGCCTCATTCCCTCGTAGCTCTCTTACTTCCCTAAGCTGCTCATACTCTGCCTGCATCATATCGATGTATTATATACGCGCATAACCATTCTGTTGTTGAAAGCAAAAAAGAAAGCCAGTAAGTGGACGGATGGATGGGCCTGGTCCATATGGGTGGAACGTGTATTCCCGAGTGTTTTCGTGTAGGTCCCTAGCCCTTGGTGGTGTTATGGTTCATGTAGGCGTAAAGTTCGAGGAGGAAAATAGAAAATCTAATAAGGTCGAGACCTAAGGAAAGCATCAAGAGATCGATCAATACACGACCGACCGCACAAGCAATTGAGGACAACCGAATCGACCGATAAACGACCGAAACTTTACGTTCATGAAACACTGAATTGAAAGGAGTAAGGCAAGCGTAATTACATATATAATGAAATGAGATATCTCTCCTTGTCTACGAGATATAAGGTAAGGTACGATCAATGAAAAGAAAAGCGTACTAGACTTATATGGAACCTTTGGTTGGAATGTATCGCCTGGGCTACACCTCGACTGGGCTACCTGGTTCGGAGCAAGCAATAAGTCGTTGGAAATGAAGTGAAAAATTTCCTTGCCCGATGCAGGCAAGCACTACGTTCCTTATTAACCTTTTTTCAATTAATAAAATTGATCTTGAAAGGGAGAGTCCAAGCTTAAGTGGGTCATCGGGGCACATAATCCTATTTTTTGATTACTAAAATAGGCCTCCCCCCCTCTCCCTTTGGTCTCGCGGGTCCGTACTCACCCCCACGTTCCCAAAATAAAACAGGAGAAAGACCCCTATGATACCCAGCCGGGTTAGCTTCACAGCGTACTCAATAAAATAGGCCTAGCAAGGGAGACAAGGTTTCTATACTTTCACCCGGGGAGTAAGGCGGGGTATTCTTCAATATGGGTGGTCCCACGGAACACGGATGGCAGCTTTGGGGATGGTAAAACCCATGGGCTGGGAGAAGAGATAGGCTGGTCGAGATAAACCAAAAGGGATCTCGTTCAAGAATACAACGAATGGGCAGTTCAAGAAACAAATTAGAGATTTAATAGCCTCGACTTAGAGGGGAGTTTGCTGTTTTGATCCAAGTAATTTATTTAAAGGTTTCTTTGATATATTGATGGCCTCTTGGGCGCAGCCACAAAGTTCACCCTAAAAAAAAGATGCCATAAAACCCTTTCCCAACGAAGCCCCCCACTCGATCAGTAACTTAGCGGCTTAACGCTCCTCATGTTGAGGGGGTCCAAGTATGATCTCAACAGAAGAGATTGAGCCAAATTGTTATCTTATGAGATAGTGCTTGAGCCAGGTTATAATCCATTCGAGAATCCAGGGGAATAAGCGCCTAACGATACACGGCGCATCGAGACGTTTAATTTGTCTTGCCATTAGGACATAACTTGTCCATAAAGGTGCCTAGTGGCAGGAGGATGTTGAAGATTGATAAGCTCAACCAAACACCACGACGACAGGAATAACGTGCTCCAGGGAATTATGACAATGTGTTTCTATTCCAAGGTGTCTTTCTCTGTCCAGACCTAAAGTTGCATGCATGCCTCGACTAGTGTCAAGACCTAAAGACCTCCATGCAGATTGTTTAGGTTTATTTGGCCTTGTGGTCAAGCAAAAACCAAATGTTTATGTGGGCTTGGTAACACGTCTAGCATGAGAGTCCTGGGAGAGGAGATCCATAACCTATTAATTACAATATTGCAATGGAGACGTTTAACCCAACAAAGAAAGAGAAACAGATCAAATTACTTGCCGTGAAGATGGTAACAAGGGTACACCCCTGAACTCACGGCATTCTAAGTTAGTTGCCAACAGACCAGATCCACTAATACAAATTCTCCTTTAGCTCCAGTGTAGAAGCTATAGTTGTGTTCATCCATCCATGTCCAGTGTCAGTCAATGCCGGTGGTTTATATGTCAAAATTCCCATAAAAAGAAATATATATCTATATTTCATTCCCCGTCAGTTAAACGGATTGGATTTGTCTGATGCTGCTGGTGTTGCCAATGTGAACGAGTGAGTGAGTGGTGTTAGTGAGGTGGGTGGTGCTTAACTTAATGTGTGGATATGCACATATATAATGCAATCATAGCTTGTGATTTTTGTGGGTGGCTTAACAATGAATCTTCAGTGATGAATCGCTTTTGCGGTGAATGGCTTCCTTTGTGCAGCGAGTGAACGGCTTATATGTGAGTTCCCATGTGCCCACATACCGTAATAAACTTCATTGCATACCCAATTACCATCAAAACATGTCACTTCCACCCAGCACGCACAGTACAAAAAAGGTAAATACAACGGGTGGAAGGAAGGAGTACACAGTGAATGAATGAATCAAGGGTCGAAGACACAGGCTTGCTTGCCGCCAACATAAAGACATTGATAGGTGGGATTATAGATTGCGATATTGCTTGTTGCCAGTATTGCTTGTACAACTAGCTGGGATAAGAAAGTGCCGGAGCTTGCTTTCGCTTGCTATGGATAGATAGATATTTATTGATTGCACACATCTGTAGAGAGGGGCGATCCAACGGATGGACAAATGAATGTTGGTTACCGATCGATACAGAACACAAGGAAGGGTCTATAGATATCTACTCATAGGGGCCGGGGGAGGTGCCATATAGATCCATTCTGGTAGGGCCCATTCAAAGAGGGATATTCTGGGAGGGCCATACAAGTTATTTGATTTGATTTATGATTATGCTTCCTCTAACCAGAGCCAACCAACTGCTTAAAAAAAAAAACACCGGTTGAATCCATTGCACCCTGAGTGAAACAGTATCGTCATTTTCTAGCCACTGTGAACCTTCAACAACACCTATGTGATCCATCACACCAAGATGCTCATACCAAATTTTGTTATCAATTTTTCTTCTACTTCTTCAATTGAGAAAAAAGACCTATTGCACTTATCTCTAGAACCAATTGAGTCTTCTTCCAAACCCAATGATATAGCCATCCCACCCATTGCAAACATACCAACATTGCATTAAAAACAGTTTGTATAGTAAGACTAGTTAGTATCAAAATAATAGTTCACCCAGCATATTAAGCACTCCCCTCCTACATCGAAATGCAATATGAAATTTGTTTTCCCCATATTCCACAATACGACGGGACACATAAAACAACTATACCATTTTTAGGGCATTTTTATATGATTGCCAATCATAGCCAATAGTCACAATCCAGGGAGTTTTAAACGTTGGTACTCAATGACAGATTGTGATTCGATGACAGGATGCCGGGACTCGATGCCAAGTATATCTCCCCAGAATGGAGGTACCCATTAACACTAGTGCTTTCCAATACCCCAGAAAACCTCACTGCCGTAGATCAGTGTCGATAGCCACTAGTTGATACCAAGAGTCAATGCACTCAATCCAAGAGTAGATGCAGTTGATCAGTACCAGGAGGTGCCAATTTACACTAGCCAAGAGGATAAGGACATTTTAATGCATACCGGAGTAGCATATCTGAATCACCTTCAACACATGCCACATCCACCGGTACAGTAAAAAGATACGGGGTGGTACGGGATGCATGACTAAGGTGAGTCTCCAGAATACATACTCTATGGGATACACGTAAGGAGTATTACGGGAGCTACAAAGTTTAGCTACATGATACATGAGGTTACTCGACGAGGAAGGAGTATATTTTAGCTACCAAGTTGAGCTAGATCCGAACACATAGCATAGCATAGATAGATATATGTGATATGTTATATATAAAACATAGTGTTGATAAATTCGGTACCATAGCACAAGGCCTTGACACATGATCCCCACCCCTTCCATTACCGCCTCACATTTCCACATTCAACCTTCTATATGCATTCTGTCAATGCCCAGGACATTAAGGAAGGAACTTTTCTTTTCACTTTAAGAAACCAATACTTCCACGCCTTCTGGACCCAATATCCATAGCTCATTTTGTTGGGGGTGAGGGGGTTAAGTATGAACCCGCTCGATCGTAGGACAGAGGGAGAGGCATTGATCGAGTGAACTGATTGGATTGGAGTTTATCAACTGATTAGTCTTATGAGAATGGCATTCCCAACTGAATATATTATGAGAAAGATGTAACCCAAATTATTACAATAGGCATTACCATTTAAAGGGGACACATCTTCCAGGGGAGGCATTAACAACAACTACTGACCCATCTAGAAAAAAACAAAATAGCAATACCACCAAGCCCCAGATTCATTAGAGGAAATTTCAACTCAAAATGGGCCTCCTAAAATGAATTCATAAAATAATAGTTAAAATAATAAAATAATATTTATTAATTTTGGAGGAAGAAAATAAAAAAACTACTTTTTTGTTTGTATTTTTGACACATCTCCTTGTGTTTTTACATCACCATTTCATTTTTTCAGGTATTTCTTGTTTTTGGGGTAGCGGGGTCCGTCAAAAGTATGCCGAGTGGGTACTCGTTGGATGCGGAATTAAATTCCGCATCCAACGAGCTCTCCCGATTGAAATTTGAGTAAAAACACAGGGAGATGTGTCAAAAATACAAACAAAAAAAGTAGTTTTTTTATATGATACCTATCCCCAAATTTATATTAAAAAAGTGTTTAAGACCTATACGGTATTTCAAATTTAAAGCAATTTCATTGGCTAACACATGATGACATGGAATTTGAATAAAAGTTAAAAGGCCCATTTTGAGTTGAAATTTCCTCTAATGACAATAATAGCATTCCGATCAACTCTAAATAGAATAGTGTGTCCCTTTCATTCCTATACAGACAAATTCGTTTATTACCTTATACTTAGAGATACTCCCCATAATTCACAATATCTAGTCCCCATCATTCCCCATTCAATATGCATACTCGCATTCAGTCAACCCGCGACAGACAACGCTGATCGGGGGGCCCCCTTTTCCCCCTCTCCTGGGAAAGTACTAGGAGGATAAATAGGATATCAACTCGCCAAACCCGAGATCACCCACACCTACCTTCTATCTCGCTACATTACTTTGATCCATAGCGGCGGTAGACCTAATCATGTGCCATCTATATAAGGTTTTATATCTCAATTGCTCAAATAGCCCCTGAAAAGAATCTTGGTTGTGTGGGGTACAAGATTGCCTGATGTTTGTATTGGCAGTATTCGCAATTCTTACTAAGTGGAGTAGCCTTGGTTGATTAGTGATCAATGGGGTAGCTAATGGGGAAGCGATTACGGATTTCACTATTTCCACCCACCTTCGTTGGGCCAGTTCAACCCTTCCTATCCTCTTTAGACACCCACTTTGGTTACTCAATTTACCACTCTTTATAGGCCACGTTTGCATGAACTAGAATCTCCCAACGCCCAGAATTGTTACTCAGTTTACCAGCTCCAATAGGGCAGTACACCCCCTTTCTATCCTCTGGAGACGCTCACAAAGCTTTCTATATTTCCCGACTCAATAAGGAAGATTTCCAGGCACTTTAACACCCAATAAATAAGTAGGAAGGATCGCGAGTAAGAAAGAGAGAAGGAATAACCCTGTATATTATCTATTTTAATAATAAATATGCCTAATGACTACGTCTGCCTACCTTCTGACTTGCTTTTCAACCACTCACTCTATATCGAGTGGGTAAATAATATATTTAACTATACTAAGCCAAATAATTCTTAATAATTGTTAGATATACACCGCTAGCTATACCAGGGGCATGTCACTGCCGTTACATAGATTTTCCTTCCCACGAACGGGGTATCCAACACCTATACAACCTGATCCTACATTATATCTGCCCATATTAAATAGCGAGGGGAATACAGAAATCATGATGAGTGTTCCAAAGGAGAACCCACAAAATTGCCTGGGAGGGACCTTAACAGTCCAGTCTTCATAGTTGGATTTCCCCTCTCTAGAGCCAAGACAGACAGAGTAAAGATCGCTCTCACAGGTGCCTAACCAAAAGGTCCGACTGCCCCTGCATTTGTTCATTTCCCCCTGTTCGTTTCGATGGGTGAGCTCTCAAAGCTCAATTATATCTCTGCCCGCCCTAGGAAGAGACTACCTGCCTTACTTAGACTTACCGCATTTGATCAAATGAAGGAAAGAAGGAGCCTACAGAGATAACCCCGATGGACAGAGGGAAGATTAAAAAGGCACACAGACATGTGGAAGGAAAGGAAGGAATCAGATTCTAAAAACAATTTGAGTTGCCATGCGCACGTGGACTGGGGACGTGGTGGACTTGCCAGGTGTCTTACGCGTACTCAATCTGTGGACTTCTCTTTTATCGCTTGCTTGGGGTTATTATATATTCTCTCTTGTCTGTTGGGAAGGTGAGGTACATATCTTTTATAATCCGGTGGAGACTAAAGGGTGGAGGAGTTAGGTAAATGGGTACTACTACCACCGTCTAATGCTGGGTTGACTATGCCACTCAACATGTCCTATCTATGCCCCGTTGTACATCAGCATAAGTAACAACATGCTTTATATGACTGGCTTCCTTCCTAAAGATCTATCTGTTTAGAGGCTCTTGTTGACTGAATGGCATCGGTTGACGGGAAAAAGGTTATTTGCTAGAGGCATATGGTGAACAACTTAGTTCAGGGCTCCTTATCACCTGGTGAAAAGCTAAGGGTGAAGGCCAGAAACGCACTATAGCTCCTCCCTACACAAATTAGCGGCTAAGGCTCCTTTGTGAGAGCTCTAGAATGTAAAAATAGAATAGAAAGGGTGAAAGCATTGTGTTTGTGTTGAACCCACCCACCCACGCAAAAAGACAAATCTAGCGAGCAAAGCCCGAAATCAAATCAAGATGTAACATGGAGAATCATGAACCTTTAATGTCTCTCTCACTATGTCTATTTTTGTAGCATGTAGTCAAATAGCATTGTTTCCACACGTTAAGGATCAGCAGATGTAGGGAAAAGAAACTGATTTTTCTGGTTGGTAGCGAGCATCTTTTCTTAGCTATATCCTTGTGGCCTATTGGTTGTAACCTCCCTAGGCCTCCTTCTGATTAGCATAAATAATATCTATCTCAATGGGTGGGCAAGAATAATATTGATTATCATAGGTTATCGTAGTGGGCTTAATCCTGGTATAATAAGTCATAAGACTCCTCCATCATCCAGCTCTTCAAATCCCTCATTGATTGGACTCATATCCTAAACATTGAACTCTGCTGCTCCCCTCTCATGTTGAATCAACGTAAGTAACAGCAACATTTTATGACTGGTGTATTTCTAATGTCTTCTGCTGTCCTTGTGGTGGGACTGGGCTTCAGTTGAAAAGTAAAGTATCCAGGGGTAAAGGGTTCTCTGGCTTCTGGTTACAGGCAAAAGGATTTTATGTTTCAGGTTCCCGGCTGGAGGTAGGATGCGAGGCTAAGTCAAAGGTGAAATCAAAAGTTGATAGGTGCAAGGTTACAAACTAATATTGAGAGGTTCAATTCATAGGTTACGGGCTAAAGGTTACAGGTTATAGGCTCTTGTATTAAGGCCCAAAGTCCTGAAATGATATTATTGATATAAAAGAAAATCACTTTTACCTGATTAGACTTCTTTTTGTCGTTTCTAAAAACGAATTTAAGGCCAGTGATTGAGAAGGAGCGAGATACAAGCCGCTTCCTCGAAGTACGAGGGGGAGTTTTTGAAAGGGATCTGATCTACCCAAACTGTGTGTCTGTTCCAAACCAGGTATTCAATCGATCACTAAATATCTCCAGCGGCATCCCGCCATCAAGCTCCAGCTTCTGCCGCATCTGGCTCCTTCCTTAAAATAGATTTTCTATGCTACTCAACATGGAAAATGCTCCTTCCCCGATGCGGGAAAGTGTAAAGCTCCTCCTCAAATTTTGAATTGACATAAGTAACAACATTATTATTAATAGGCTAAAAGGCTTAGTCTTTTTTTACTTCCGGAAGGTGGACACGGCCCAGTTGAAATGTGATCTATCCCCACTCCGAGGGGTTGAGTATTCAATTCCTTCATTGCATAACCCGAATACGGTTTTATACACACCGATCTAGACAAGACACCAGAGACACTCGCAGATTTTGAGTTTGTCCTGCTTTACAAGATACCTGCCCAGCCAGCCCATGCCGGAGGATTTAGTGCTTTTCATACGATGCATGCCACCTGGTCATCCTTTACTTAAAGCTTCAAGGAGATGGAATGTCGCCTGCCCCAACCCATTGATGAAGCCAGGAAGAATAGAACTGCTGGGTAGGCATGCTATTAACCCCCTACCTTGCTTTGTTCCACACAAACTATTCACCCACCTTAATTACTATACCTGTTAGATCTATACCACTTCATTAATTAATCCCCTTAGTGCGTGGGATGGGTACTGCTTGACCCTTCAGACGGGATCAACCAACCCCTGACTTTCTTATTACCTTCATCTATAATATGGATGGAGTTATGCCAAACTGAGTTAGGAATAGGAATAGGACGGATTGTACGACATGCTATACTCTTTACCCGCCTAAGATATATGCCTTTTACCCCCTATACTACTTGCATCATCCATGCTTTGCAGCTACTGCACTAGACTTTGATCCCTACCTGAACTGTAATGTATAGTGCTTTCTCTCCCTGGTCATTCATCATGCTATTTCTTCTTCACCTTGATTCTTCTAACTAAGAACAGAGGAAGGGGCAACCGGGGCCCGAAATGAAGTATCAGCCAGAATGGGCTTTCTTCACCCTTTGGTGCGGCTCTTTCCTCGCCTTTCGACTAGCGAATTGAAGAGGACAACGAAGATTTGGCCATTTATGGGGGAATAAGGTAATGAGTTTATTTTCTCCCCGCATTTTCCACCTCTCGACTTGCAAAATTATTGAATGGAATTTCTACCATTCTAAGTGAAGGTTGGGACTTCTTTGCAACCTAGCATTGCTGTGTAGCATACGAATTTTGCACTTTGGTACTTACATACGCCTACCCATTAAGGATGTCGCAATGTGGCCTGTTTTTGTGTTGTATCCATGCATGACCCGCCTAGTGATGGCATCGATATCTCTCTACCATCCTTCTGTGTCAGACCACCTTACTAGAGTCCCCCTTACCTTAGCTTGTATGTGTGACCTCTTAGGGATGCCTAGTGCTTAGGTAGGGTCCTTTTTCCACCTTATTCCTGCCTCTCTTGGTATTTGTTCGTTGGTTTGGCTATGTTAGTCTCTTTAAGGCACCCATTTTGGACACTGGCTTACTTTGTGGAACAGGTTTGGTGCCGTGAAGGCCCTTATCTGGCCCACAGTTGCTTATGATGCTTCATTTAAGGTCCTTAATAGCCCAAATTCGTTTGGGTTGCCAGTAGAGTCTGCTTTGTCAAATCTTCCTTAGCCCTTCTTGGTCTTTTGGCACCAAGTGAACTGTAGGTTCCTTGGACCATACAGTGACTATAGGCCACGGCTCATGGAATAGAGGATGTTCTTTAGGGAAAATACCTGCACTATAGGTTGTCCAACCTACGATACGACTTTTCCATACAAATAGTTCTCTACAACGGCTAACCTAACGTTCACTTAGGCCTTGAGGTCATTCCTTTGACTATTTATATCACTCATTCCTTTTTCTAAAGCCTATTGGATTCCTCTCTCTCTTTTTCAATATGTTGCAGCGACAAATATGATTTGGCATAAAATATTGATCTAGCTTCCTAATCTCTCTACGATGTTCTTGGGCTACTTGCACCTGTCATCTTCGGAACCTTTACAAGGATCTCTTGTGGTTAGCTTGGCTATAACCTTGAAAACCTATTGTGTAGTCATAGGGCATCTCCATTGGATTAGTCCCCTCCAATACCTTGGATGAGTCAACCCTACTACCTGAAGGGAGGTTCCATCACAGCTAGGGCAAGGGAGGTCTCAACCCTTTTGAGGGCACTTTTGGTAACCAGTCAGTGCTTCATTGCTACATTCTTTTTTATGGTATATTATAGTGTTATATATTGCATTGTATAGGAGATCGATTACAAGCCTGTTTTGTAGGAGGATTTAGCTGCGTGTGTAGGTTTTATCGAGAGGTATAACACTATATCGGAGGCCTACCACAACTAGCATCTTTAGCCCAAGTAGCTTCAATACCTACAAAAATGTTCTTTTGGGTGAGTACTTTCCATTCCTCCCCTCTTTCATTTCCAGCACTTAGGTTAATTAGCTCACCAAAGGCGATCAGTAAATGAACCCTAGGTTATATTTATTTCCTTCCCCTCCTTTGTCGAGGAAGGGCATAGCACCTTTTCAAATTTGTTTTTAGAATCTATTTGTTGTGAACTCAATCAAAGTACATGGGACCTAGATAACTAATAAAGAGTCAAACCCTAATGAATCTAGTGGCCTATTTATTATGTTTATCCCCTAATCTCACCATAAGGAGTATTGTGTCCTTTGAATCTGATAGAGAAGGTGAATCTGATAGAGAAGGTCTGCCTTCTTTCTCTCCGTCCTTCTACCCACTTCCTAAAGTAATCCCTTCTCTTGGATTCTATCTCTTCACAATGGATGTCGTTCAGGTTAGCACCATTGATATGGCAGGCAGGGTGTATTGCTACTCATGAGCCCCCTACCCTACTCCGTCATTCGGCATGCCTTAGAGTTGTATAATTGTAGTGATGTATGGTCTCACCTTTTAACTGGACCCTTCCTTTCAACTCCCTAATTCCCTTGCTTGGTTGGAAAACCAGTTCTCTTCCAACCTAGAGGAAATCCCTTCTTATAAAACTGAGGCCCTATTACCTTTCGAGCGAGCCTCTGTCGGTGCTGTCAAAAACTTCTATTGAGGGGCCATCTCTTTTATATTGATATCCCCGACAAATATTCCGCCTACTAGTAAAGGTCCTGCTAAATCCTAGACCTCCCCTTCGATCTTTCCCTCCCTGGGATCCTGGAATCTTGGTACCTCTGCGGCAGTTCCTCAAACCTTACCTCAGACAAATAACCCCAAAACGTATAAAAAAACCAAGTATCCATATAAATTCCTACACAACTCACACAACCTTCACATAACCATATATAACCCCTGTGAACCAAGCATACATTCCAACATTTCCTCAACCCCAAAGACAAGCTTTCATAA
>LPNX010442597.1:90893-103497 GCA_001517045.1 Pseudotsuga menziesii
TAATAATATATTCAGAGCTATAAACCTAGGCAGAGGGTTACACGCAATAGGTCCTTCTGTTTGAACCAAATTAACATGCATCTACGTTTTTGAAATGAAATAATCCAAAACGCACCATGCTGACACCACAAAAATTTCGATCCATACCTTTAAAACATGCTGGCTTAGAATGTCGATCCATATCTTGCACAGATCACAAGCATCCACCGGCAGCCATCCCTATTGGGAAAAAGCCCAAAATCTTCAGATCCTCCAGCGTTTCCTCCTCTAAACACCGAGACCATTGATATAGAACATAGAGATCGGTCTCTTAAAAAATGAATAGGCCCTTCTCTTCAAATTGCGTAGAGATCAGCCTGTTCCAAAGCGTGGAGATCCTCTCTCCTTCAAAACGTAGAGACCTCCTTTCATACGCCGAGATCTATTAAAAAATAAACACTGATATCTATTCTTCAAAACATAAATGCAGAGATCTATTCTTAACACACAGAGATCTCTCTTCAATCGAAGAGAGCCTCCCTTCATGAACACGCAGGGATCTATCTCCCCGAGAAAGGGCGTGGGGGTCTCTCTTAACAAGCAGCCACCGAGTTTTCCTCCCCAAAACGTGTTCTGGGAATTAAAGCCCTTACCTTCCCCTAACAGGTATTACTCACCTCGGGGTGTCTCTTACACAAAATCCCAAGAAATTAGGGGCGTGGCTGATTTCGTGGGAGTCATCCAAGTAAAAAGCCATTACATTTTCTTAAACGGTTCACTATTCTAGAGGGTGATCTCACTCCTTTAGCGGCACAATATAATGTGCCATCCTCTACTGAAATAAGCATGCATCCTACACCCCTTTTTGTTTTTGAGCATAATCGAAGGAACATTGGTTACTTAAAGGTATAAGAATCTCCCATAACTACCTCTCCTCTACTAGTTTTATAATTATTTTTAACTTATAGCTTTGAGTGTTGTTCCCTTTTGTCAAAAGAAGTTTGTAGGAACACCTCTCCCTTTCTCATAAAAAAAAAATGCACACCCTTCTCAAACTTGCTTTTATATACACAAGAAATTATCTAGGCAATGTAGCTCTATGCTAGTCAACAGGAAGTATAGCTGCCCACTATGTCATTATAGGAATAGTAGTAGCCCAAGGTAGTATTTCATTACTTATTTTATCAAGGATACTCTATATAGAATCGTATAGAGTATAATTTGGGTCTATGTTTATCATGGTAACTCATTCTCATTAAGGTAATATCAATACCTTTCGAGATATACACTTGTAGAAGAACCTTATCATCTTTAATAATTTTAAGATTGATATGATAATTTTCTTAAGGTGAAGCTTGAGCCTATTTTTTTTTAAAATAGGTTCTAGGGGAACTTCTTGGTAAGTGATACCTTAATGCGTATTAGGTAAAGTTATCCTTAAGGCCCAAAGGCGATTTAGTCCACTTAGGAATTACCTCAACTAGGATGACACCCTTGGTCATTAAAACATTTATCTGTCTTTCAATTACCAAGGGTCCACTCATTGTTTTAAGTTTCCCCCCTAGTGAATTTATAGTTCTGTCAATTAAGTTGCGTCAAATCCTTAAGTCTACTTAGGTAATTTATAGATTTCTAGGTCTTGTTTCTGGTGGGGCCTTGGCCTTGAGCTCCTCACCAAAAACAATTACAATAACTGTTCATAATCACAAGGTATTTGGGGGTATGTAGGAGGGATATTACAAGGAGTATATTAGTACCCCTTGTTTTCAAAAATCTCAACTTCTAATTTTTCTTCTAACCACAACTTATAAAAAATGAAACTTAATTAACAATTTGAATCAACAAAATATGCACATTCTGCATGACTGCACATTTTTATACATTGTGCACACAATTGGTGTCAGGAATATCTTAGTATCCCTGTTTTTATATAATCATGTTTAAAAAAAATACTTTATTTCTTAAAAAAACATGATTTAAAAACAAATCGACATTTCTTTAATAAATCAAATAAACAGAGTATGCACATTCTACATAATCACACCTTTCTATACATTGTTCACACATTTGGTAAGACAACGAGTTTAGTACTCCATGTTTTTAAAAGCATGACTTGTAAAAAAATTACATTATTTCCAAAAAAAAAGACTTTAAAAAAAGTACCATTTGTTTAATAAATAAAATAAACCAATTTTGGGCATTCTACATTTTCGCACCCGTTTATAGGTTGTGCACACAATTGGTAAGCAAAATAACTTACTACCACTAATCTTTAAAAAACACGGCTTCTAAATAAGTTACTTTATTTGTTAAAAACAAGAGTTTTTTTTAAAATGTTAGTTCTTTAATCACTGGAATAAACAAGGTATGCACAATATACGTAATCACACATTTTCATATATTTGATGGAAAATTTGTAAGAGGAAGAGATTAGTACCCCTAATTTTAAAAAATCAGAACTTCTAAAAAAAATTACTTTATTTTTTAAAACCCAAGACATTTAAAACAAACTCATTTCTATAATAAATGGAATAAATAAAGTATGCACTTTCTACATAATCATTGATTTTTATAGTTTGTGGACGAAATTCATAAGAGGAATAGATTGGTAACCCTAGTATTTAAAATTTACGAATTCTACAAAATTATTTTTATCTCTTAAAAGACATGACTTTCAAAAGCACCATTTATTTAATAAATCGAATCCACATAGTATGAAAACTATACATGATCACATTTTTTTATACATTGTTCATGCAATTGGTAAAAAGAATAACTTTGTAACCCTTTTTTTAAAAGTCATGTCCTCTAAAAAAAATTGTCTTGAAAAACAAGACATTTAAAACATGCCATTTACTTAATAAAAAGAATCAACAAAGTGTGCATATTTGATATAATGGCAACTTTTTATATATTGTTAATACAATTGGTAAGAGGAAGAGCTTAGGGCCCCTTGTTTTAAAAAATTATGATTTCTAAAAAAATCACCTTTTTTCTTAAAAACAATACTTTCAAAAAAATGTCATTTGTTTAATAATCGAATAAACAAATTTTGTGCATTTTACATGATTGCACAGTTTTATAGATTCCACATTTGTTTGAAAACAGAAATAGCTTAATACTCGTGTTTTTAAAAACCATGAATTCAAAAAAAAAAAAATTATTTCTTTAAAAACATGACTTTTTGAAAAACTTCATTTGTTTATAATAATCTGGACAAACAAAGTATGAAAATTCTACACGATCGCACATTTTAATACTTTGTGCTCACAATTGGTATTAGTAACATATTAGTACCCCTATTTTTCTTTTAATCACATTTTATATGGAAAATTACATTATTTCTAAAAAAAACATGATTTTTTTATGAAACTCCATTTTTTTATTAAACCAACTTAACAATTTATGGACATTTATACATAATCGAACAATTAAATACATTGTGCACATATTTGTAAACATGAAGATATTAGTACCACTTCTTTTAAAAATCACGACTTCTAAAAACATTACTTTATTTCTTAAAAAACATGATTTAAAAAAAATAACATTTCTTTAATAAATAAAATAAATAAATGCACATTCTACTTAATAGCACCTTTGCGCACATAAATGGTAAGAGGAAGAGCTTAGCAAGCCTTCTTTTTTAAAAATGTGACTTTAAAAACATTACTTTATCTATTTAAAAACACTATTTGCTTAATAGATAAAATAAGCAAAGTATGCAAATTCTACATTATCACACCCTTTTATAGGTTGTGAACTCAATTGTTAGGAGGAATAACTTACTATCACTCAGTTTTAAAAAATACTTGTTTCTTAAATAATTACTTTATTTCTTAAAAAGACACATATTTTTTAAAAACCCCATTTGTTTAATAAACCGAATAAACAAAGTATGCAATTTTATACATAATCACACATTTTTGTACATTGTGCCCAAAAGTGGTAAGTGGAACATTGTGTTTATAGTTTAGTACCCCTCATTTTTAAAAAGCATGACTTATAAAACAAATACTTTAATTCTTAAAAACACAAGTTTTTAAGTAACACCATTTAATTTAAAAGTCCAATAAAAAAAGTATGAAATTTATACTTGATCACAAAATTTTATATGTTGCACACACAATTGCTAAGAGGAATAGCATAGTACCTCTCATTTAAAAAAATCACAACATCTAAAAGAATTACTTAATTCATAAAAAACAAGAATTTTTAAAAAATTCCATTTATTTAATAAATTGAATAAACAAAGTATTCACATTCTACATGATTGCACCTTTTTATAAGTTGTTCGTTCAATTAATGAGGGAATTATATTAGTATCCCTCATTTTTTAATATCGTGACTCATAAAACAATTACTTATTTCTTAAAAAACATGAATTTTTAAAAGATATTATATATTTAATAAATAGAATAAACAAAATTTGAGCATGCTTTTTTGTACATTGTGCACATAGTTGGTAAGAGGAAGATCTTAGGACTTCTTGTTTTCAAAAATAGAATTTTCTAAAATGCCATTTATTGAATAAATGTAATCAAGAAATCTCTTCATTCTACGTAATAGAACCTTTTCATACATTGCACAAGCAATTGGTAAGAGTTAAAGTTTAGTGTCCCTTCTTTCTAAAAATTACATGTTCTAAGAATTTACTTTATTTCTTAAAAAATAAGACTTTATAAAAAAATGGCATTTGATTATTGATTCAAAACAACAAAGTAAGCACCTTATACATTTATCACACAATTTTATAGGTTGTGCATGCAATTGTCAAGAGGAATAGATTTATACCCCTCAATTTTTATAAATCATGTTTTCTGAAAAACTTATTTGCTTCTTAAAAACAATACTTTAAAAAAAAAAACTTTTTTTTAATAAGTTGATTCAACAAAGTCTACACATTATTCATAATCGAATAGTTTTATAAATTGCGTACATAGTTTTAATGAGGAAGAGATTAGTACCCCTTGTTTCTAAAAATCATGACTTAAGATTTTTTCCTTTCTTTCTTAAAAACCATGACTTGAATAAAATACATTTGTTTAACCAATCAAATAGAAAAAGTATGCACATTTTACATAATTCCATATTTTATACATTGTACATGCTATTGTTAAAAGGAACAACTTAGTACCCATCATTTTTAAAAATCGCAACTTCTAAAGAAATTAGTTTATTTAAAAAAAAAAACAAGGTTTTTTAAGAAATGTCATTTGTTTACTAAATCGAATAAACAAAGTAAGGAGATTCTACATGATTGCACATTTTTATATGTTGCACACAAAATTGGTAAGAGGAATATAGTGGAACCCCTTGTTTTCAAATATCTCAACTTCTATATATATATATAAACAAGACTTTTGAAAAAAGGCACTTGTTTAACAATTTCAATCAAAAAAATATGCACATTCTACATGAGAAAACCTTTTTATACATTGTGCACATAATTGGTGTCAGAAATATATTAGTACCCTTGTTTTTGTAAAGTCATGTTTAAAAAAAAACTTTATTTCTTAAAAAAAATGACTTAAAATAAAATTGACATTTCTTTAATCAATCAAATAAATATAGTATGCACATTCTACACAATCACACCTTTATATACATTGTGCACACATGTGGTAAGAAGAAGAGTTTAGTACCCCGCGTTTTTAAAAGTCATGACTTGTAAAACTATTACATTATTTCCTAAAAAAGGGACTTTAAAAAAAACATCATTTGTTTAATAAATCAAATAAACCAAGTTTGTTCATTCTACATTATCCCACCCTTTTATAGGTTGTGCACACAATTGGTAAGTGAAAGAATTTACTACCACTCATTTTTAAAAAGCAGGACTACTAAATAATTTACTTTATTTGTTAAAAATGAGAGTTTTTTTCAAAATGTGAGTCCTTTAATCAATCGAATAAACAAATTATGCACACTATAAATAATCACAGATTTTCATACATTGGATGGAAAATTTGTAAGATGTAGAGATTAGTACCCCTACTTTTCAAAATTCACAACTTCTAAGAAAATTAATTTATTTCTTAAAAAACAAGACATTTAAAAAAAACATTTCTTTAATAAATAGAATAAACAAAGTATGCACTTTCTACATATTCATAGATTTTTATCTTTTGCGGATTAAATTCTTAAGAGGAATAAATTAGCACACTTGATTTTTTAATTTACGACTTCTAAAAAAACAGCTTATCTCTTAAACGACATGACTTTCAAAACCACCATTTATTTAATAAATTGAATCCACATAGCACAAAAATTCTACATGATCAAAAGTTTTTATACATTGTTCATGCAATTGGTAAGAGGAATAACTTTGCAACCCTTGTTTTCAAAAATCATATCCTCTAAAAAAAATTTATTTATTGAAAAAAAAAGTACTTAAAAAATGTCATTTACTTAATAAAGAGAATCAACAAAGTGTGTAGATTCTACAGAATGGCACCTTTTTATATATTGTGCATGCAATTGGTAAGAGAAAGAGATTAGTTCCCCTTGTTTTAAATCAAATAAATAGAGTATGCACATTCTACATAATCACACCTTTCTATACATTGTGCACACAATTATTAAGAGGGAGAATTTAGTACCCCGCGTTTTTAAAAGTTATGACTTGTAAAAGAATTACATTATTTCCTAAAAAACAAGACTTTTTAAAAACACCATTTGTTTAATAAAGCAAATAAACCAAGTTTTTTCAATCTACATTATCACACCCTTTTATAGGTTGTGCACACAATTGGTAAGAGAAATAACTCATTAACACTCATTTTTTAAAAGGAGGACTTCTAAATAAATTACTTTATTTTTAAAAAACAGTTCTTTAACCAATCGAATAAAAAAAGTATGCACTTTCTACATAATCGTAGATTTTATAGTTTGCAAATGAAATTCATAATAGGAAGAGATTGGTGCCACTAATTTTTTAAATTTATGACATCTAAAAAAAATATTTTATCTCTTAAAAGACAAGACTTTGAAAAACACAATTCATTTAATAAATTGAATCCACATAGTATGAAAATTCTACATGGTCACACATTTTTATACATTGTTCTTGCAATTGGTGATAGGAATAAATTTATAACCCTTGTTTTTATAAATCATGTCCCCACAAAAAAATATCTTGAAAAACAAGACATTTAAAAAATGTCATTTACTTAATAAATAGAATCAACAAAGTGTGTAGATTCTATTTAAAGGGACCTTTTTATATATTGTGCATGCAAGAAGATATTAGTTCCCATTGATTTAAAGAATTACGATTTCTAAAAAAGTCAGTTTATTTCTTAAAAACAATACTTTGAAAAAAAATGTCATTTGTTTAATAAATCAAATAAACAAATTTTACACATTCTACGTGATTGCACACTTCTATAGATTCCACGTGTGATTGGAAGGAGAAATAACTTAATACCCTTGCTTTTAACAATCAAGACTTTAGAAAAAAATATTTTATTTCTTTAAAAACATGACTTGAGAAGAAAAATATTTTATTTCTTTAAAAACATGACTTTTTGAAAAACGTCATTTGATTAATAATCTGGACCAACAAAGTATGCAAATTGTACATGATCACACATTTTTATACATTCATCTCACAATTGGTATGATTAACATATTAATACTCCTATTTTTTTAAGTCATGTTCTTTATGGAGAATAATGTTATTTGTTTAAAAAACATGACATTTTTTTATCAAACTCCATTTGTTTATAAAATAATATTCAACCTATGCACATTTGCACATAATCTAACCTTTAAATACTTTGTGCACAAAATTGTAAACATGAAGAGCTTAGTACCACACTTCTTTTAAAAATCACAACTTCTGAAAACATTACTTTATTTCTTAATCAACATGATTTAAAAAAATTAGCGTTTCTTAAATAAATCAAATAAACAAAGTATCCACATTCTACATAATAAGACCTTTCAATACATTACACACATAGATGGTAATAAGAAGAGCTTAGTATCCCTTCTTTTTAAAAATCATGACTTTTAAAAATATTACTTCATCTCTTTAAAAACAAGACTTTAACAAATACCATTTGTTTAATAAATAAAATAAGCAAAGTATGAGCATTCTACATTATATCACCTTTTTATAGGTTGTGCACTTATTGTTTTGATGAATAACTTTCTTTCACTCATTTTTTAAAAACATGATATCTAAAACAATAACTTTATTTCATAAAAAACATATTTTAATAAACCTCTATTTGTATAATAAATCGAATAAATGAATTATGCAATTTTATACATAATCACACCTTTTTGTACATTGTGCACAAAATTTGTAAGATGAATATTTTAGTACCCCTCATTTTTAAAAATCGTGACTTCTAAAACAAATATTTTAATTCTTAAAAAAATAAGTTTTTAAATAACACCATTTAATTAATAAGTTGAATAAATTATGACTCATAAAATAATTACTTTCATTCTTAAAAAACTTGAGTTTTTAAATAAAATATTATCTATTAATAAATGGAATAAACAAAATTTGCTCATGCTACATTGTAATATCCCTCTCCTATGCCGTGGAGTATTTTGTAATTATGCACATTATTGTATGAGGGCTTCTGGGTGAGGAGCTCAAGTGCCAAGGCCCCACCCGAAGCAACCGTCAAGTTAGGTGAAAGATAAGATAAGTGATTAGGAAAAATGAAGGAATTAGAATTAACACAACTTAACAAAAGGGCTAACTAAGCCCACCATGGATAAAAAAAACTTATCCCACCTCAAGACGCCTAGTAACCTTGACAAGGGAGGCGGGTCGATGGGTTAAAGAAAGAACCAAGGAAAAACAATCCAAAGATTTAGAGACATATTTACGGATAGGATAAACAAAAGCATGAGTTATTGAAAAGAATATATATATATATATATATGAAACGAATTATATTGTGAGAAAATTGGAACGACATATATAAGAGAGGCAATAGCTTATATATATATATATATATACGTGTGCCTTATACCTAAATTAAATAGGATATGATTATATCCTCTGCATTAGCCATGAGTTTAGGACCGTTACCGGATGTCCAGCCACCACTCTAGAGAGGCGTTATCATTCCCTGTGCTGACCTTAACTGTTGAAAAAAATAGGGGGCTTAAATTAAGGAATCTTTATGATTCTCTCCAGGTTTCTGTTAAGGAGCATGGATCAAGGAGGCGTTAAACTCCTTGACTCACGGTCGCCCTGACAGAGACGTTACCCAGAATTTATGACCTCCGACTAGTAGAGGCATGTTTTCTTTTTATATATTTTTAGGGTTGTCGACTGGGAGGGGGGGGCGAGGGGGGCGCACCTGGGTTCAGGGATTTTTAGTTTTAAAACAAGGGCGCGTGAGAGGGGGAGGAAAATAAAAACACAGGACTGGCTGCGTTGGATGGCCTCGGCTAGGACTGCTTTGCGGTACTGTAACTTACACCATGCACGTGGATGGTAGGCCGACTGCCTGTTGCAAGTTTCATTTTGATGTCCACGCTGATTTCCTTTTGTTATGTGACGTGGTTCTTCCTTTTATATGTCCATACTTTCATATAATATTTATGAGGCGTGCTATCTGATAGATTTGTATCATTTTTTTTTATGTCCACGCTGTTTTTGTGGTTCCTCTTTTATACTGTATCTATACCAGCACATAGCAAAGTAGAGGATACTTCTGTGCTCTACCTGACAGAGCTGTAGCTAGTCGAAAATCCTTGGTCATATTTTCGATCTAAGGTTCAAGCTCACACCTTCTGCGTTTGATGTAGGGTTTTGTTGGAAACCTAGGGGTGTCCATAAGATCTGTAGAAGTTCAAATGCGAGTTCTGAGTTATCTTTATACAATTATTGGTTCATAGGAAGAATTCTTCCTATGCATGCGATGGTAGCTTGGAGTCTACTGCAGCCTCTCAGTGTCAACAATAACTACAGGTCATTATTTATGAGGACTCTCTTTTTATGCGTAAAATCGTACATAAACGGTGCCTATGCATTGGCTAGTATAGATCAGGATCTTTCGAAAAAATGGATGGGTTGTTGTCTTCAACCTGAGTTTTTTTTATGATGAGTGTCACCTCTGCGTGTGATGTCCCAGCCTGCATGCTTGCTCACTAGGATCGGTCTTTCTTTTTGGGATATTGTGGGATCTAAGTTGGATTACCAGCTTTAGATAGTGGGAAATCATCAGTCGCTAAGCTCTCCGGATAGCCAGAATCATAGATCACTAGAGTATGGAGCCGATCCGATTTTATGATCTTGAATTATTACTGTTTGACCATGTTTACAGATCGATTGGATACCTTGGTTGTTCTTATGTCACCTCTGCGTGTGGACTGGAGGGTGTACTGGAAATCATGGGAAAAATCGGATGGGGCGATTTTTGTTCCTGCGTTTTTTCAAGTTCTACAATATAGGTATTCTTTTTCAGTGAAGATCTGGAATGTGTTTCGACTTCCTGTGTGTTTCTAAAGGATGGAATAAATATTCCTTTCCTTTGTTTGCCTCAAATATCTGAGGTGTTTTTTTTTATGCCTGTGTCTATCTTAAAGATCTGTAGTCCCCTCATCGCTGCTTCTTTACCTAAGTTCGATTTAGCATTTATGCGTGGTTTCCCTTAAAAAAAATGTGAGATGAATACTCCCTGTCAACTCTTCTTGGAAGTTACCTCTTCGTTAAAATATTTGGAGTTGGGTTTATGGTGCATTTTGTGAATATTTGCTGTAAATTTTCCGTGGCAGCGTAGGGGCATGCCATCTCCGTGTTTTTCCTTTTGGATTCATTCCATAGCTATTTTAGCTACTGACCTATGGTGACCGTGCGTAAGCATATGTGATGCTCATTGCTTATTCCAGAGGGTAATGCATAGGAATTATAAATGAAGTCTTTGGAGGGTGCATAGTTATGAGAAAAGACTGGTTTAGCATAAAACATTGAAATAAGTTTAAATTGCAGATGCTTGAAAATAATAAAAAAAACAAAGACCACAAATGGAATACTTCATATGATGAAGGGACTCTCATGATGATTTTAGCAAGTAAGATTTAACTCATAGATTGTTAGGATTCAGTATATGCGTTTATTGTCATAATTAACACAGAAGTTACATTACACAATGGGTACCTTGGGAATAAAAATATCCTTTGGGGTCAAATGAATAATACCTCTAATTGTTAGACGGTAGAAGTCTCCTGGTACTTGCCAAAGTATTAGGTTATTTTTTTAAAAGGGGCACCCACGGATTAGGGTACCTATTTGTTATATTAAGGTCAAGTTCACCGTGTGCCCAAGGGGTTGTTAAATCTTTTTTAAGAGCTGGTTATGAGGGTCCTAAAAGAGGGCTTTTGAGTTACAAGAAGCTCTCTGCGAAGAGCCTTGAGATAAGGTAAAACCGGCCATGAATGAGCCGTGATTGTTTTTGTAAGCACTCTATTTCACGTGAAGATGGTTGTCTCATTGTGTTATTGTGTCATGCTGGATTATTTTATTTGTTTACTTTATGGTTATGAATGCGGTATAAATGTTTTAATTGGTGAAAGATTACTGAAATTTTTCTTTGCAGATTTCCTGAATGTCTTATAGCTTTCAGGTAGCAGTGGGTATTTTACATACATAATCTCACCTTTTTATACATTGTGCACGCAGTTGGTTAGAGGAATATCTTAGCAACCCTCGTTTTTAAAAGTGGCATTTTATAAAATGCCATTTATTTAATAAATGCAATCAAGAAGGTGTTTGCATTCTATAGAATGGAACCATTTTATACATGGTACACGCAATAGGTTTAGAGTTTGATGTCCCTTCTATTTATAAATAACGTATTCTAAGAAATTACTTTAGTTCTTAAAAAATAAGACGTTCTTAAAAACACCATTTGTTTATTGATTCAAGTCAACAAAGTATCCACCTTAGGCATGATCACACTATTTTATAGGATTTGCATGCAATTGTCAAGAGGAATAAATTTGTACCCCTCATTTTTAAAATAATGTTCTCTAAACAAATTCTTTGCTTCTTAAAAACAAATCTTTTTAAGAAACACCATTTGTTTAATAATTTGAATTAACAAAGTATCCACATTCTTCATAATGGAATATTTTTATACATCGTGCACACAAATTGTATGAGGAAGAGATTAGTACCCCTTGTTTCTTAAAATCATGACTTAAGATTTTTATCCTTTCTTTCTTAAAAAACATGACTTAAAAAATGCATTTGTTTAACCAATCAAATAGAAAAAGTATGCACATTTTACATAATTCCACATTTTATGCATTGTGCATGCTATTTTTAAAAGGAACAACCTAGTACCCATCGTTTTTAAAAATCACAACTTCTAAACAAATTAGTTTATTTCTAAAAAAATACGACTTTTTAAGAAACACAATTTATGTACTAAATAAAATAAACAAAGTAATAGTATTCTACATGATGAGACATTTTTATAACTTGCACATACAATTGGTAAGAGGAGTATATTAGTACCCCTTGTTTTCAAAAATATCCACTTCTATTTTTTTAAAACACAACTTTAAAAAAATGAAACTTAATTAACAATTTGAATCAACAAAATATGCACATTCTGCATGATTACACATTTTTATACATTGTGCA
>LPNX010442597.1:104594-117199 GCA_001517045.1 Pseudotsuga menziesii
CTTTGTGCTCACAATTGGTATTAGTAACATATTAGTACCCGTGTTTTTTTTTAATCACACTTTATATGGAAAATTATGTTAATTCTGAAAAAAAAATGATTTTTTTTATCAAACTCCATTTGTTTATTAAATCAACTTAACAATTTATGCACATTTATACATAATAGAACCCTTAAATACATTTTCCATATATTTGTAACATGGAGAGCTTAGTACCACTTCTTTTAAAAATCACTACTTTTAAAAAGATTACTTTATTTCTTAAAAAACACAATTTAAAAAATAACATTTCTTTAATAAATAAAATAAATAAAGAATGTCACACCGATCAGCGACCCCATACATGCAGTGCACGAGCTTGGACGCAGACCTGTTGATCGTTCCGAGGATTTTGTTCACTGCAGGGACCCCAGGCTCATGAAGGAAGGCTGATCTGGTCATGCACTGAGCTCAGTTGGCATTGATGGAGTCCGGGGTGGGCAGGGATCCGCTCCCTGAGCGCTTGGAGGATTTCAATCAGCTAATCACCTCTCAAAGTCACAGATCCGGCAAAGGAGAACCCCCAAAATTCATCAAAAGAATCGAAGATGTCCTAGAAGTGGCCCTCCCTCCAGAAGAAACAATCCGGGTCGCCCTCTCCCTTACAAACAGGGCCCTGATCGGTCAATTCACAGGGCTTTGTCCCTCGCCAAAGACCACCGATAGCTGGATCCAAAGAAATTGGAGGCCCCTGATCTCTAAAAATGTGGCCTCTTACTCCGTTGGGAGGGGTTACTTCCTCTTAGATTTTGAATCCAAGGAAGACAAAGAGCTAATATTCAGGAATGGGCCATACTTCATGGGCCTGCAAGGACTCTATCTCAATGGATGGACCCTGGACTTCGATCCTGAGGTGGACATCCCCAAAGCTGTTCCAGTCTGGGTCAAACTCCCCAATCTCCCAATGCACTGCTGGAACCCCAAATCTCTTCAAGCTATTGGGAATGCCCTGGGGAAATACATCGATATGGCTAGTCCCAAGGACCAATATGCCTGCACCCAAATATGTGTTGAGGTTGACCTTGAAGCTGGACTACCAGAAGCTATCAAGCTAACAGTCAGGAACTGGGCACATTTCCAAAAGCTGGACTATGAACAGCTCCCCTTCAAGTGCAGAGGCTGTCACGAATACGGGAATTTCATCCGTAACTGCTCTAAGAAACCAGAGAACGAACAAAACAAGAAAGAGCTATGGCATAAGGTAAACGGGAACAAATCTAGAAACCCCTATGCCGAGGCGCCAAAGAAAGGTGTGGGAAATAGAGAAACAAGTGGAGAATCCATTGAACGAACTCAAGATCTAACCAACCTCGCCACTGCTAACAAAGCAAGGGAATAATCTAATGAAGTAGAAGAGAAATCAAGAAACGGGGACAATAAGGAGCTCGAAGAAGCCACCTCAGACCCTAAAGGGAAAGATCAAACTGAAGGCACTCTCATGACAAAAGTAGGAGAAAGCACAGATCAATCGGAGGAAGACCCAGAATCTGTAGAAGAAGAGGAGGAAGGGGGAATAGAAATTTCCACCCCCAGACTAACCAAAACCAGAGGTAGAAAATCTAAGAAAGAGGAAAGGGAACAAGCCACATACAAGGATAAACTGCAAGGGTCCCAGTAAAACCTGGGAAAGTTGCTAAAAAATACCAGGAATACCCACCACCCAGGGCATGCCTAGAAAGGGATTCCCTTGACCTCCAAAAGTAAGTAATGAAGGTCCTCTCCTGGAACTGTATAGGTCCCGGAAGCAAATCTAATGAAGAATCAATGTCAGATCTAATATCCTTTCACCATCCGGACATCCTCCTGATCCAGGAGACCAAAATGGAGGAAGACGTATTTCTCCAAACTAGCACCAAATTCTAGAAGAAAAGAGGCAAAGCTGCCATCAGCTCCAGGGGAGCATCCGGTGGCATAGGCACCTTGTGGGATGACACGAAGTATGAGGCCATTGACATCAGGTACAACACCTCCTGGATCCTCACCCAATTGAGGCATAAAGAATCAAACATCCACGTAATAATTTATAATATTTACGCTCCTAACTCATATGCAGAAAAAAAATATGCTGGACCCTCCTCCGTGAAGAAAGGAGCAATCTGCAGGGAAACGTTGTTCTAGCTGGGGACTTAAATGTCATCCTCAGGAAAGAAGAGAAAAGAGGAGGCCCCTTAGTTAGAGACTCCATCAAAGAAATGGTGGATGACATCATTCTGGAATGGAACCTCATGGATGTGAAGCCCTCATCGGGAAAATATACCTAGAACAACAAAAGGACTGGGCACGGGCACATTGCTGCTAGATTCAATCGTTTCCTTATTCAAGATACTTTCCTCCTCCTAGGTCTGAAATTGTCCTCTAAGATCCTTCCATTTGGAGGATCGGACCACAAACCAATACTTCTCAAGATGGAGAATGACAAGAACTTGGGGCCAATACCGTTCACATTCAACTCACAGTGGGCCAAAAACTCTGATTTTCTTAAGATTGTTACCGAGACTTGGGCCCTTCCGGTCACTAGGTCCCCCTTCTACATCTGGGAGGAGAAATTAAGAAGAGTAAAAAAGAATCTAAAGGCTTGGGCCAAATTGACTCCCCCTCCCAGCCTAGACAAAACCCACACAGCCACTGCGCTGGCAACCCAATAGTCCAAAATGGAGGTTGGAATCGTGGATGGTGAGGATATCCACTTAGAGATCAAACTGCAAGCAGACCTTCACGAGGCATGCAGGCAGGAATCGGATTGGTGGACGATCAAATCAAGGAGCAAATGGCCGAGGGACGATGACAGAAACACCAACTACTTCCATAAACTGGCCGAGGTGAGAAAGAATTACAATCATGTGACCAAAATCCAGACCACTGATAGGATGATCACCAATTATGAAGCTATTAAAATAGAGGCTTCCAAGCATTTCCATGACTTGTTCACGGACCAGCCAACTCCTGAAGATGCTGAGCTTCTGAACCTCGTCCCTAGAGCCGTGAAGAATCAAGATAATGACAACCTGACCAAGAAAGTTACTATGGAGGAAATAAAGAAAGCAGTTGATGGCATGAAAGAGGACAGTGCCCTGGGGCCTGACGGATTCAATGCCACTTTCATTAAAATATGCTGGGAGATTTTCAAAAAGGATTTATTCAAAATGATCTCCAAGTCTCAGAGAAGTACTAAAATAGGAGGAAGTACCAATTCAACATTCCTCGCCCTCATCCCTAAAGAGAGGGCCCTCATCCCTAAAGAGAGGAAGGCAAAGTCATTCGACAGGTTCAGGCCAATCTCCGTGTGCAACATTGGCTATAAAATAATCACTAAGATCATGGCAAGCGGACTAAAAAACATCCTGCCTTACTTAGTCCCAGAGAGCTAAGGTGGCTTTGTCAAAGGAAGAAAGACCAGGGACAATGTCATCCTAGTCCAAGAGGCTATCCATTCTAGCCTGAAGAACGGAGACAAAGGAATGGTGGTGAAGATCAATTTACTAAATTCCTTTGACAGAGTCAGCCATCCATTCCTTTTTCAGGTAATGAGGAGATTTGGATTTGCATCAGACTTTATCAGCTGGGTCAAGGCCTATATTAGCACCCCTTGGATAGCCCCGTTAGTCAATGGAAGAGCTCGACCCTTCTTCCAAGCCATGAGAGCTCTGAGGCAAGGATGCCCACTCTCCCCCCTGCTTTATGCCATTCAGGCTTCTGTTCTAAGTTTCCAGTTGGAAGCTTCCAGGAACGATCAGGATCTCCCTGGTATCAGGATGGCTAGAGGCTCCAAAGACATTAACCATGTGCAATTCACGGATGACACTCTCTTGCTTGGAGGAGCTAGCCAGAAAATTTCCCGCCGGTTCAAGAATGAAATAAATCGCTGTTGCCTAGCCTCTAGCAGCAACCTTAATTTAAAGAAGAGCCAAATCTATGGTTGGAATATAAATCCCAGGGACATGCTAGATATCTCCTAGGTTCTCAATATGGATGGAGCTGTCTCATGGGAGTCATTCACCTACCTAGGGGTCCCTATTTTCAAAACCAAGTCCAAGAGTTATGCCTGGTCTCCAACAGTGGACAAAATCAAAAAGAAAATCATTGGCTGGGGCATTGCCTGGCTAAATCTAGGAGGGAAGGTAATCCTCATTAAAGCAATCCTGAATAGCTATCTGATTTACCAATGTTCATTACTCCTTGCTCCGGTTAAAATTATCACTCAAATAGAAGGATTGATGAGATCATTTCTCTGGCAAAGGGGGGATAAAGGAGGTAAAAGAATTGCCCTAGTAAATTGGGAAACTCTCAAACTCCCAAGAGCTGAAGGATGCCTCCACATCAGAAATTTAAGAATCCAGAACTTAGCCACGGGATCCAAGCTACTCTGGGGCATGCTTAACTCCAGCCAGACCTGATGCAGTCGAGTATTGAGAGGTAAGTACTTTCCTAGGCAGCGCCTCAGATTCCTCGATGGGGATCGAGTAATAAGAAAAGGATCTCCGGCCTACAAACTATGTATCAGAGCATTGCCTCTCTTCAGGAAACAACTACACTGGGTCCCGAGAAATGGGAAAAACGTCAGAGTCTGGTAGGACGTGATCTTCAGCAAAGAGCCACCAAATCTTACTCGCCTCCAATGCTGAATGGAATCGAAGGGGATTTTTACAGTCGGGGACATCTCATCATGGAAGAATGAAGCCCCCAATTGCTGGGCTGGATGGGCTGTACCAAAGTGCCCTGTCAACTTAGAGGGTGAAAAAAACCAGCTGTTAATCCATCTGGTGGGGATAGCCCCTTTATCTAAGCTCAATAAAGAAAGTCGTGGTTGGGGTCCTGGCAATTACACTTCATCCGAAGGATACATGCGATATGCTGCCAAGATCAATGTGCCAGTCAATCCTAAAATATGGAATTAGTTGTGGAGCACGAGCACGCTACTGAAGATCGATCTATTCACCTGGACGCTGCTGCATGAGAGAATTCTCACGGGGGAGAATCTGATCAAGAAGGGGTTTGTTGGGCCCTTCCACTGCCCGCTTTGTGCTGATGCCACAGAGAATATCAATCACTTATTTTTAAAATGCTCATATGCGACCTCAGTCTGGAACGAAGTGCTAAATCGCTGGGGAGACAGAATTCATCTACCGGACATAATCCAGAATTGTTTTCTTAGATGGGACAGTCTATAACAGGGAGAGCTCACTAACAAAAAAGGTCTGAAGGCCTGTTGGATGAAGCTCCCAAAAATTATCTGTTGGTGTCTCTGGAACGAAAGAAACCACAGTATATTTCAGGATATAAACCAACCAGCTTGGAAGATTGCAATAAAAATCAATGCTTTGTTCAAGGAGGTAGTTAGCATCTCCAAGATCCCAGACAATAAAGAAAATTTGACCGATAAAGAAAGAATCTGGCTCCAAAGCCTCAACATCAAGGGAGTAAATTCCTTGGCTGATATTAAGCTGAAAGAATGGGAGATTAGAATGGACAAGATGCAATTTGAGAACTGGTTAAGAGAAAGAAATATTTTTAAACTTTTCTTCGCTAGGGATTCCAAAGGGAACCCGGGAAGTGGAGGAGGAGGAGGAGTTATAATGGATCCTGGAGGGAAAATAGTGACTGAATACTCCTGGAATATCAGATATGACTCCAATAATATGGCTGAGGCTTACGGACTCTGGCAAGGACTCATTCACCTAATGGAAAAGGGAGTGGGTGAAGCTATTGTTTTTGGTGACTCCAGGTTAATAATTCAGGCCCTAAATGGGGGTAACAGGAGTAAGAATGATCGATTAGCAAGAATGTTAAAGAGAATAAGAATCATGATCAAACCGTTCAACAAGATAAATATTTTCCATATACTCCGGAATCTCAATGTATTGGCAGATAAGGTTGCCAACAATTCTATGGCTGTTGCCCTTCATGAACTTGTTATTAATAAGGTAGTCAGCTTTGATATTCCTCCTTAGTCCCGCTGTCGGCTTTTTGACTATTAAAAGCTGGGATTATGGACACCTGCTGTAACTATTTTCCCTTTTCAGCACTTATTCGCTGAGCCCAGCAATATAACATAACCGCTTTTGTTAAAAAAATAAAAATAAAAATAAAGAATGCACATTCTACATAATAGCACCTTTACACGCATAAATTTTAAAAGGAAGAGCTTAGCACGCCTTCTTTTAAAAAAACATGACTTTAAAAACATAACTTTAGTAGCCCTATTTTTCAAAATTCACAACTTCTAAGAAAATTAATTTATTTCTTAAAAAACAAGACATTTAAAAAAAACTCATTTCTTTAATAAATAAAATAAACAAAGTATGCACTTTCTACATATTCATAGACTTTTATCTTTTGCGGATTAAATTCTTAAGATGAATAAATTAGTACCCGTCATTTTTTAATTTACGACTTCTAAAAAAAATAGTTTATCTCTTAAAATACATGACTTTAAAAAACACCATTTATTTAATAAATCGAATCCACATAGCATGGAAATTATACATGATCAAACGTTTTTATACATTGTTCATGCAATTGGTAAGAGGAATAACTTTCCAACCCTTGTTCTCAAAAATCATATCATCTAAAAAAAATTATTTCTTGAAAAACAAAACACTTAAAAAACGTCATTTACATAATAAATAGAATCAATAGAGTGTGTAGATTCTATATAATGGCACCTTTTTATATATTGTGCATACAATTGGTAAGAGAAAGAGATTAGTTCCCCTTGTTTTAAATCAAATAAACAGAGTATGCACATTCTACATAATCACACCTTTCTATACACTGTGCACACAATTATTAAGAGGGAGAGTTTAGTACCCCAAATTTTTAAAAGTTATGCCTTGTAAAAACATTACATTATTTCCTAAAAAACAAGAATTTAAATCCACGTAGTATGAAAATTCTACATGATCACAAATTTTTATACATTGTTCATGCAATTGGTAAGAGGAATACATTTATAACCCTTGTTTTTATAAATCATGTCCCCACAAAAAAAAATCTTGAAAAACAAGACATTTAAAAAATATCATTTACTTACTAAATATAATCAACAAAGTGTGTAGATTCTATATAAAGGGACCTTTTTATATTTTGTGCATGCAATTCCTGAGAGGAAGATATTAGTTCCCATTATTTTAAAGAATTACGATTTCTAAAAAAGTGAGTTTATTTCTTAAAAACAATACTTTGAAAAAAAATGTCATTTGTTTAATAAATTGAATAAACAAATTTTACATATTCTACATGATTGCACACTTTTATAGATTTCACGTGTGATTGGAAGGAGAACTAACTTAATACCCTTGTTTTTAAAAATCATGACTTTAGAAAAATTTATTTTACTTGTTTAAAAACATCACATCAAAAAAAAAAAAAAATTGATTTCTTTAAAAACATGACTTAAAAAAAAATTTTTCTTTAAAAACATGACTTTTTGAAAAACGTCATTTGATTAATAATCTAGACCAACAAAGTATGCAAATTCTACAAGATCACACGTTTTTATACATTGTGCTCACAATTGGTATGAGTACCATGTTAATACTCCTATTTTTTTAAATCATGTTTTTTATGGAGAATTATGTTATTTGTTAAAAAAAAATGACATTTTTTTTTATCAAACTCCATTTTTTTATAAAATAATCTTCAACCTATGCACATTTCCACATAATTGAACCTTCAAATACTTTGTGCAAAAAATTGTAAACATGAAGAGCTTAGTACCACACTTCTTTTAAAAATCATGACTTCTGAAAACATTACTTTATTTCTTAATAAACATGATTTTAAAAAAATAGCATTTCCTAAATAAATGAAATAAACAAAGTATCCACATTCTACATAATAACACCTTTCAATACACTACACACATATATGGTAATAGGAAGAGCTTAGTATCCCTTCTTTTTAAAAATCATGACTTTTAAAAATATTACTTCATCTCTTTAACAACAAGAATTTAAAAAATAACATTTGTTTAATAAATAAAATAAGCAAAGTAAGTGCATTCTACATTATATCACCTTTGTATAGGTTGTGCACTTAATTTTTTGGATGAATAACTTACTATCACTCATTTTTTTAAAAACGTGATATTTAAAAAAATAACTTTATTTCATAAAAAACACATATTTTATTTTTTTAAAAACGTGATATTTAAAAAAATAACTTTATTTCATAAAAAACACATATTTTTTAAAACCTGTATTTGTTTTATAAATTGAATAAATGAAGTATGCAATTTTATACATAATCAAACCATTTTGTACATTGCGCACAAAATTTGAAAGTGGAATATTTCAATACCCCTCATTTTTAAAAATCATGACTGCTAAAACAAATATTTTAATTCTTAAAAAAGAAGAAGTTTTTAAATAACACCATTTAATTAATAAGTTGAAGAAATTATGACTCATAAAATAATTACTTTAATTCTTAAAAAAAGATTACTTTTTTTTTTAAATGTTATCTATTTAATAAATGGAATAAACAAATTTTGCTCATGCTACATAGTCTCACCTTTTTATACATTGTGCACATAGTTGGTTAGAGGAAGATATTAGCAACCCTCATTTTTAAAAGTGAAATTTTCTAAAATGCCATTTATTTAATAAATGCAATCAATAAAGTATTTGCATTCTATAGAATGGAACCATTTTATACATTGTACACGCAATAGGTAAGAGTTAGAGTTTAATGTCCCTTCTATTTAAAAATCACGTATTCTAAGAAATTACTTTATTTCTTAAAAAATAAGACTTTCTTAAAAATGCCATTTGTTTATTGATTCAAATCAACAAAGTATCCACCTTATGCATGAACACCAAATTTTATAGGATTTGCATGCAATTGTCAAGAGGAATAACTTTGTACCCCTCATTTTTAAAACTGTGTTCTCTAAGAAAAATCTTTGCTTCTTAAAAAAAAATCTTTTTAAGAAACACCATTTCTTTAATAATTTAAATCAACAAAGTATCCACATTCTTCATAATCGAATAGTTTTATACATTGCACACACAAATTGTATGAGGAAGAGATTAGTACCCCTTGTTTCTTATAATCATGAGTTAAGATTTTTATCCTTTCTTTCTTAAAAAACATGACTTAAAAAATGCATTTGTTTAACCAATCAAATAGAAAAAGTATGCACATTTTACATAATTCCACATTTTATGCATTGTGCATGCTATTGTTAAAAGGAACAACCTAGTACCCATCGTTTTTAAAAATCACAACTTCTAAACAAATTAGTTTATTTCTAAAAAAATAAGACTTTTTAAGAAACATAATTTGCTTACTAAATCAAATAAACAAATTAATAATATTCTACATGATCAGACATTTTTATAGCTTGCGCACACAATTGGTAAGAGGAGTATATTAGTACCCCTTGTTTTCAAAAATCTCAACTTCTATTTTTTTCTAAACATAACTTTTAAAAAACGAAACTTAATTAACAATTTGAATCAACAAAATATGCACATTCTGCATGATTGCACATTTTTATACATTGTGAACACAATTGGTGTTAGGAATATCTCAGTATCCCTGTTTTTGTATAATCATGTTTAAAAAACATACTTTATTTCTTAAAAAAACACGATTTAAAAAAAATTGGTATTTCTTTAGTAAATCAAATAAACAGAGTATGCACATTCTACATAATCACACCTTTTTATACATTGTGTACACATTTGGTAAGATGAAGAGTTTAGTACCCCATGTTTTTAAAAGCATGACTTATAAAAAAAATTACATTATTTCCAAAAAAACAAGAATTTTTAAAACATACCATTTGTTTAATAAATAAAATAAATCAAGTTTGGGAATTCTACATTATAACACCTTTTATAGGTTGTGCACACAATTGATAAGCGAAATAACTTACTACCACTCTTTTTCAAAAAGTAGGACTTCTAAATAAGTTACTTTATTTTTTAAAAACAAGATTTTTTTTAAAATGCGAGTTCTTTAATAAATGGAATAAACAAGGTATGCACACTATACATAATCACATATTTTCATATATTTGATGGAAAATTTGTAAGAGGAAGACATTAGTACCCCTTATTTTAGAAAATCACAACTTCTAAAAAAATTAGTTTATTTTTTAAAACCCAAGACATTTAAAAAAAACTCATTTCTTTAATAAATGGAATAAATAAAGTATGCACTTTCTACATAATCATCGATTTTTATAGTTCGTGGATTAAATTCATAAGAGGAATAGATTGGTACCCCTTGTATTTAAAATTTACGAATTCTACAAAATTTCTTTTATCTCTTAAAAGACATGACTTTCAAAAACACCATTTATTTAATAAATCGAATCTACATAGTCACATTTTTTTATACATTGTTCATGCAATTGGTAAGAAGAATAACTTTGTAACCCTTATTTTTAAAATTCATCTCCACTAAAAAAAATTATTTCTTGAAAAACAAGGCATTTAAAAAATGCCATTTACTTTAATAAATAGAATCAACAAAGTGTGCAGATTTGATATAATGGCACCTTTTTATATATTTTTAATACAATTGGTAAGAGGAAGAGATTAGTGTCCCTTATTTTAAGAAATTATGATTTCTAAAAATCACTTTATTTCTTAAAAACAATACTGTCAAAAAAATGCCATATTTTAATAAATTGAATAAACAAATTTTGTGCATTCTACATGAACGCACACTTTTATATATTCCACATTTGATTGGAAAGATAAATAACTTAATACTTGTGTTTTTAAAAACCATGAATTCAGAATAGGGGTACTAATCATGTTTTTAGAAACACAAGTATTAAGTTATTTCTCTTTTAAAAGTTATTTATACTTTGAAAAAAATAATATTTCTTTAATAAATAAAATAAATAAAGTATTCACATTCTACATAATAACACCTTTGCGCACATAAATGGTAAGAGGAAGAGCTTAGCATGCCTTCTTTTTAAAAAACGTGACTTTAAAAATATTACTTTATGTTTCTAAAAACACTCTTTGTTTAATAGATAAAATAAGCAAAGTATTCAAATTCTACATTATCACACCTTTTTATAGGTTGTGCACTCAATCGTGAGGAGGAATAACTTACTATCACTCAGTTTTTAAAAATACTTCTTTATTAAACAATTACTTTATTTCTTAAAAACACACATATTTTTAAAAAACCCCATTTGTTTAATAAACCGAATACGTATTTGTTTTAAGAAGTAAAGAAGTTTTCAAAAAACACGATTTATAAAAATGAGGGGTATAAAGTTTAATACATTACGTACATAGTTTTAATGAGGAAGAGATTAGTAACCCTTGTTTCTAAAAATCATGACTTAATATTTTTTTCCGTTTTTTCTTAAAAAACATGACTTGAATAAAATGCATTTGTTTAAGCAATCAAATAGAAAAAACATGTACATTTTACATAATTCCATATTTTATGCATTGTACATGCTATTCTTAAAAGGAAACAACTTAGTACCCATCATTTTTAAGAATCGTAACTTCTAAAGAAATTAGTTTACTTCTTAAAAAACAAGGTTTTTTAAGAAATGTCATTTGTTTACTAAATCAAATAAACAAAGTAAGAACATTCTATATGATTGCACATTTTTATAGGTTGCACACAAAATTGGTAAGAGGAATATTTTGGAACCCCTTGTTTTCAAATATCTCAACTTCTCTCTCTCTCTCTCTCTCTCTCTCTCTATATATATATATATATATATATATATATGCAGATTCTACATCATCACACCTTTTTATACATTGTGCACACAATTGGTGTCAGAAATATCTTAGTACCCTTGTTTTTGTAAAGTCATGTTTAAAAAAAATACTTTATTTCTTAAAAAAAATGATTTAAAACAAAATTTGACATTTCTTTAATCAATCAAATAAACATAGTATGCACATTCTACATAATCACACCTTTCTATACATTGTGCACACATTTGGTAGGACGAAGAGTTTAGTACCCCACGTTTTTAGAAGTCACGACTTGTAAAAAAATTCCATTATTTCCTAAAAAAAAGACTTAAAAAAAACATAATTTGTTTAATAAATCAAATAAACCAAGTTTGTGCATTCTACATTATCACACACTTTTATACGTTCTGCACACAGTTGGTAAGCGAAATAACTTACTACCCCTCATTTTTAAAAAGCAGGAATTCTAAATAAATTACTTTATTTGTTAAAAACACGAGTTTTTTTTAAAATGTCAGTCCTTTAAACAATCAAATGAACAAAGTATGCACACTATAAATAATCACATATTTTCATACATTGGATGGAAAATTTGTAAGAGGAAGAGATTAGTACCCTTGTTTTTTAAAATTCACAACTTCTAAGAAAATTAATTTATTTCTTAAGAAACAAGACATTTAAAAAAAACTCATTTCCCTAATAAATAGAATAAACAAAGTATGCACTTTATACATATTCATAGATTTCTATCTTTTGTGGATTAAATTTTTAAGAGGAATAAATTGGTACCCCTCATTTTTTAATTTATGACTTCTTAAAAAAATAGTTTATCTCTTAAAACACATGACTTTTAGAACCACCATTTATTTAATAAAT
>LPNX010442659.1:9032-84903 GCA_001517045.1 Pseudotsuga menziesii
TATGTATTACCACATTTTGGATGTTTATAAAATTTTTATGATGACCGGTTTATTTATTTACATGTGTAAAAATTTGTGTTTGTGATGAATTTATTGTGTATGAAACAAATGCCAATCCAACACGTTGTTAGCATATGAGGCAGCAACTTGATTATTAATTAGTGGAATATGTATATATGTTATGTTGTCAAATTACCATTCTAATAATATCACACGTAAGAATCTTCTTAATAACGTCGGATATCTAACATGGTACAAACCATTAAGTTGTGACACTACTAACTCTGAATCAAGACGTACCTCAAGAGAGAGAACGCCATGTAAAATGGCATCCCGTAGAAGCTCAATAACGACACTATATTCAGCAACATTGTTTGAAGATAGTCGTAAACATATGCCTCCTGAAGACAGTACCCGACCCATAGGAGTATAAATCACCCAAGCAGCAGAGGCTGAGTGTTGAGTGTGACAGCTTGCACCATCCGCGAATCCTATGTAGGTGGAAGATTCCATTGACATATGCCAAAAGAAACGGAAACTAATCACAAACTCGATCATTATAAGAAAAAGACCTACCTATGCAAAATTGTATAATAATATACAATAACCATCCTTGGCTAAAAATCATGCATAGTACTTCTTGAGATAGAGCCCATTCCTAGGCTCTGCCAAGGCCGTTCCCTTGTAATCCACTAACTCATAGGCGCCCTTCTCTAACACACATTTGACGACATAAGGACCATGCCACATGGGGTTAAACTTTCCTGCCCCCAAGGGTTCTTTCGGTTGATCCCACAAAAGGACCAAGTATCCCTCACTAAACCTCCTTGGATAGACAGACTTATCGTACTAGACCTTTATGCAACGTTTATTTACTTCTAGAGCCACCAAGGCATCTCGACGCTGCTCATCAAGTTGCTCAAGGTGGACCAAATGCTCCTCCAATGGGGAAGTGTCCAGTAAGAGTTCTATAGCTAGCTTCAAAGAAGGAATCTTGCACTAAACCGGCAATACCGACTCCACTCCATGTACAAGTTGATATGGAGAAAAACTTGTGGCAATATTAACAGTGGTTCTATACGCCCACAAAACAGGATATAACATGATGTGCCAATTATTCTTGCTTTGTGTGATGGTTTGTTGGAGAATGGATTTGAGTGATTTATTTACTACTTCTACCTGTCCATTCGCTTGAGGGTATTAAGAGGAGGAATGCTCTTTCTTGTACCCTAACTTTGATGCCAACTTTTCCATCATACGGTTCTGAAAGTGCAAGCCATGGTCAGTGACAAGCTCTTTCAGAATCCCGAACCGAGTAATAATCTGGTTGAATACGAAGTGCGTAGCTGTCTCATCGTCAGATTTAACTGTAGGCATAGCCTCAACCCATTTCATGAAGTAATCAACAACCACTATGATATGATGATGCCCCCCAGCCGAAGCTGGGTTGCAATCCATAAAATCAAGCCCCCACTTAGTGAAGGGACCAGTGGTGATGATGGGATGTAACGGGGCAGGTTTCGAGCGCATATTACGTGCAAACACCTAGCAAGGGTGGCACCTCTTGACCGCATCAACACAACCCTTAAAGATCAACGGCCATAAATAACCCGCTCTTAATATTTTTTGGGTTGTAGAAAGCCCAAATAAATGACCACCACATGCCCCTCCGTGGTAATCATTCAGCACTACCTCAGCCTCATCATGAGTTAAACAACGTCGTAAAATGGAATATACCCCACGGCGGTACAAAGTGTTATCCACTATGAGGTAATTCTTAGACACGTGATGTAATCGTCGTCGTTCATCCCGTGAGAGGTGAGTGGGGACCTTCAATGTTTGTAAATATATAATGATACTCCCATACCATGGGTCTAAAGTTGATATTAAGAAGATGTTTTCATTGATAAACTTATCTTCACAAACCAACTCCTCGACCTCGCTTGGGAAATCTGATATAAGCTCTGCAAAAATTAACGATTTCTTCGATTTTGCCGAAACAAACTCGAGATCGAATTCTTGCAGGATGACAATCCATCTATTATATTTTCCCCCAATCATCCTTCGAGTGAAGATGAACTGAAACGGATTGACATGGGCTACAACCAAGGTATGGCGAAGGAGAATATAATGTCTTAACCGTTGAACTGCATGTACGGTAGCTAAAGCAAGCTTCTTAGCATGAGAATAATGGATCTTTGCGTCAATAAGATTCTGGCTCAGATAGTATATGACATGCTCTTGGAGCTCCTCATCCTCTTGAACCAAAACCATACCAATCATCTCCATGGACGCGGCCATATAAAGTAGAAAATCATGGCTATAGTCTGGGGGACTAATCACCGGGGCCGATGCTAGGGCTCGCTTGAGTGCATCAAAGGACTCCCGGGTTCGCTCATCCCAACAAAAGGGGGTGTCCTTCTTCAAAAGACGCATGAAGCCTCTAGTCAAATTGAAAAAATTGACAATGAATCTCTGTAAGAAGTTTTCCATGCCTTGCAAACATTGAAGATGACAAATAATTTTTGGGGGAGACAACTGAAGTATTGCCTCTACCTTCAAAGGGTCAACTCTTATACCCTCTTTAGAAATGATGAATCCTAACAAGCAACCTGACTTCACACAAAAGATGCACTTGTGAGGATTTAACCTGACCAAATAATGGTGGCATCTTTTGAACACCAATCTCAAATGATAGGAATGACGCATTCTCATATGAGAATGAGCAGCAAGGTCATCCAAAAATACTTCGATAATCGATTTCAGATCATGGAAGATCAAGGTCATGGCCTGCTGAAAAGAAGCTCCAGCGTTCTTAAGGCCAAAAGGCATTTTTCAATATGCAAAATTTCCCCAAGGACAAATAAATGCAGTTTTATGTTGGTCCTCAGGTTTAATTTGTATCTGATTATATCTGGAAAAGCCATCCATGAAGGAAAAAACCTCGCTACCCGCACACTCATCCAAAATCTGATCAATAAATGGTGTGGGGAAATTGTCCTTAGGACAGGCACGATTCAAATCACGGAAATCGGTACATATGTGGATCGCTCCCTGCTACTTATGAATGGAAACGAGGTTTGAAACCCACTCCATCAAGGGAATGGGATAGATAAAACTGGCTTTCAACAGTTTCTCTATCTCTACCTTAATCGTGGGTGCTTTCCTAGGATTCAGCGCACGTAAGCGTTGTCGAACAGGCTTAGCGTTGGGATAAGTCTTAATCTCGTGTTCGACAATACGAGGGTCGATACCTGGCATTTCATCGTAAGACCAAGCAAAGATATCACAAAATTATTTAAACAGCTCGGTGTATTCTTGAATCTTAGCATGGGAACATTCTGCCCCAATATAGACATTCTCTATCCTGCCAGGATCGTGAGAGATATTGATAGGAATCGTTGGAGATATATTTGCCATGTTTCCATCAGCCATCGGACCAGGAGAGCTTAATGGAACCATAGGACTACCAAATCTCTCATTAAGAACCACCCTAAAGTCCTCACTCTCCAAGCGGTCAAGCTCGGGAAGAAAGTAAGATCTATGATGGAGCTCTTCCCATGGTGGCTCAACTCCTGACATGGCCTCAATAATCGCTTCGTCTGAAGGGAAAACACTATCAAGGCAGTCATGCGCGTGAGAAGACTGTACCGCCCATGCATGCAGCACATAAGGGTCCTCCTCCTTCGTCCACGAAGAGGAAAGACTAGGCTCTGTAACACTCTCAAGATTAGCTTGATAAGCTACCATAGTTGCAGGAAATGGCACGTCTGTCACGATGGGCTCACTCAGAGTACTCGGTGTAGGAAGAATCCAAGGATATTCCATATGACTTGTGCGAAAAGACACCGATCTCATAGATGTCGAAGCCTCACCGGAACTAAACCCTATCATAAGGATCAGTTCAAGACAACTAAAACTTCCCATGAGGGATGGATACATGCCTACACCCACACTCCCAGTTGCCAGCTGAGAGTGTTCAACGATCGGATTGAAGCTCCCGGAGATGCGATAACCGACGGATTCTTGAATGATGTTAGATCAATCGTGACTATCTTCCCGTTAAATGGAAAGCATACAATGCGAAATAGGGAAGAAGCTACGGCTTGCATATTGTACATCCAATTCCTACCTAGCAAGAGATTGTAGTCAAGGGGTGCATCAACCACCTCGACCTCTATTGCAACGGTCTTCCCTCCCAAATGGACCTTAAGGGAAGGAAGGATCTTGTGTGGCCTAAATGATCTCCCATTGAACGTAGTTAACATGGTCATGAATTTAGACAACTCAGGGGAACCTAAACCCTTCCAACATGATAAAGACATCACAGAAGCAACAACGCCTTCGTCAATCACAGTGCGCTTGACGGTCATGTTAAGACATTCTATGTGAATCAAAAGAGACACATAGTAAGGCAAGTGAGGCTGAAGTCCTGCAGTTTCAAATTTAATCATGGAGGAAGAATTATCATCATTCACACCAGGGGCAGAAAGCAAAGCCTTCCTTTGTAAAGGACAACTCTGAAGCACTTCCAATGCAGGAATCGCACAAGGAGTGTGGCCCAAATCCTCGACAACTGAATAGTTCTGGGCGGCTCGGGCATTAGGATTGTGCCTCGAATGCTTAAGGACTCCCTTAGGAATGCGAGGTGTAGCTTCAGGTTTATCCACAGGTTTCTCAATATGCAAAGGAGTCCTTGGTGGATCAAGCTCCTTGCTTGGGCTGGGTTGTGACGAACCATAGTCTTTCGCACGGGTCACAACGTTCGCAGCACGTACCATGTTAATGTAACCATGACCACTACGCTTCGGCGGATCTTGATCACCACTAGACTGATCATGGGTCCTCAAGTTCATATTTTGATTGTGAGGTAAAGGGTTAGTCAACACAGCTGGGCCCTATGCCAAGAATCTAGAGGCTTCATCGATACGAGGGCACAAGTAAGTGAGGTGATCGTCCTTACACAACTTGCAAGGAAATTTAACCTTACGTTTATCTTGTTTGTCCCCCCCAGCATTACGGGCATTCTTATCATTATTATTAGCATTCTCATTCCTATTCCCACCCTTACGATTATTCTTACCCTTCTTTTTATTCCTTCTGGGCTGCTGGTTACACTTCTGGTTCGACGATTGTACTGAAAGCACACTCGCCGTTTGGGCGGGTTGAGATGAAGTCGTGGCTTGTCCCGAAGTAGATTGGTTGATTGACAATTGACTAACTTGTTTTGCAACCAAATCCATAGGTTTAGCACTCGCACAACCCACAATGCCATCGACATGTGGTCTAGGTTTAACTTTGGGGTCGAAACTAGAACGCAGAGCATTGAGAATGATCTCATATAACAAACCGGACTGAGCATAAATCAAATCCAGTTCCTACGCCCTAAAAATGGCTTGTTCCTCATTTTGCACTCTGGATGTAGAAACATCCTTTGCTATATATGGCAATAATGACTTAAGGATCCATTCGAGGAGGAATTATGGCGGTATAAAGGCTTTAATTAACCTCTTCCATCTATGCCACTCTTGGATGTGATCCGAGATATGTGTGGCTTTATCTTACCGAAATGTCGACAAGAGTTCAATACCAACGTCATAACACACTGGTAGCTGGAAGTGGTTAAGAAAAGTCAACGCGAGGTCATCGAACAAAGCAAATGCCCCCCTAGGTAGCTCTATGTACCATTTTGCGGCAGGCCCTGTAAGGGTGCATTGAAACAGCCTTAAACGGATTGAGTCCTAGTATAAGGAATTTGAAGAGCACCATAGGTGAAAGGTAGTAACATGTTTGCTCGGATCCTCTCTCGATTTTCCCTCGAATTTGGGTATGTCCGAGGGAAGCTTAGTAGGGACAGCCGACCAAGCCGGGTCGTGAGCTACAGGATCGTTCGTCAATCTCGACAAGTCAGGAAGATTTAGCGTTGCGAGGAAAGGGAGCCTAGGATGATGAGGTCGATGGACCGCTCCCTGATAGTTCTGATTCACATAGGTCTGATTACCACCATGGCCTTGGCCATAGTGCCCTCCTCCCGTTTGACCCGTATAGGGTGGCATGGAAGCACCATAGTGTGGTGTACCTTGACTATTCGGAGCTATAAAGCCATAATTTAGAGAGTAAGTGGGTTGTTGATACCCGCACCCATAAGGTGAAGAACCCTGTCCATACTGTGTCCCATAATAGGGTCCATAAGTCATCACATCAGATGTCCCATGAGACACTCCATAAGTAGGAATATACATTCCAGAAGTAGGAATATACGTCCCGAAAGTAGGAATGTGACCTCTAGAAATATGACCATGACCTCCCAAAACAACGGGCGGTGCATGTACCTGTAGATACAACTAGTCTAGTAACTACAGTACGGACCTGACTCGTAGCAACATTCTGGCCCGAAGGACCACGTGAATGAGGTGGAGGGTGAACATTCGAAGAACTAGGGATAGAGGACGAACTTGTTTTGTGTAATTATGTATGTGTTATTCCCTATAGTCACTCCTCTCGGATCTGGTATCCTAATAGGATGACTAACCCTAGACCCAGGAGGAATATGTGATGTAGCTTCCACCACCGGGATGGAAGGTGCAATGTGACTTGTGCTCCCAAACCTCTCCGCATGGTAAGGAATGAGAGTGCCCCCAGGCATAGTGTTAGGCTCAAACTTAGATTCGACATGGAATGCCAAATCATGTGTGGGAAAACCAAACATACCATAACTACCATAACTAGTGCTCACGGGTTCAAAATGAGTCTCATCATCCTCCAGCATTCCATACTGGCGATGCGTCAATGGGGACTCAACCCTAGAGTAAGTAGGTCTATCATGAAAGGTTCCTATCTTAGAAATCATAGGACCTAACTCAGTCAAGTCATGTGAAGGATCATAGTTAGGAGTAAACTCCCCATCTTCTACATGAATGGGAGAAGGTGGTTCAGGAATACCTTCCATATGGTCTTCCATGGTGTGTGAATCAATGTGCGAAGTAGTCCGCCTGGACTATCTATTTCTCTCTCCCAAAGGAGGAGGAGATGTAGAAGGAGGAAGTCCTGCTAAACGACGAGAACGACGAGGAGCCGCACCCGAATCCACAATGACTCAAAAAATATAAAATACTCTCCATCTACGCAAACCCTAGGCAAGCTATCGTGCACAGAGCAATCACCAAGAAAATCTAAAGCCAAACACAGGCAATCAAGGGTAGGATAAGTGAGCTCCCAAATGAAGCAGGTATGTATCGCCTAGGAGAGGCTTGAGACTCCCATACAGAACAAGCAGAGGTATGTAACCAATTATTATGGCCCTCAGCTTCAACGCATAAAGCGACTGTGCTGTCCGACCCCAACCTGGCCGGGACACCAGCAGAATAACCCCTGCAAAGTACCCCCTCGATATCCTAGGTAAGGTCACTAAGGTCACCTCAATATAATCAATGCTCAGGTAGACACTCGCAGGCAGGATTGACCGTATGGGCAGGGTAGCAAAGCCCAAAACTCTCGAAAGAGCCCCCAGATATGAATACAATCTTGGAAATATCTTCGGTGCTACTCAATTATGACTAGGGGTCATCCCAATCAATAACCGCTCACACTGCCTCATGCTTAACTCCCTTTTGAGAGGAGGATCCTGAGAAACACTGGTTATACCAAGGAATTTCTCACACTCACCTGGACAGACACATACATGTTGTTGTTTAGTGGTCTTGGAGAATTTACTCACAATGAACTATTCCAAGACCCTAAAACCTAATCTTGTTGGTGAACCTTATCAAATAAAATAGTGTAGTTCATTTTAATTAAGCGTTGATTTTAATTGACTTTATTACTCAAAAGAGGGATATGGCCGTGCAACTAATGGTGTTATGACACAACATGAAGTAAAATTCACACCTAACAATCAATGCAAATGCATCGTGTCCATGAAAAACAGGGTATGCTACTATGTGAAATGCACAATATTCTTCAAATGATAAATGCAAGCTTTCCTATATGAAATCCTGACTAATACTCCAAAGCAAATCTAGCGCAAGTACTATGCAAAATGCAACATGCAATGCATGATGATAAGCAAATATTTTTGGATTTTTTGAAATAAAAATGAGATATAAAAGAAAAAGAATGGCTCTACAACCCCCAGACTCTGCAAGCACACTCAAGTAGCACTCAAGGAAAGTACTAAGGTAAAAGAAATCTAATGCACTAATCCCAAAACAAAAAATTGAAAATGCAATGACAAGAACATTCTTAAAAAAGAAATTTACCCTAAAAAAACCGTCTTTGGTTAGAAATAGAGGTGTATACAGACTCTGGCAGTATCAAAGGAGACTCAGCAATCATCAAAATTCACCCAGCAACCCTCTAACCTCCTCTAGAAGAAAAAACTAAGGGCATACGTGACTGTTCGCAGTAAACCCGCGTGTGTACACGGAAATAGCAGTGAAACCCACGTATATACGCGACTGTGAGTTCAAAACTTGTGTACAGGAAGAAAGGTGCATAAAAAATAAAGGCAAACAGACAAGCTGAGACAAACTTCACACCAATCAGACACTACCAGGAAAACATGCCTCCAGACCCGACACAGAAACAAGAGAAAAAGAGCAATTCAAAGTCATTGAATGCCGATAGAAAACCCCCAAAGGACAACTACTAGGAACTCCCTAGCGGAGTTTCCAATTCTGTTACGGAGAGAAATTCCTATGGCTTGGGGTACCACAACAGACCGCTTTACTCCAGAAATCCATCCTTTCCAATATGCAATAGAAATTAAATATCTAACACTAAATGATCAGACCTCGTACCTTATTCTGGACGGTTGAAGTAGATCCCCGTTGAGCTTTCGAACTTCATCTTGAATTGATAAATCACTCCCTCAACAACAAGTAAACAATACAAGCATACTATATATATTGGTGTTAGATCTATTCTAGCATATATAATCAAGAATGTTTAAGCATTTGAAATCATCCATGGATAAAATATTCATTCAAACATACATTATTGGACAGGAAAATATATTTCTATTAATATGAAATCAAAGATTACAATGGATACAACCTCTGCCGGCATGTCTGCGAATCGGAGAAACTAAATCCCCCACTTGGGCCTCCACCACCTCAATCCTCCATCTCTCGATAGCAAGCACAAGCAAAAGGCAAGCTTGGGAAGAACACAAAAGTGCTCCAAGGGACAAAGGGATGCAGACTCAAGCACAAGTTCTGGCAACAATGGACTATAGTTTCTTTGCTCTCAATTCTCTCTTATGCCTTCAATGTACCAAAGAGTTCCTTATATAGCTTTTCAAAGGGGTAATGAAAGGTCGAATTTGAGCGATCTCAAGGCACAGGGAAGGCCAGGAGTCAAGTGAGTCGGATCCATGTCAAGGAAAAATCCAAAAGGATTTGGATTATGCACACATCCCAATGTACACGGTTTTCGGGGTAAAACCCGCGTATATACGCGATTAAGGGTTTAAAATTCACGTGTATCATTTTTCACATGTTTTTAGGGATGGTCAAGGAAACATTAAAGGACAAAAAATGGTCCAAGGGGTCTAAGGAGTCTGCAGAGGGACAGGGGAAGGCCATACAAGTGTGATTCACTTGGAGTGGTAAAATCAGCTATAACAGAGAGCAAAAAATCTTGAGGAAGGTTTGTTATAGCAAAAAATGGCACTTATCTGTATGTGACAACATTTACATGTTTGTTCGCATGATAACAATTCATGATGGCTACTGTTAATCACGCAAAGGAAAATTGTGGATGGAAGGGCCATATTGGGACTTTTGTAGCACCTTTTTACCTCTTTTCTCATTCATTGGATATAGAGGAGGCTAAGGAACAAGTTTGCAGACCAAACCAGCTCTTGAAAACCCTTGGAAAAACCCTAAAAAATGCATATTTTCACAAAAACGTTGATTGCTAGTGTACTTTCACTATGCATACACGGGTTGTCAATGTTGTACCTTCATATACCCTCAAAAGTGATAAAAAATATATTAAAAATTCGAATTATTAGTGGTTTGGGTGGATTTGGAACAACCTCCTCGAGTGTAACTCCCCCATCCTCAACCCTAACTCTTTAGTTTGCTATATAAGAGAGGGATAGGGGACCATGAAAGGGAATTATCCTTTGGTATTGTTATGCTGGCATAATTTGGAATCTCATCCCCCTCACCTATTCTCTAGTTGTCAACTATCCTTGCTACAAAGCTTGGAGGTTGGGATTCTTGGAGGAGAGAAGCAAGATATCCAGATCGAAGCTTTCACGAGGTGCCTTAAATGAGGAGAAGGCATATCTTGTACTTCTTCCATTGATTAATAAATATTTGATGTTCTTCCCTTTCCAAATCACTATGTATGTCTCAATTTTTTTATCATGTGTTGATGTTTATGAGATTAGGGTTTCATGTTATTTGGATTATCATTATCTTGTATGTGGTCAAATTGGTTTGAGGAAGGTTTGAAGTTTTTTTACAGGTTCCTTTATTGGAGAGCAAGAGGAGGGCTAAAGAGAAATATTGGATCAACCTTCAATTCATAAGGTATTAACCCTCATAACGATTGAACTCTTGTTTTTTTTATATACTTGCAAAGCTTTATATATTAGTCTGTATAACCCCTAGTATGTTGGTGGCCTCAACCCCAGCCATAGGATCAATTCCTTAACAACATAAATGGTGAATTTGTTGGGGATGCCTTGTCTACTTTGGGGTATCCTTTTCTATTTTTTCCAGTGTAATTGAAGTTCTGAGTCTTTCTTTCAGGTTAGGGATAACCTTTGAGTCATTATAGACATCTTCCCTACTGTTTTGGGGGTGTTTTTCACCTTTTTTGCAGCTTTCACCACCCACATGTGATTTTTACACTGTACATTAGTGTTTTTATGAAGTACACGTAGGTTCAGAGTAGTCCTACCTGTGCGTCACACGCTACTTGCACTATAGTGCACCTGTGTTTTTCTCAAATCAGTGATTTTTTCATTTTTTGGACCTATTTTGGGGGGTCTGGTTGTAGTATGTAGGGTCCTCCTTGTTCCCTTGTTAGTGTAAGACCACTAGGAAGCATTGTCTCTTCTTGAGAGTGTTCTTAACTTGATTTCAAAACCATTTTTTGAAGATTTTTGGCTTGTCTCTTGCTTTGTGCTTCACCTCCTCGCTTGACATGACCTTGTTGGGTATGGTTCTGATCAACCTCTGTTAGCAGGGATAGTCTGAACTTAGGAGCCATCTGATCCTTGTATTTTTTAGTCTTGTTGATCAATTTCCTTATGCCAAAGTGATTGGCTCAATATCTTATGCAATATTTCCTTACAAGAAAGGTCTTATCATACTTTAGGGAAATCTAGGGTATGTTTTGTAAACATAGTGCATAAGCTCATTTGCTTTGTTTTACATCATAGGCATGCACTTGTTTATAGTTTGTTTTCCTTTTCCTTGTTAAAAGAAAAATTAAAAAGAACAAGTCTTTGCTTTATATGCATTTAGGCTAGGGTATTTAGGCTTAGGTGCATTGCATATCTCTGTTTTTTGAAAATAGAAAAGGAGATCGTTCTTTGTGGCCTCCATTTTCAATTTTGAAAACAAAAGAGAAGTAAAAGTTTTGCATTTGAACCTCTTTTGTAGTTAGTCATGTTGTTTCTAATTTCAAGTAAAAAACATCATTAGTTTCATCACCCATATGTTTGAGTAACCAACAACCCTTAGAAAGAACGCTAATAATTTAAAACATATTACTAAGTTTTCTTTCTAGGGACGACACACATTAGTCTAGGATAGAGTGAGGATAGAGTTTTGGGTTAGGGTTATCTTTAAACCACCCAAAATTTTTAAACTCAAACATAGTGGCCTTTCGTTTAGGAAGTCCAATCTCAAAAAGAAGTGAACCGAAAATCTCCTCTCGCACATGAGTCAAGAACGAGGTCGTGCGAGATTGAATTGCAGAGATATCCCTCCAATACTCAGTCGAGCATACACCGTAGGTGTTGCACATATGGGGATTCAATCAGTACCTCCTTTTGGCCTTGTGTGGTTCCTAGTACTGTTTGAGTTTTGGGATTAGCTACCCTTCCCATGTGCATCAGTTGGACTAACGACTGTTCTGCCAAACCGTCTTTGTGATTTTGGTAGCCTTAGTATCTTGACCTCTAGGACTCTACACAGGTTATGATGGAAGGTTATTTTCACTATACCTAGGGCATGCTTGGGAGAAAATCCCTTACATACAATTTGGGAAAGTGGTTTGGTGATTCAAGTGCTTGGACCTAAGGAGGTGTATTGTGGACCTCGGGTAATTTTCCTTCTCCCTTCATTGGTTAGTTATGGGACCTCATCATCCCAGACTCTCCTTTGGAAGGTACCTTTGCTTTCCTAGTATGGACACTTAGGATTTTTGTTCTAGTGGTGTTCTCTTTGTGCTGTTGATTGCTAGCCAACCTTAGAATTTTTCTTTCTTGTTGAATCAGAAACTATGGCTAGTATCCTTATGGACACCAACCAAGAGACCCTCGTGCAAGGGGATTCTTGTGTTTTTCCTTTCACTGGGAATGTTGGTATTCCCTTGATGGCCACTCTGAATCTTCCTGGATTCACCCTTGGGCTACCAGTTTGGTTGTTTTCCACTCGGACTGTCCTGGATGCTCCTGATGCTTCTTGTTGGCTTACTTTTCCTCACTCTCATGATCCAGGTTCAACAAACCCACATAAAACCAACAAAACACCCAAAGATACCGTCCCGACAGAGCAAGCTCAGTCAGAAACACCTGCGACGTAGGCGTAGTATCACCCGAGATATATTAATGTGTAACTGCCAGAATCATGTTTCTACAGTCAGCGAGGGATTATAGTCCTCTGGCATGCAGCCAAGGTGCTCGATAGAGTCAGAAGGTTGTAGTCTTTTACTAAATCGACAGTGGCACAATAGTGTGACACATATAGCGTGTGACACAACCTTGTCCTTGACAACTTAACAATTGGCGCAACTGTGCGACACAGATGATTCTTTAATAGTAAATGACAGTGGCGCGATTATATTACAACTTAACAGTATTTGAACATGAAATAATATAAAATACTTCGACGATGCTTTAGACATTCATTCATTCAACTACTTTTCTCAATATGGTGACATTCACTTAAGCAATAACCATAAACAATGCAAGATAATCAAACATTCAAAATTCAACATTCATGCAGCATAAGAGATAACGTGGAAACCCATCCGGCTAAAAACCACAAAGGTGCTCTTCATCTGGCATGAGAAATATATGGCAACTTTCAGTCTGCGACTTGACTGTAGACTGTTTGAGATATGTCTTTTCAGCTCAAAGTCTTTCTTGCTCTCATGCTCTTTGTTTTATTATGCTTTTCTTCTAACTACTCCTACTAATCCGCACACAGCCTGGATCGACTATTCTACTCTACTATCTGCGCACTCAGCTGCAGACAGACTTCTTACAAAAACTATATGCGCACACAATTGTAGATACTACTATTCCGCAACCATTATACAAAATGGGTTCTTCCTATTTATAGATTCTACAATACCGTGTAGGGTCGACTGGGTACAACTCATTTATTATAGTCATAAATAGCCACAAAAACATCTTTCATTACATTTATTACAGGCCATAACTAGATGCGAAAACGTCCTTCAATAGATTTATCATAGGCCATAACTAGCCACGAAAACATCTTTCAATCTTCCACCACCTCTAGTACCTACGCTCTTCCTGACCTATCGATTTCCATCCTTTACTCTTCTACCTACCCACATATTCTCTTTTCCTTTGTCGCATTGTTCCTCGTCTAAGATTCCTATCTTCTGTGCTTCCTTTCCTTCCTTTTCCTTTCTTTACTACGTCATGCACCTGTTTTTCCTGTCTGGGCTTGCACTTCTATGTCTTCCTTGTGCTCTTTCCTATCCCAACACTTCTCAAGCAAGCATCTTATATCAAGGGCATCAAAACAATGTCTCCCCTTCACCAGTAGTATCATCTCCTCCTCCTTCTACCTCATGTGGTGAAAGTTATGATACTAGTAACCTGTAGTCTAAAAGGGATAAAAGGAGGAAGAATAGGAATAAGACATGAAAGAAAGGGGGCAGTCACCCAACCTTTGCAAGTCATGCTGGGGGAATTCACCCAACCTATGCAAGTCATGTTGTACCTATCCACCCAGCCTCCGTAGGTCATATTGGGGGCATTCACCCAACCTCTGCAAGTCTTGTTGGACCTAAACACCGAGCCTCTACAAATCATGCTGGGGGAATTCACCAAACCTATGCAAGTCATGTTGGACCTATCCACCCAGCCTCCACATGTCATGTTGGGGGCATTCACCCAACCTCTGCAATTCATGTTGGACCTAACCACCCAACCTCTGCAGGTCATGCTAGGGGCATTCACCCAGCCTCTGTAGGTCATGCACGGGGCATTCACCCAACCTCTACAAGTCATGTTGGGCGTAACCACCCATCCTCTGCAAGTCATGCTGGGGGAATTCATCCAACCTCTGCAAGTGATGTTGGACCTAACCACCCAGCCTCTATAGGTCATGTTGGGGGTCTTCACTCAACCTCTGCAAGTCATGTTGGACCTAGTCACCCAGCCTCTAGAGGTTATGTTGGGGACATTAAACCAACCTCTACAAGTCGTGTTGGACCCAACCACCCAGGCTATGGAGGCCATGCTGGGGGAAAATGGTGAATTAATGCAATTCATGTTGACATTGTTGAGAAAACCAATAGTTTAGGATGCAAACCTAGGTTCCCTTGTAACCTTTGTGAGGGAGATCGCCTTACCCATCGGTGCCCTATTATTGCAGAGGTACAAAGAGTGTGGTTCGAGTCTCAAAGATATCATGCTCTTGAACAACCTGTGATTTTCCAACAAACTATTCAACCTTCAGTTAATTAAGTGGTTGAACCAATGCAATATTTGGTCAATCCCACTCTTCCTTCAGAGAGTAACCTACATCAAGTGGTTGAACCAATTCAATCTTTGGTCAATCCCACTCTTACTTCGGAGAGTGACCTGCATCAAGTGGTTGAATCGATGTAATATTCGATCAATTCCACTCTTCCTTTAGAGAGTGACTTGTTTGATAGTCATATTTTATTCACTGTTAGTTTATAAATTTTTGGATAAAGGGGCACTGACTTCATTTTGAATGAGCTCCCGCTAAGCACTTAGATTGCTTCCTTTGGTTGGGATAGTTTAGTTGAGCCATGCCTTCCTTCGGATGCACCTTTTCAAATAAAGGTCCAAGTTGAACACTACAACATTGCTCAGTGTATTGTAGATGAAGGAGCCTCTGTTAGTATTTTATCTGAGTGTGCTTGGAGAGGTATGGGATCTCCAAGCCTCATGTTGATTGTTAATCAACTGTTGGCCTTTGATAGAAGACCTATTCAAACTTTGGGATTTCTTACTCAAACACCTGTTACTTTGGGTGGGAAGACTATCTTAGTTGATTTTTGGTTATAGAGGACCCCTTGGACTTCAATATGCTCCTTGGGCATGCTTAGGTATATTCTATGAAAGTTGTGTTGTTTACACTCTTTCGTGTGATGTATTTCCTCACAATGAAAGTATTGTCACTGTTGATCAGCTGGCATTCATTAATCCCTCTCATTACCTGTCTTTAGAGCAAGTCTATCCTTTGTTAATTCCCAGTGTTTAGGTAGACATAACCCCACCATAGGTAAATTATGTGGCCTCATATCCCTCGTGTCCAATTTCTACTGAGAAGAAGCCTCTATACACATGCTTACCTTCTTGGGACTCAATCCTAGTAGTTGAACATGTGATCTATCCAATGGGGACTTTGGAGCTCGCTCTCTACCCTATTGATCCAACTAATTTTTTAAACATGTATTCTATCTAGGATGGTCTACTTCCTTTGGATGAAGTCTTCCTAGAGTCTATGATACAATCTGACCTTTTAATGGATGTAGACTCAGTTGTGGTTAATTCCAACCTGAAATTGCTTATTGAGTTTGATTTTGATGATTGATCCTCCGTTGTTAGCATTGTTGAGTCTTTATACTCTCTCATCGAGCAACAAGTTAGCGATCCCGATGAGTTTGATTCTTCTCATAGAATCTTTGACTCCCATGATGTTGAGTCTATTCTTGTAGATGCCATTAGCTATGTTGACTTTAGATTTCCTCTTGAGATTGACCTTCTTGATTATAAATCCTTAGTCCTTGGCACTATAGAGCCTATCTTCATTAGCTTTGCCTTGATTGCGCATCTTATTGAAGATAACAAAGTTGCAAACGTTTCTACCAAAGTGACCCATATCAGATTTCTTCTTCTGAATATGATATTGATATTGTGTTTCTTGGATACAAGATTCTTAGGTTGATTCATAACTTCTTGTTGGCCTCACCTTTTTGTTCAAGTTGTAACCCCATCTTCATATACCATGCTCGTGCTTATGAGCCTGATATCGGCTTCCACGCTTTTAGCTTATTATATAATCCTTCATCTATGTTCTCGTCGTCACTCAATCTTGTATCATTTTGTCATTGCAACCTGACACCCTTTACCTGGAGGAGACACTCCCCGAGTGTCCTTATATTGCTCATGTTCCTTGTAGTATGCTTAGGTCTGTTCCTTGCGCTTTAACTAGTTTCACATGCCTTTGACACTCACCTCCTCTCATTAAGAGCATTCTTCATGTTTTCCTTCGAGCTCACTAAAAACAGTAAGGAGGCCATGAGTTGAATTTTATGGGCCCATAAAAATTTACAGGAAAGGTATATGGAGTTACCTTTAAGATCTGGTCTGACTCCTTAAACATGATTAGATTGCCTAGTTTGCTTGTCCCTTCAAAATCGTTAAAGGATGTGAAGAATCATCCACATAGGTATAAGTTTAACCCTTTTCTATACCATGCGTATTACTTACAAAAAATGAATACTCTAGTTCACTCTAGCTAGAAGAGTATTCCTAGATACAGGTTTATCTCTTTTTCGGGCCTGGGAGACTAAACATACGGAAACCGAGCCTGTTAAAGCTTACTTTTTCTTTTTCATGCTCTCGTTCAAACCATGAAAAATATTCTGAGCATTCATTATGCCATTTTCATGCTTGCTTAAACTTTAGGACAAAAGCATCGAGTGATATTGTTTTCCTTCACACTCGTTAAACTAAAGCTTTATGCTTGTTTTTGAAGGAGCATCGATATGGTGATAGTTTAACCCTTTTTCGGACCTCATCGACTAACTAAAAAAAAGGAATACCTTAGTTCTACCGAGCTAAGAGAGTTCTCCTCTGGATTGTTTTATACTTTTTCGAACTTTGGAGGCTAATTTTACGAAAAAGTTTGACCTTAGAGTCTTCTTTGGCGTTTTCATACTCTCAAATTGTGAAAACATCATTGAGAATCCACTAATTTGGGCTCATAAAATCCACGAATTAGTGCTATATCAATAATTCTTGTATATTTTGTTCGATCTTGCTCAACAATGAAGAAATTCCCAAGTTTTATTTCTTGGACTCGTTAAACCTTTACAAGAAAGAAGGGAAGGGAAGTTTGTTCAAATGTATTTTTATATCATGGCAGGAAGTCTTGTCATCCTTAAAAAAGCACTAGTTTGAGTTTATCAATAGTTGGGTTCTAGTTTTTGGCCTTAGGATTAAGCCTAATCTCAGAGTTATTACTCCTTCGGTTGGTTACTCTTCCAATCATATGGAGAATCTGTCAATGTCTCCTACATTCCATATTTGTATCATTGGTCCCTTTGTTTCCAAATATTCCTAAGTCACTATTGTGTCATGCTCACTGTTCAAGGAAAAAACATGTGTTGACCATTCTGTAGTTTCCTTTACCTTTTGTGTTGACCACTCCCTCGTATCAGTTCATTACATCAAGTCTTCGGCGATCCTTGTTGCAAAACTTTGTACCAGTTCCAAATCCAATTAGTCTTTGATTTCCCTCATGTTGGATGATAGAGGATGCATTAACGCCTTCCTTTCAATGGGTCTCTCCTTATCAACTTCAACTCATATTGCTCTAGGGATGAGATTTATAGTTTACGATAGTACCTTGGGGATTGTAGTCATCAGTGGAAGTTTCCCTCACTATTGGGTAGCAAGAATACCTTAATGTTCCTTGCTTGATGGATTCTTTAGGTGTTTGACTTCAGGACCATTTTTTCACGCCTGTTAGAATGTACCAGGTACCATGGGGACCATTTTCATTATTGGTGGTTTCCCTCATGTTTTTTAACATTTTCCATCAATGACCGGTAATCAAACAGTTTCCTCCATGTTCAACTTCAAATCCTTTATTCACATGGTTAGGATTTGTACCTTTGGGCGGTTTGGGTTGAATACCTTGGGCCAACAATAGCATTGTCATCTTTTTCTATTTCTTGAGTTGCGTAAGGCCTTGACACACATCATATGGCATTTGATAAGACATAGATCCACCTTGTATTCTTGTGGCTATGATCGATTATTGAGCATGGATCCATGTTGTTCATTTGTGGTCATGACTCCTATAGATTTTAAATGGTGATTTTTTGCATATTGTGTGACCATGATAGTTACATCAGTTATACATATGTTGGATATACCTTGTATTTCTATGGCAATCATTTGTACATGGACATATATGTCCTAGAGATCAATTTGTCTAACATTTACCTCTCTTTCATGTACCTTCGTTTGAGCCTATGATCTTGATTTATGTAGTTTCTTCAACTCCATGATCCAACCATTCCCTATTTATAATGTATTTTGAATATCATCTTACCCTCTAACCTCATACAATAGGGCACATCTATTATATCCAAAAGTTACACTTCTTCGTCCATGACGACATTTACATGTTTGGTTGCATGATGACAATTCCATGGTAGCCACTATTAGTCACCTAGAGGAGACTTGTGGATGGAAGGGCCATATTGGGACTTCTGTAGAACCTTTTTACCTTTTTTTCTGGTTCATTGGATACATAGGAGGCTAAGGAACAATTTTCTAGACCAAACCGACTCCTGAAAACTCTTGGAAAACCTTAAAAATGCAGGTTTCTAGTGTACTACTAGCATTTGTCACTTTGCATATGCAAGAGTCAGTGTTGTACCTATGTATACCCTCAAAATATAAAAATTCGAATTATGGGTGGTTTGGGTGGTTTTGGAACTACCTCCTCGGTTGTAACTACGCCATCCTCGACCCTAACTCTTCATTTTTCTATATAAGAGAGGTAGAGGGGACCATGAAAGGGACTTAGCCTTTGGTATTTTTATGGTGGCATAATTTGGCCTCTCATCCCCCTCACCTATGCCCTAGCTGCCATCTACCCTTGCTGCAGAGATTGGAGGTTTGGATTCTTGGAGGAGAGAAGTAAGAGATCCAGATCGAAGGTTTTACGAGGTGCCTTGAATGAGGATAAGTTATATCTTGTACTTCTTCCACTGATTAATAAATATTTTATGTCCTTCCCTTTCCAAATCACTGTGTATGTCTCAATTTTTTATCATATGTTGATGTTTATGAGATTAGGGTTTCATTTTATCTTGATTATCATTATCTTATATGTGGTCAAATTGGTTTGAGGAAGGTTTGAAGTTGTTTTGTAGGTTCCTTGATTGGAGAGAAAGAGGAGGGATAAAGAGAAATCTTGGATCAACCTTTAGTTCATAAGGTATGAACCCTCATAACCCTTGAACTCTTGTTTTGTTTATATACTTGTAGAGCTTTATATATCATTCTGTACAACCCCTGGTGCATTGGTAGCCTCAATCCCAACCATAGGATCAATTCCTTAACAACAAGGTCCGAAGGCAAAAACCCATAATCTCCCACAACGATAAGAATTATGGGTTCCTGAATTTGATTTGCTGCTTCATCTCCGATATTATCTTATAAATACAAATCCCAAGACTTGAATCCTTGCTAAAATTATGCTTCTAGAACAAATTTATCCTCAACACCATAAAAAATGAAAAATATGTTTACTCATTAAACTCTGAAACCCTACTAGGAGAAACACCAGCTAAACCCAAACATTTTGAGCAAAGAAACTATGAAACTATACTAGGAGAAACTCTGCCTAAACCTAGACATTTTGAGTGGAGAATCCCTGTTTCTCTACAAAGATAGCAATTTCCCCAAATAATCTCCACATTAGCTAGTAACCCCTGAGAAAGGTCAAATTCCACCATAAGTGCAATAACCATCTTATCTTCAAAAGACACCATTTTTTCATCTAATGTAATAAATTTACCTAAATGATTGGCCAAACCCACAAAGACATCATTCGTCCATAGCAAAAGCGGGAAGCCTGGTAACATGAGCCACAAATGCGAGAGTCCTAGTAACATGAACCACAAATGCATCTTCAAAAATGTTTGTTTCAAAGGATTAAAGTTTTCATGTCATTTACAAAGAACAAGGGAGGCATTCTTAATGACCCAAAATTGGGACAACATGAAAAGAGAATTCTCTTCTGAAATAAATACAAAACAAAACCAACAATTTGGCAAGGCATGGAATTTTGGAGCATAATTATTACCATCCACCAATTACTCGCAACCCAATTCCTCCTCTCAATCCTATTCATTTTGATGTACTCTAACCTTCTTACCAATGCCTTTCCACCAAACCCACAACATGGTGTATGTTAACATCTTTACCAACAACGAAACTATCCACATATGCTTTCACCTTAAATGGTTTCAACTTTCTCCTTTCCCTTGCCCTAGGACCAACCAGACATGTCGAAGAAAGTATATGTATAGCACCGCTCGAACAAGGGATGTTTGAACCTCGAAAATTAGTTCCATGAACCCTTTTGGCCCCAACCCACTTTAATTTCTTATCACTATCCTTAATAAAACCCTCATACAATGACCTATCCTCCGCAACTACCACACAAAACTTTCCACTTTTAATGGTGAAAATAAATTACAGTGCAGAGTATTCACCTCAAAAATAGGTTGCATAATCACTTTTTTCGGGAAAGTGGGAGAAATGATCGTTTGATGAGCCCCCCATGCCACCTTGTCAAATCCAACCTTTATGTCTTTTTTTGCCTTATGTATATCCATACAAACCAAATTAAAAACTACACTACCACTAGAAACTTCAGACATCACATTTAACTAGAAATTGAAAGCACAATCAACACATAACCATGATCTAAAAAACTCATCCAATAAAAAACACAAAGACTCACCATTGGGAAAAAGAACAAAAAAAAAATCCCACCTTTTATCAGGTTTGGTACTAGTCTCTCGGAGAAATGGGAACTAGACTCCCTGGATGCAAAAGCATGAAATTTCAAAAAAGATCTCTAGTGGTGGTATGCCAAACGAAATCAGAAGTAGGGTTTACTGCACACTTCCTAGGTTCTTCAACTCCATCCTACGGTTTTCAAATCCTTCTCCATATTTCCCATGTGAGAGACATGCCTTCAGTCATTCGGGATGATTATTTGTCTGTATAATAGTGTATGGTGACGGAAAAATATTTTTTTAGAGCAAGTCTTTAGTTCAAGGGATTAGTCTTTTTCGAATTGTGTTAAAAAGGTGTTTTTTAAAATGAAGTTAAATGGGGTTTTTACAATGAAGTATGGAAGAGATGTGTGATGTAACTAACATAATGATTTAGTGGTATAGGTTGGACAAATATACTAATTTTTAAAAATTGAAAAAAAAAGATGAACTTAACACACATGATGATGGTGATGGACATCTACTAAAACCAACTTTAGATAGAATAAAAAACACAACATTATGAGTTTATTCTAGATCTTTCTTACAATCAAGTATTGAGATGGATCAAATCTATGGAAGTACAAACCTTTACTCGAAATTTCTACACTTTAAAAAATGATTGCACTTTTAAAAATATGATCCCTCTTGGTTCTTGCTAGATATGTGATTACGATTGTTAGTGCCTAGAATTGCATCTTTTGCTACTCTTTCCTATGTCATTTTACCCTCTTTAGCATATGCCATCTTCCCTTTTATACTGTATAACCTACCCATTTTGTTCATTTTGGATACCAAAGGCATTAAGAGGTAAATGACTGATTTAACTCTATTTTGTGTTTTTAATTTGTTGAGAAAGAATTTTAAAATGGTTTCCAATGATAAACCTGTGCAACTCATTCTTGTACTAATCAATTTTCATTTAGCATTTACAAGATGTTAGTCAAAGTGTAGGTCAGTAAGGGTTTTGTCGAAGTTTCAGGATTTCAGTATGACAAGGATCCTTCAATGGCGCATTGGGCCTTTATTGCAGAATGATAAACAAGCATTGGGCTCACCATTCTTGCACTTTGTGTCATGAGGATGAGCCTGCACAATATTATTATGTTGTAGCCACTTTCTATTTTAAGATGGAGAATCGAGATCCTGCCTATTCTGTAGGTAAATTTATTTTGAAGTTAAGGATCTATGATCTGGTTCTATTTTTGTATATATACCCAGTATGTATGAGGAGGAGGGTGTGTGTGATTTTATACTACAAAAAATTGTGTTAAAACTCTATTATGACTTATCACCTAATATAGTGTAGTGAAGGTTTACTTTGAGATATTGATGACTTAATTTGCTGATGTTGGTGTAAGTTCTAGTCTTTATTCCATGATTAAGTTCAAGCTCATTTCTTAGTTGGAAGGGCCCTCCAACTGGGTTGTGAAGCCTCTTGTTTATATCTTGTACATTGTCGATAATTTATATCTCTTTCTTCTACAAGTTTTGCGCATTTGATCAGTCTTTAAGATTGGATACAGCGACTGCAGATATGCATTAGTATTAGTTTCTTGCGTTTATATTATGTCCTTGAATGAAGGTTGTAAAGTAGGTTTCTTTTTGTTTACTTTGTATTTTCCATCTATGTATTATAGTCTATAGATATGAATCTATTTACTGTATGGGACAATGGTGTGGGTATTTATTACCATCAATCTCTACAATATCTAAGAAATCTATTCAAATACTTCTTCTTTGACAGTACAGAGTCTCTACCAGGATGAGTAAATAGTTAATTTGTGTGTGTTCATAGCAATATAAAACAAATTTAGCTATGTGACTTGTAATGATAAACGACCCCCCTATTTTTGCTATTTTATTTAATAGTAAGCATTGTGATTTTTTAGCTTAGGGTTTTATTTGTCTTGATCATCTCTTCATTGTAGTTAACTTGTGCATAGTTTTATTCTAGTACTTCCCAAGGATTTAAAGTAGGTTCTCCATTATAGAAAAACATTTCAATCTTAGGTCAATTTCTTTAGAAATCCATTTTTTGTTGTGCACAGTTTCTATTTTCATTGCTTGACTAGATTATATCCTAAGTTCCATAGGATCATTATCAGTATATAAGGTAGATTTACTTTTGAATAGTTAGGATTATAACATAGTTCTCAGTTAACTTAGTTTGTAATTTTTTTTCTTTAATTCATTCAATCTCTACAGATTACGATACTTAGATATAGGTAATTAAACTATTATGAGTTTAGCCTCTATGTTCATTCCAGCATTGGTAATATCCTAGTTTTAAGTGTGGTAGTTTTTTAGTTTTAAATAAAAGATTAAAGAGTTTCCGACCTTTCATTTCACTTTGAATTTGTTGTTTCTCATTTTAGGTTGTTCTTGCACTATCAAGGTTTAAGTAGATCAATCCTTCTCCTTTATTTTAACATCTAATTTGTAAACTCTTTTAGTTAGTTCTTCAGTTATCATTCAATAAGTACCACTTTTATCAAGTTTATGCATCTTTCAACTATTGGGTTTGCATCTCATTTCTTTTGCAATTTAGTTTAATCCTTCTAGTCATAAGTGTGAGGTATGCTTACTCCTTTATCCCTTTGAGTTGCTACTTATTTCATAGAATTGCTTTTTACTCTTGATCCTGTTCCTATCTCCTTAAAATACAAGTAAGATTGAGTATAATTTATCCTGCATTTTCGGAATCTTGGTTCTAGTTTCGTTGTAGTAGTTTTGATTATTATGTTTTTAGTAGTGTGGTTAACCTTTACTCGGTACTCTTTTAGAATCTCATAAATATTTTGATTTGAGTTTTTTGTTTATTTGTGCATCTATTAACAAAATCCATAATTACATCCAAATCTTATTTTTATTTCTAGAATATTTGAATTCCCGTAATTTAAAATTGATAGAAACAGTCTTAGAATCTAATTTTGCTTTATCACTTAAATTCTGGTTTTCTTTGTGGTAATTAAGTTTGAATAGCTTAAATTCTTATTTGGAATAGTAGATAGATCCCTGCACTGGAGATATTCTTATTGGCAGATATAATGTTTGCAACTCTAAGTTTACATTCCTGGGTTGACACTTAAAAGACCAGCAAAGATTTATATTAAGAAGACATATAATTGACTTGACAATTTTGCTGCAATCATCAGGGAGTTTCAAAAATATGAAAATAGGTTTAGCCTTCAATTAGTTTTTTTCTTGTTTTTATGGTATGCTTAATTATTTTGTAGGCTTGATGGAGGAGAGACAGCAAGACAAGAGGTAAGAACCGACACATCCGCCTTAGTAGGTCTCTCCAAACCCAACCTATTTTTGGTTTTTATGAGTAGGCATAAGGGTAAGTTATAAATTACACTTCCAGTTAAAATTTTGTATGATAAATATTCAATTAGTTCCGAAAATCCCATTAAATAACTGAGGTAGGGGGTTTGCAGGTAACCTTCAAGGAGAAGAAACTAATATTCCTAATTTGATCAACTCACAATAAAAAACTATTGGGAATAAAGGACATGAATATATTTTGACTACTACAAATAGCTAGGTAGTGGTACCAGAAGAAATTTTAAATTTTCTTGAGGACACGAGAGAAGCTGTGGGATTACAAATTGAACCTGGGGCTATCCAACCAACAACAGAAGAACAAACTGCAAGTTCAATAACAGAGTTTCCCTCTTCATCTCGTTTGGGAAACATGGGGGACGAAGAGAGAGATTCAAATGCAGGTGGCGACAATGCTAATAATGATGATATGGAAATCATGTTTGGGTTTCCAATCTTAGATTTAAATCCTAATCTTAACATGAGAATATTTTTCCCTCGATCCTACCTCACTTACATGGGTTAGTGACTGAGGATCCATACTCATTTTCGTTTGAGTTTGATATTTTTTGTAGGAGTTATAATAACATTAATGATGCTTAAAAATAAAAATTATTTCTTGCTACACTTAATGATTATGCTCTCAGATGGTTTATGGGGCTAAGAGACGGCTCCATTTTAAATTGGGAAGGTATGAAAAAAACATTTTTAAAGAAATATCATGAATATTGTAATACAAGGAACATGAAGACTAACATTTTTAAAATGCAATAACTTGAGGATGAAAGTCTCGAGGACTATACTGAGAGGTTTCTTTACAACCTTCAAAGGTCTAGAAATGGTTCAGTAAACGAAGATTCTATTTAGACCATTTTCTGAAAGGAATCCAGGAAGAGTATATTGACATCCACAACCTTATGATATCTGGTGATATTTCTCAAAAACCTTTCTTAGAAATTTGTGATTTATGTAAAAAGAATTCTTGAAGTTGAGCTAAATTAGGTACATGAATTAGAGATACAATTACTAAGGAAAAAAAATCTATTGCAGGTGTTACTAGAGTAGAAATAGGGAATTTCTTGGAAAATTTTAAAGTAGATATTTTAATCACCTTCAGTAATCAAATAGAGGCACTTAGGACTAAAAAGAAACACGAAGAAGAAAATTATTTGGCTATTTTTTGCTCCAAATGTAGGAAGAAGCATCCTCTAAAGGATTGTCCATTGAACAACGTCCATATTTGTGTTGTGTGTACAAATGATCACCCCACATAAAAGTTTCCTTCCCTTCCTGGGATTCAAGTTGTCTATAAAGTAGGATTAGAAGTGAGTGACCCAAATCCATATGCTCAAAAAAGATCTTGGCCACAAAGTCCCCAAGGTATGTTTACAGACTCTTCTACATAATTTCCTGCATATTTCAATAATTTTTCAAATCAATGGAATCCTCATATACCTACACAAATTCCTACATAGAATTGGCCTCGTCAATATACCCAAACCCAACCCCAACATTGGAAGCAAGGTTGGATGGGACATGATTATGCAAAAAACTCATCACAACCAGTTCCTCCACTTGTTTATCCTAATTATAATCCATACCCTCCAATTACATCTCAACTATTACTGAAATTTACACCCCCTCCTTCCTTGCCATTGGTTCCACCTCAGTTGTAGTTTCCACCTAGCCAAAACTCTCCATGACCAACCTAGCTACTTGCACAACCTATCCAAAACCCTAACAACAGACTAGCTTAGCCTCTTAATAATATTGAGCCTTATATTTTTCCCACTTATACTATTATACCTATAACATTACATGAAATTCAACTTAGGTCTAGAAACATCTTGAATAAGACTGGTCCCACTTTGGTTATTGAAGAAGAACAGGATGAGGAGGAAACTCCCAAACCTACACCTAATAATGAGCATTTAGAGGAAGTTACTATTCCCATAACATAGGCATCCACTTCTAAATCCATATAACAACCATCGATTTTGAAAATTCTACCATATCCAGGATGATTGGCTATAGAAAAACCCGAGGTACATCCCGAATTTGATTTAAAAAATGAATTAAGGAATGTATGTGTGAACATTCCCCCGTTACAAGCAATTATAGATGTTCCAATTATGCAAATATTGTTAGGGAATTGTGTATTAGAAAGACAGGAAGGAAACAAAAAGACCCCCCTACAATACATCTTGTTGGTTTGATATCTGAATTGACAAGAGGGAAATGTGTACATGAAAAATATGCTAATCCACAAAAACCCATTGTCACTATTAGAATTAATAATATATCTATACCAAACACCATACCAAACACCTTGATTGATATAGGGGTTTCCATTAACACGATGACTGAACAGTCTTTAGAAAATCTCCAATTAAGCCATATTCTTCACCCCACACCTACTATGTTATAATTAGCATACATATCTACCATTAAACCTATTGGTATTTTGGATGGCATTATTGTTATCTTGGATTCTTGGGAATACCTTATGGATTTTATGATAATCCAACCGAAAGATCCTAGTAAAGGTCATCCCATATATTTAGGTAGACCATGGCTTGCCACAACCAATGATTTCATAGGTTGTAGAGAAGGAGAAATGACCATATCAAATGGGAGTTCCCAACCAAAACTAGTACTTTATCCACCAGTTCAACCCATTATTGAAAATCCTTCATGGGCAGATAATCCTGAGTGGATAGAAGATCTGTATGGAGATTAAGATATTGTACAACCCTTATTGGCTATTGAGAAGTATAGAAGAGTAGAGGAGCAGACCAAAGATAATGCTTTGACACAATTCATTTCTGCTACAAACTGTGCCGATTACCCGATATCTTTTCCAGAATTTGCCCATATCTTACCGAGGAGTTTCAAGAACAATATAATCCCATAAATCCTCCTTTGTTTATGGTTCTTTCCATTGATGAAAGAATAGGATCACACACTATCCTTGTCGAAATTAGTCTAGGTAAATTTATGTATATTAATTCTGGTCTGGATCAGAATCAACATGAACAATTAACTAGTGTATTAAGGGTGCAATCTGGTGCATTTGCATGAGAGTACAAGGATATTAGGGGTATTCACCCCAATACCTGTACCCATCATATCTACACCCAAGATAATATGAGACTGGCTAAGCACGAGGACTTCACTTAGTGAACCTCTCACATAACACGTGCAATCGTGGGATATTAAAGAATACCCTTAATTTCCAGAGATATTGACCCAAACTCCTTTTGTTGAAACCCCCTACCAATACTTAAAACCTCCTCCCCACCCCTTTTTATACCTCAATCCTTATAAACCACCCTACCCACCCCCACCTTAAACCCCTCATCCCCCCCAATACCTGCAATATATTGGTTCAATTTTTGATAATTTTAAAACCCATAATATGAACTAACGTGATAGGATATTGATCAAGAAGTGAAGCCCCCATACAGCTAAGCAACCTCAACGAACAATGAATCCTTCTCTGAAAGACATTGTTAAGAAAGAATTACAAAAAGTTGCTTTCAGTTGGGTTTATTTATCCTATTTTTGACAGCGAGTGGGTCTATCCACTTGTGATATTTCCAAATAAAAATGTAAAGTGGAGGATATGTGTTGATTTTCGTGAATTAAACAAAGCCACTTTGAAATATTATTTCCCATTACCTTTTATAGATCAAGTTTTGGATACCTTATGTGGAAAACAATATTTTTATTTCCTTGATGGGTTTAGTGGATATAACCAAATCCGAATTGCATTGGAAGACCAGGGAAAAACCACCTTACCTGCCCATGGGGAACATATGCTTATATACTCCTACCTTTTGTTTTGTGTAATGCTCTAGCTACTTTTCAAAGAATTGTCTTAAGAATTTTCGCCGATCTCATCCATAATTGTGTAAAAGTATATATGGATGACTTCATGATCTATGGAAACAATTTTGATGAAGCTTTGCAAAACTTGGAAACACATTTGAAATTATGCCAAGAAACTAATCTCACTCTCAGCCATGAAAAATGTGCTCTTAACCGATGTCATTGTACTTGGACACTGTTAGTGCCAGAAATTGTTCTTAGACTACTAGAAGAACAAGCCAACACAATCTCAAAAGTAAAATTAAATAAAATAGGTTTTAGAGTTTTGGTTTTAAAAACTTCATCAGCAAGGAGGAAATAAACATCCACAAGCTAATACATAACTGAATCATGTAAGTTGGATAAACTGGGGATCAAACACATCCCAATAAGCCATAAACATTACACATGAAATACTAATTCCACCCACAGGCTACAAGCATTTACATGAATAAACCTTTAAACAAGAAAGGAAATTGTAGACTAAGCAATCAAACAGATCAGAAATGAAAAAACATGAAAGGTAAAAGGGCTTATCAGTTTATATATAATCAATAACAGTCATCCACTTACATAAAAGTTATAAGTGCTAGCTTGAGAAATCAAAGCTCCACAAGCCTCTCATTGAGTGAAAAATCCCACCCAAAACTATATGTTTGTCTTCCTTTTATCATATAAAAAGTAAAGTAGTTCTAGAACTACCTTCTAGGTCGAAATTTGAAATAGTTACATCAATTAGTTACATGCTAACTCAAAATCTTTAAAGACAATTAACCCAAAAATAACAAATCGGATTTGGGGAAATTTGGCAAATTTCTGAAAATTTGGGTCTCAAAGATGCCTTTATATCTCTCGATTCAGGACACATATGCAAAAAATTAGAGAGGTTTATTTAAATGAATATGTTATGAACAAAAACCTCTCTTTGTTTTTCACAATTCCTCTTCAATTGATCGGAATACGTGCTACAAATTTGTGACTAAAATAAGAAATTATTAAATAATTCAAACCCTGAAAATAGGCCACAAAGATGAATTCGAATCTCTCAAATTATAATAGCTGTTGCGAAACTGAGAGAGGTTTTTGTGAATGATTCTGTTTTGGACAAAAACCTCTTTTGGTTTTCCTAAATTCGTTTCCATACCCTCGTAATCTGCTCCCAATGAAAATGACAAAAACAGAAAAAACAGAGCTGCTACAGGAATCTCCTCATGAAAATATTTGATGAAGGACTAAAAAATGAGAGTTAGATTATAAATCAAAACTTGGAATAAACTTTTATTATAAGTTTTTGAAAGCTTAAAGATGTACATATTAACTAATAAGCCCAAAAGACAAACCTTAAAACTAAAATAATGAAATAATTCAACCATTAAAAGCATTAAATCCAACCAAAATTATTGATTGTCCAAAATTCTTAAAATCAACATAAAATGCAAAATCATTTTAAACCAACGGTTGAAAATCAGGACAAAAAGAACAGATAAACTTAGAACAATATCTAGTTATAACATCTGGCTCTTGCTACGGGATGAAGTCCTCCTTATGAGGCTTCAAGAACATGTAGACCTTGTGCCTTATTCATTGGGTGATGGAGTCATTTACCAAATCTCGGGAAATTTCTCAAACTCTGAACACATACCTCTGAAATGACAAAATACTGCTACAAACCAACATACTGAAAATAATCTACATGCTCATATAGCGAGCTTATTCTGCTATTTACTCCTATTTCTAATCGGAGGAAACAACCCAATCAAGTGTAATCATACTTCCGGTGAAGCCAAGAAACCATTTGTCTGAGAATCATAATTCCATGCATGCTACTATTTGAGAAAACCCACAAAAGATGTGATAAATGCAATAAAGAGTCTGTAGGAAGCTGATACTTATGATTGAAAATAGGAAGTATGCCAAAAGCTGGAGCATTAGAAACCTTTGAAAAATACAACTCCATCCAAGAAGCCACGGGATCATGAAATTTTTGATTTAAAACTTCAATGTCTTCATTATATTCATCATAAAGTGAAGCATTCTCTTCCTCTCCATTGCTGTTCTTTTTAAACTTTGGATCAAGAATGGAAACCAAGGGCTTTTCAAACTACTTCTCGACCTTTAAATAAAACCCTTGATCAAAACTTGAACAAATAAAATTATGAAAGTGACCATAAGTCAAGAATGGCAATTTATTTCTTATATCAATAGTAAGAGGTTGAAGAGTAGGAACTTCTTCTTCATAACATGATAATCTCACAGCAGGAACTAAGAAATTTCTACTATAATCCACTGAAAGGATATTATCATCGAAAAAATTAAGAAACTGATATGAAGAATCAACACAAGCGTCATTTATATCCTTGTTCATATGAAAAATCTAAAAATGATGAAGAAAACTGTTTTAAATCTGAATGATACCTACGTTCTTCTTCCTGTTCATAAGATTGTATATCTTCAACATGGGCTTGATCTCGAAGCATTTTACAAGCTCGGATGTTCTCCTCCACTCCTTTTGCATCCTCAAACATTTGTCTTAAAGATGATGATTTCCTTTCTAATAGGAAAAAGACAAGATTTGAATGTTGAGCCATAACATAATATACCATAGCAATTTTTTTCGAAGGTTTGATCTATGTAGGCATACTGATATAAAAAATTTGAAACCTCCAATTAAATTTAGTAATTTGCTCATCATTCTCCCTTTTCAAACTATAAAATTTGGAAAGAAATTGATCATAAGATTTATTCTTACCACAATACTTCAAAAAGACATCATGTAATTCTTCCCATGATCCAATTGAATCATCTTTTAAATTTCGGAACCAAAACCCAACATCTCCAGTAAAGGATTTCGAAAATAACCTCATGACAACATCCTTATGCATGATTTCAAAATTATCAATGAAATTATGAAAAGATTCTAAATGCTTCTTTGCTATAATATGGTCTTTTCCAGTAAAATGGGGAAGATATTCAACAAAGTAGGAAGGGTAAGGATGTAAGAGAGATGGCAACCTAAGAGGTTTAAACATCTTCTGTCTGAGTCTAGACTGAAAATCTGTGAGTTGAAAATGAGGTTCAACAAGCTGTTCGCAAGTTTCAGCAGTGATGGTAGAGGGTAATAAATCAGCTTTATTCTCTACAAGATGACCAGAATAATCAGGTTCAATAGATATGGGTATATGTATATCATGTTGCACATGTATTTCAAATGAAGGAATAGGATCGACACCAATAAACAAGAAGAATGCGGACTTTCTTCTTCCAAAGAGGGATATGTACTTGAAGGTTTATGATCATCGGAATAGACAAAACAAAAAATAATTCTTTTGACATGCAATGGAAAAGATAGAAAAGAGCTGATGAATAAGAACAAAACCTCATGGAGGAAAGTAACAAGCTGATACCCAGTCTTTCCATTTGGCTTCTTCATTTTTCTGTCAACAAAATTCTCCTTGCAGTGGAATCTTTAATTGTGGAGTCGTCGGTGGAAAATTGTACTCTAAAAGATTTTTAGACTTTGTTCACCTCTCAAAATCAGATGAATAATGATATCACACGGAAGATATACTCCAGCTTCGTCCCCGGCAATGGCGCCAAAGATGTTAGTGCCAGAAATTGTTCTTAGACTACTAGAAAAACAAGCCAACACAATCTCAAAAGTAAAATTAAATAAAATAGGTTTTAGAGTTTTGGTTTTAAAAACTTCATCAACAAGGAGGAAATAAACATCCACAAGCTACTACATAACTAAATCATGCAAGTTAGATAAACTGGGGATCAAACACATCCCAATAAGCCATAAACATTACACATGAAATACTAATTCCACCCACAGGTTACAAGCATTTACATGAATAAACCTTTAAACAAGAAAGGAAATTGTAGACTGAGCAATCAAATAGATCAGAAATGAAAAAGCATGACAAGTAAAAGGGCTTATCAGTTTATATATAATCAATAACAATCATCCACTTACATAAGATTTATAAGTGCTAGCTTGAGAAATCAAAGCTCCAAAAGCCTCTTTTTGAGAGAAAAATCCCACCCAAAACTGTATGTTTGTCTTCCTTTTATCATTACAAAAGTAAAGTAGTTCCATAGCTATCTTCTAGGTCGAAATTTGAAACAGTTACATCAATTAGTTACATGATAACTCAAAATCTTTAAAGACAATTAACCCAAAAATAACAAATTGGATTTGGGGAAATTTGACGAATTTCTGAAAATTTGGGTCTCAAATATTCCTTCATATCTCTCGATCCGGGACACTTGTGAAAAAAATGAGAGAGGTTTTTTTAAATGATTATGTTATGAACAAAAACCTCTCTTGGTTTTTCAAAATTCCGCTTCAATTGATCAAAATACGTGCTGTAAATTTGTGAATAAAATATGAAATTATTAAATAATTCAAACCTTGAAAATTGGCCACAAAGATGAATTCGAATCTCTCAAATGATAATAGATGTTGCAAAAATGAGAGAGGTTTTTCTGAATGAGTCTGGTTTAGACAAAAACCTCTTTTGGTTTTCCTGAATTCATTTCCGTATCCTCGTAATCTGCTCCCAATGACAATGACAAAAACAGGAAAAAGAGAGCTACTACATGAATCTCCTCATGAAAATATTTGACAAAGGACTAAAAAAATGAGAGTTAGATTATAAATCAAAACTTGGAATAAAATTTTATTATAAGTTTTTGAGATCTTAAAGATGTACATATTAACTAATAAGCCCAAAAGACAAACCTTAAAACTAAAATAATGAAATAATTCAACCATTAAAAGCATTAAATCCAACCAAAATTCTTAAAATCAACATAAAATGTAAAATCATTTTAAACCAACGGTTGAAAATTAGGACAAAAAGAACAGATAAACTAAGAACAAGATCTAGTTATAACAGACACCACATTTCTGCAACAGGAATTAGAGTTGATTAAGCCAAAGTTGAAGTAATTACTAACCTTCCAATTCCGCAATCGCAGAAAGAAGTAAGAATCTTTCTAGGACATGCAGGATACTATAGAATAGGATATCTACACCATTGTTCAAATTACTTGCCAAAGATGCCTTATTTTCTTGGGATTTGCACTGCCACACCACTTTCAATATCTTAAAACATAAATTATTAGTAGCACTGATGTTAAAAGGACCAAATTGGTCCCTCCCCTTCCACATCCACACTGATGCCTCTGATATAGCATTATGAGTTGTGCTTGGACAAAGAGAAAACCAAATCTCTTATGCCATTTATTTTGTTATTAAGAACCTCACACTTGGAGAATTCAATTACACAATTACCAAAAATAATTTTTTAGCCGCTGTACACGCCATTAACAAGTTTAGAAATTATATTACCAATTATGAAACCTTTATCCATACTGACCACTTAACCATTCATTTTTTAATGAATAAAACTATCACTAATGGAAGAATTACTAGGTGGTTGCTTCTACTACAAGAATTTAACATTACTATTATGGATAGACCTGGTAGAGAAAATTTAGTAGTCGACTTTTGTTCTAGAATTAATAAGGATGATAGTGATCCTATTCCTATGGATGATACTTTTCTTGACGAATATATGTTTGTTGTGTCCACTAACACTTTGTGGTTTGTAGACATAGCAAATTACTTAGCTTCAGAAAAGTTACCACAAAATATGCCAACACGAGAAAAGCGAAAGATTAGTCAACTAAGTGCCAATTACTCCTAGATCAGAGGAGATATGTTTCATACATGTCTTGATTTAATTATTAGAATATGTGTGCAGGAAGATGAAATGCATGATATACTCAAATCCTGCCATGATGGGCCTTGTGGGGGCGATTTTTTAGACAAAAGAATTGCCTCTAAAATTTTGCATCTAAAATATTACTGGCCAAATCTTTTTAAAGATACTACTAGGTATGTGAAAGGTTGTGACAATTTCCATTGTATGGGAAGGCCTACATGCCCATGTATTAATCCAACCTTTTGAAAAGTGGGATTTAGACTTTATAGGTCCAATTTTTCCAATGTCATGTAAAAAGAAGTATATCTTAGTTTGTACTGATTATGTAACCAAATGGATAGAGGCTAAATCACTTTCTAGAGATACATAAAAATCTGTCATTGATTTTTTATATGAATATATTTTTACCCATTTTGGTGTGCCTCGAGAAATTGTGACTGACTAAGGAGCAAATTTTACCTCGAATGCAATAAAATCTCTTATTGAACACTACAAAATCAAGCATTACATATCCTCTCCATATCACCCTCAAACTAATGGACATGTAGAATCCACAAACAAAGTGTTGTAAGCCATTCTTACCAAGACTGTTCAGCTACATCATAAAGATTGGGTGAATAGACTTCCGAAGGTAGTTTGGGCCTACATAACTACTTGGAGGAGTACCACAGGCCATACACCTTATGAGATTGTGTATGGAAAGCAAGTTTTGTTGCTGATTGAATTTCAAGTGAAGACATTCTGGATGGCCATGCAGTTAGGATTAGATCAGTCCGCGGCACAAAGACAAAGGGTTATGCAACTAAATGAACGAGATGAAATTCGACAAGATGCCATTCAACGTGCTATGCTGGTTCAAGATCAAAGATCTTGTTGGCATGGCCAGTTTATAAATAAAAAACACTTTTAGCCAGGAGATTGGGCTTTTCTATTTGATTTCAGGTTCAAAAAGGTCAAGGGTAAGATCACAACTCGCTGGATAGGACCCTATGAAATTGAAAAAGTGTTTGAGAATGGTTCAATCAAGATTAGAAGTATTGATGACAATCAGGTTTCTTTTGTGGTAAATGGGAATCAAATTAGATTATATAATCAACCTATTTCCAAAAAATATTTTGTCCAACACATATCTTAGCAGTGGGAAATGGAAGTTGTTCAAGGGGGGACTTTTTCTTCCCCTGTTACTCAAGTCTTTGTCAATTCTAAAAATACCAATGTATATATGTAAATAGTGTTCTCTGTTTCCAGTCGTTTGTACTCATTAAAAAAAAAGGAAAAAACGAAGAAGAAGAAGAAAAGAAAGAAATATGTTTGGCTGTTAAAACCAGCTTGTTAGTACATCTAGGCTTGGACTTGCTTGAAAACTAGGTAACCACGAGGCAAATTCCCTGTTGATATTTTCCATTCAATCAACAATATTATAGTTTTTCTTTCAAAATAACCCATTTGTTCTCGCGTTAGATGATGAAGGATTTCTTATGGCCTTTATTCTAACAACCCTCGTCCTATCGACTATAACACCTTATCTAGGTTCAAGGGTATAGGTTTTTCTTGGTACCTTGAAACTTGTTTATATCAATGGCAAGTCCTCTTGCTGATGGTAGTAGGAAAACATCATTGCCCTCTATTTATCATATTCCATTGGGTGACTCGTCTCCAAGACATTCACTCATACCTTATGGAATGTACCACGACACCTTGGCAGTCATTGACATCAAAGGTGGGATGCCTCGTATTGGTTAACAACACTCCTTAAAGTTTTTTAATCCAATAATTTCTGCTTGTGTTCGACTTCAACAAAATCCACTCACTTAGTCGGAATTGTGCGATAATGAGGGATATATCGAATACCATCATATTCCTGTTCTAGTACCATTTGCAACTTTCAGTTGGTTTTAGTTTTGTTGTGATCAAATAAAAGAGATCACGGAGCAAGAAAAGTTGCAGCTAGATTCTCCCAAAAGAAATCCACCTCAGTTCAAGCATGGTCTTCTTGTTACAGAGCTTAGAGCTCAGCTCTGTGTTAACCATAGACTTTATCATTGATTTTTACTATAGTTTATTATTGTACCAAATAGTTCTTGTACTTCAAAATGGCACATCAACTGCTCCTGATCATTCAAGGAGTTATCCAAGTCCTTCTGCACTCAACCAAGGTCTATTTTATAGGGAGTATGTATCATATTGGTTGGTTTTGAGGTAAATCATACAATTCTTTTCAATTTATTGAAGATATTAAAATAGAGTGATTTTTTTCAAATATTTCTACGATTCCTAAATAGTACCTCAATCCCATAACCTTGCATAATATTCCTACTCCTTTATGATATTTTCTATAACTATACATTTTCCATAATTGTCCTACTCCATAACCATATGTTTACCATAATTATTCCATAGCTTTCTTATAACGACGTGATTGGTCGAATGCCATGAATGAGCATGCAAACATTTATGATGTATTTAGCGACAGTTAAGGGTTTTTGGCATAATTCGAATGACTGAAAGAAATCCTTTCCATTAGGTGTATTTTATCTCTCGATTTGGCTACACACGTGGTTGCACCCCATCACTTACAACAACGATCATTCTATTCTTAATGTCAGTTTCAAATTATGACCACATCCATCTGTTCTAGCCATAACTTTTCTTTGAGTCTTTCAGCATTTTTTTGTTTGAGATTTTCCTTATGACCTTCGCCATTTACAATTCTCATCGACACCATGATTTTCGATTGCCATGAACCACCTGCCTTCCAAGCCTTAGAAAAACTTCCTGAATTTGCTTCCTATTGCAATATGTTTGAGCAAATTGGTTGGTTCCCATTCTTCCAGAAGCTAGGGGGTTATAATGACAAAGATAGTTTGCAATTTTCCCTCAGTTTTGATGTTCAGGTCGCTAAAATTAGGAACGTTCAATTAACAGTATCAGAGGAAACAATTTTAGAGGCTACAAGGTTGCCAAACATGGGAACCCAATTCTTCAAGAAGTAGATGATGGTTCGTAAAGGTTTGAACCGATTCATAAAAAATGAGTATTGAAATTGTGAATGGTCCAAAGGAATTCCTTGCAATGGGTTGCTTCTACAATGGTGAGACCCATTGTTCATCATACAAAAGTTTTTGACTTGTGAAGAAAGGTATCGTTATACTTTCCTTTATCATATTCAATTGGTCATGCATTTCGAACTAGGAATTGAAGTTAATATTCCATATTTCCTCCAGAGAAGTATTCATAGAATGACAAAGTATGTACAGAGGGATAGTCAGTAGCCTCACTCAACTATTTTCCACCATGCACTTGTCAAAATCCTTCTTCTGGATAAAAATAAATAAGGAAAATGTATCATGGAGACGATTTTTATGTCTTGCATCACCAACACTTAGGCATTCTCTGTCAGATGATGAACATGAGGATAACAAGGCACCTACACATGGGGACCCCGACATGGCCAATACACCTACTAAACTGGGTAAAACATGTAAAAGGAACTAGAGTGTCACTATCCCTAGTTCCATCTCACGCCCTAATACCAGAAGCACATTTTATCACCGGTTGTCTCAGACCACAAAATTCAAATCATAATATTTAGACAAGGATTATGCATTTGATGATGATGATGTTTTCCCCTTGTCTAAGTTACTACCAAAAGGGAAGAAAAATATTGAGCAACAGGTACGAAGCTCCCATACAAGTGGTACATCACATGAAACTGTTAAGGAAACACAGTATCATGGTTTGAATGAACCTGTAACTAAACGAATAAAGAAAGATAAAACTTAGAAACCAAATGAATATTCTCCACCGGTTCATAATCCATTAAGGGTAACCACTGATGAAGAATTAGCAACCCAGTATGAGCTTGTTAATCTTAGGATGCAGATTCAAGAATAGCAGAAACAGGTTCATGAACTTATAGATCTTCATCATCATGTTCAGTCTGAGCTTGTTGACCTTAGGATGTAGATTCAAGAATCACAAAAACAGGTTCATGAAATTATGGATATTCATCCTCATGTCTTGTCTGAGAATGAATTGTTACAGTGGCAGAATAACAAATCAGGAAGGAAAAAGGACCACCTAGTCTTCAAGAATGCACAGTTGACTGCGACAATTGACAAAGCTTCCTAAAAAGATAAGAAGTTTAAAGCTCTGAAAGCTTCCAATCAGTGATGATTTTGATATCATAACCCCTTTTGCTATCCATTGTTGCATGAGGACATGCAACCCAATCGGTCTGGGTGAGATGTTGATGCCGATAATTGCCCCTTTTTGCTATCTTTCCTATGTCATTTTACCCTCTTTACCATATGTCAAATTCCCTTTTATACTATAAAAACCTAACCATTTTGTTCATTTTGGAGACCAAAGGAATCAAGGGATAATGAATGATTTAACTCTATTTTGTGTTTTTAATTTGTTAAGAAACAAGTTTAAAATGGTTTCCAATGATAAACCCTTGCAGTGCATTCCTGTACTAATCGATTTTCATTTAGCAGCTACAGGATTTCAGTCAAAGCGTAGGTCAACAAGGTTTCATGATTTCAGTATGGTAAGGATCCTTCCATGGCACATTGGGCCTTTAATGCAGAATAGGAAACACGCATTGGGCTCATCACTCATTCACTCTGTGCCATGAGGATGAGCCTGCACAATATTATTCTGTTGTAGCCACTTTCTATTTTAAGATGGAGGATCAAGATCCTTTCTGTTTTGTAGGGAAATTTGTTTTAAAGTTTAGGATCTATGATCTGGTTCTATTTTTGTATATATACCAAGGAGGTACAAGGAGGAGGGTGTGTGTGACGTTATGCTACAAAAACTTCTGTTAAAACTATATTATGACTTATCGTCTAATAAAGTGTGGTGAATATTTACTCTGCGATCTTGATGACTTAATTTGCTGATGTTGGTGTAAGTTCTAGTCTTTATTCTGTGATTAAGTTCAAGCTTAGTTCTTAGTTGGAAGGGACCACCAACTAGGTTGTGAATCCTCTTGTTTATATCTTATACATTGTTGTTAAGCTATATCTCTTTCTTCTATAGGTTTTGTACAATTTATCAATCTTTAATATTGGATACAGTGACTCTAGATTTGCGTTAGTATTAGTTTCTTGTGTTTATATTATGTCCTTGAATAAAGGTTGTAGAGTAAGTTTCTTTTTGTTTACTTTGTATTTTCCATATGTGTATTGTAGTCTATAGATCTGAATCTAGTTACTCTATGGGACAATGGTGTGGGTATTTTCTACCATCAATCTCTATGATATCTAAAAAATCTATTTGAATACTTCTCCTTGGACAGTATAGACTCTCTACCAGAATGAGTAAATAGTTAATTTATGTGTGTTCATAGCAATATAAAACAAATTATAATGGTGTTACTTGTAATAATAAATGACCCCCATATTTCTGTTCTTTTTGTTAGGATTAATTAATCCTCCCTTTATCCACATAGTCTATTTGATTAATCTTTCCTAGCTTAGGAGGTCATAATCACCCACTAGTACATGGGGGACACACCTAAAGGCCATCTTCCACTTACTTCACCTGATTGCATAAGTTTAGGATCCCTAGGGACCAATCTCTACATTGAAGGAGCCCACTCTGAGTGCGATTAGCAATCACCTTTAATTGCCTCTGGTAGGTAATTATTCATGCTCAGTTATGCTTCTGTTACTTTCAGTTAGATCACAGTCAATTAGATTAGCACCAGTTTGCATGATTCATGGGATTGTAGGAACCATTATTCACCTACCCTCACCTACCATTATTAGTTAACTAATTATTGACTGATTTGGTTATCTGGAGTTAACTAGTGAGCTCCAGCTGTGATTATTTCCACTTGAGTTAGCTAACTAATCAGTTTGAGTTGGTGAATTCGAATCTTATCCACAATATTCGAATTCTATTTATTGTATTACCATTTTATTACTGATTAATTAATGAAGACTAATGTTATGATAATTTGAGCAATACTTGTCCGATTTGTGTGAAATGTCTGTCATGAATTAGTTGTTCAGTTTACATTGATTTGATAATTTCACTGCATACTTATTTTTAGATAGCTCTCATTTTGGCTTGTATATCTATGGTTCATGGAATTTAACATGGTATTAGAGCCTATGTTTATGCCAACAACAAACCTCAGAAACCTCCATGCTTGCACCAAAAGGAGCTGAGTTTCCACATAATTCCTGGAATCATTGCACTGCTCCCTCTGGATTCTGCCCAGAGAAGTCTATCCAAGTGTGATGGACTTTGAAAAAGTGCACATGTCGAGGTGGAAAGGTTTGAACCAACAAATTTTTGTGAATTGAAGTTTCTTTTGCAGTGATTTTGTAGGTACCTACGTAGATCTTGAAGATTTGTTGATTAACATACAATGAAATGGAGAATTCATCTCCTCTATCACCTATAATCCTTACACCCTTCCATTACATTGATTGGAGGGAAGATATGCAGATAGCCTTGTGCAACAAATTCCTATTTAGGATGACAATAGGAAGAGAAGTCGAGCCCCAACAATATGTTGATAAATCCATGTTTCTGAATAGGCTATATGAAGCCTTTGATTTCATGTGCATCCACATCTCTAGGGAGATGTTGTTCCACCTTGAGGGACTCATAAATACGAAGGAAGTATGGGACAATCTTGAATCTTTGTTTGGAAAACAAGATGAGCTTAGAGGCCATATTATGGAGAATGAGCTCATTGCACTCTAACCCAACAACTTTGAGACAATTCAATAGTTATTCTTCAAATACAAAGCCCTAGTCTTGCAATGCAAGGAATGTGGGATAGAGAGGAAGGATGAGCAACTTGTGCTATCAATTTTGAATAAACTTGGCTCAAAATTCTCAATCTTTGTATTTACATTCCACTCCATAAGAGTATCCATCCCAAATTGGAAAATTCCTCCTCTAGATGCATTTGAAGACAAATTAATTCAAATGGGAGTGCTTAATGTCTCCAAGAATCAAGACCTCTTAGCTAGAGGCTCTGGGAAAGCACAAGCTAAAGGGAAGAAAAAGGGAAAGGAGAATAAACATACTGATTCAAAGTCAAAGGAGAAGTGTTATCCTTCTGATGGAGCCTCAGGTTCCAAGAAGAACAAGAACAAGAAATTTAAGAAAGCTAAGTGCTCCTATTGTATGAGAGGATTTCATCCAGAGAGCCAGTGCATGAAGAAAAAAACTGACCAATTGTCAAATCTCCTTGAACAGAACACTATTTCCCTTCCACAAAGAGCAAATAATTATGAATCTAGACAACAAAAAGAAGAACATGAGAGATTCCATTCCTTGAAAGTAAGCTTATCTTAGTCAAAGGCTTATCTAATCGATTCAAGAGAATCCAACCACAGGGTCGTTTATGAAGAATCCTTCACCTCTCTAGATCTCTCAGGATGACCTATCATTCATATGGGGGATGATTCATAGATCCCATATGTATGGAGAGGTTCTATCAAAATCCAACATAGAGAGTTCAAATATGTGCTCTATGTGCCCTCTCTTGCAACAAATTTGTTATCTGTATATTAGATGACACATACTGGCTCACCAAAGTGAGTGGTATTTGGCCCCAACTTAGTGGAGATCTCAGATTTATCAACTGTGAAGATTATAGTGAAAGGTATTGCAATACATGCCTCCAAAGCATATGCATTCTCACACTTTATGCCATACTTAGATCCAATACAATCTCAACTATCATTTGAAGTAGATGAAGGTATAAAATATCCTTTATTTCCATTTGCAGATACATATTTATTGTCTAATGTTTCAGATGCAGAAGATGAGGAGGAAGATCAACATGATATTGATATTGAGATTACACCTCAAGAGGATCCAAATCCATATCCAACATCTATTTTAACTCATAATCCTAAATGGGCTGAAAATCTCATTAAAGTAGTTGGGGATTGAGATGATAGAAGAAGAACGAGGTCCTAGTATCAGGATGAACATGTTGTACTTTCCCATACAGATACACTTCTCCTAGAGAGGTGTTTCATGTTGATGGGTGTAGATCCTCAATCATTCAAAGAGGCTTTCCATGATACAATATGGTAAGCATCTATGTATGAGGAATTTTATTTGCTACAAGAAAACAAAACTTGGGAGCTTGTCACCTTGCCTGCTGGGACGAAGTTAGTCCAGTGAAAATGGGTCTACAAGACCAAGCTAGGATCTGATGGAACCACAACCAAGTACAAGGCTCGGTTGGTGGAAAAAGGATACTCACAAGTTCATGGGCTTGACTACAATGAGACATTTGATCCAGTAGCAAGAATGGACACCATCAGACTAGTCTTGGCAGTAGCAACTTCAAAGAGGTCGGAGGTACATCACATGGATGTGAAGAGTTCCTTCCTCCATGGTGACCTAAAAGAGGAGATCTACATGAAACAACCTGAGGGTTACATTGAATATTCATCCTTAGTCTACAAATTAAGGAAATCTCTCTATGGGCTCAAAAAATACCCAAGGGCATGGTATACCAAGATGGATGCCTTTCTCATGTCACAGAAATTTGAGAGATGCATATTTGACTGCAATGTTTACATGCAGAAGAAATAAGACTCATTATTGTTCATTTCCTATATGTGGATGAATTGCTCATTTCTAGCAGCTCTATTTTTGGATTGAGAAGCATCAAGTCAACTTTGAGTAAAGCATTCACTATGACAGATCTAGGATTGTTAAGATAGTTCATTGGTCTCGAAGTAAGTCAAAAGACTTCAGGAATCATGATTTCATAGTCTAGAAACTCATCATATTTTCTTAAAATATTCCATATGGAATACTGTAAAGCATCCCCTTTTCCCTTCCTATCTGGAATCAGGCTAGAAGAAGGTTGTTCTACACCATTGGTTGACAAAAATATTTTCACACAACTCATTGGGAGCCTTCTATACCTCATACATTCAAGACCAAATATATCCTTTACCGTGAGGGCTATTGCCAGATACATTTAGGAGCAACATGAGCTGCACTGGAAGGAAACAAAGCACATATTGCGCTATGTGCAGGGTACTAGAGACTATGGGATCCATTATACAATTGATGCACAATTAGATCTCACTGGATTCACAGATTCAGACTAGGATGGAGATGGGAATGATAGGAAATCCACTTCAAGTTTTGTGTTTATGTTGGGATCTGGGTCAATTTGTTGCTCTAGTAAGAAGCAAGCAACTCTTGCGCTCTCTTCAACAGAAGCAAAGTATAGGGGGCATGCAAATGTAACTATTTAGGAAGTTTGGCTACATGGCATCTTGATGGATTTTGGGATTCACACTTCACCTTCAGTAGAAATTTATTGTGACAACTAGAGTACCATAAAAATATCCAGTGATCCAGTTCAGAAGTAACAAACAAAGCATATTCAAGCACACATGCATTACATTCGGGAACTAGTGCATGGCAAGACCATCACACTGCATTAATGTACTACAGAGGAGCAAATTGCATATATTTTTACCAAGTGCTTCACTGAAAACAGATTTTTTTACCTTAGATCTCTTCTCGGTGTAAAGGATTGACTTATTATTCTTGATTACCTGCTTATTTTGAGGGGGGGGTCCCATGAGGTTTACCCCATTTTCCTTGTTTATTAAGAGGTATTTTATTTCATTTATATTGTATGGGTGACTTTTTTCCTAGTTGCCATGGTCCAAGTTGTCCAAAGTTAGGATTAAGGGGGGGTGTTAGGATTAATTAATCCTCCCTTCACCCACATAGTCCATTTGATTCATTTTTCCTATCTTAGGAGGTCATCATCACCCACTAGTACATGGGGGACACACCTAAGGGTCATCTGCCACTTACTACACCTGATTGCATACGTTTAGGACCCCTTTGGACCAATCCCTACATTATAGGAGCCCACTCTAAGTGCCACCAACAGTCACCTTCAGTTGCATGTGGTAGGTAATTACTCATGCTTAGTTATGCTTCATTTACCTTTAGTTAGATCACAATCAGTTAGATTAGCTCTAGTTTTCATGATTCATGGGAGTGTAGGTGCCATTATTCACCTACCCTCACCTACCATCAACGGTTAACTGATTATAGACAATTTTGGTTATTCAGAGTTTATTGATGTATTTGTACCTTCGAAATGTATTCACTTGTATATCTTATATTGTACCTCGATGTTCCTATTGGGAGAATCATTTGTATTTCGTTGTACCCCGATGTTCCTATTGCAAGATTCATTAATAGAATAAAGTCATGTAAAGTCAATGAGGTTAACCCTCCATTGTAAGTCTGGGAAATAGTCCCCACAATTGAGTTAAGTTTAACCATCCTTGTTGATCGGAGGGAAAAGTCCCCACACTTGAGGGGCACTAGGGTTATTAGACTGTCCTAGATATGTTGGCCTTGGTAAGTAATTGTCAAGTAAGAAACTAGTATAAATAGAGAGTGAGAATCTCTATTTGTCACACACACTCACTCAATTGGGGTGCATGAGTGAGAGAGGAAGTGCTGACACAAGTGAGAGAGATCAGCTATTGGAGATCATCTTTATGTCTTTGGGTTTTACTACTGCCATTGGTGCTCATTATATCTCTAAGGAAGTTGCAGGGTTTTATCCTTTATGGTTTCCCTAAGAAAAATCTTTGTGTCTCTTGTCTCTTGTGATTATTGATGTGCATGTTATTCTCTCAGATAAGATCCTAAGATCATATTGCTTAAAATGATAAACATCTAACATGGTATCAGAGGTAACCTAAGAAGAAGACATTGTGTAGCTGCAGAAACTAGGAATTCTTACTTTTTGGGTCTCTCTCCACAATCCATCAGAAAAAGGAGGCTAGGATAACTCTCCATTGAAGGGCACTTCTTTCCGTCGAAGCAGAATTTGATTCCGGGCATTTTTCGTTTTTGCTGTGGGAAATTAGTGATTTTTACAGAAGAGGAATTTTTTAGTGAGCCCAGCATAGGATTTCTCTCCTCATCAAAATCTAAATTTAGAGACCAAGGTTGAGATTTTTGGTTGGGTAAAACTCTGGGAAAGTCAAACCCTAATTTGACCCCGGGCCTGAAAAACCCTAAAATACTAAAATTGGTAGTTTTGGTACATTCGCTATATGTCAAGATTGGAGAAGTATCAGGGGCTGAAATTTTTACAAGATGAATATAAAATATTGATGTACCCTATGTAAAAGTTTCAGCCTCAGATTCTCTATATTCTAGGAGATATGGTTCCTCCAAATTAGGGTTCCAGACTCTTCCAAGATTCATCCCTAAATAGGACACCTAGGGAGGATTACTATATCTCGGGCTACAAAGATCCAAATGAAATTTAGTAAGATGTTCTAGATAGGGCATGAACTATACTTTCGTTGGAAAAAGTTTCAAACCCTGATGATGAAACAGGGACAAGTGGAAGTCCATACAAGTTCACTATGCTGAATAGTCCTGAAATAAGTCACCTTGGGAAAACTCTCATAAGTCCCAATTGGTGAAACCAATTCTAGTAAAACATATGGTGTTGGAAAGAGGACAGACGAGGTTACCTCAGTATGAAATTTTAGACATAGAGGAGCAGTAATTGTGGAGATACTGCAGAAATAGTATCAGGAATTTATGCAGAAGAAAATGGTAAACTAGGGCTTCTTGTTTCGGGAGCTTCCCTCCATTGTTTTCAGAAAAGGAGTACATTAGATAGATCAACTTGAAGAGGTCTATATTTCTATCCAATCAGATCTGAAATATTCCAAGTTTTGAAAATTAGGGTTTTTCTAACAAACCCTAGATTAGCTAGCTCCAGAACTAGGACAAACACCTCAAATCAATAAGATCTAGTCTTTTGCTATCTACATTTGAGGTTCTCATTTCAAAATGACTAATCACACCAGATTGATGATAAGCTTGGTGAAACTAACAACTTCCAAGCATGGAAGTATTGGATCTCACTAGTTCTTGAAGAAAATGAATTGGACACCTACATAAGTAGAGAGGTGCCAGTTCCAGAGGGAGATGAGGCTAAAAGCCTTACACAAGAAGAACTTGGTCAAGGCCAAGAAGATCATTGCTGATTCAATTAAGGATCACCTTATACCATAAGTTTCTTCCCTAAAGACACCTAAATAGATGTTTGATTCCTTGACCAAGCTATTCAAATGGAAGAACATAAATCGGAAGATGAATTTGAGAAACTAGTTGAAGAATGTGAAGATCCAGAATGCAGAGACCATATAGTCATACTTTACGAGGGTCTCTCAAATCAAAGAACATATTGAAGCGGTAGAAGAAGAAGTAGAGAATGCAGACATTGTGATAACCACCTTGAATGGCCTCCCAGGATCATGGGATTCATTCATTCGAGGAATGTGTTCTATAAGGAAGTGATTACTTTTAGCAGACTCTGGGAAGAGCACACATAAGATGAAGCTCGACTCATAATAAGAGAAAGAGAATATGGGAACAACTGAAGATCAAGATCTCACGATCCAAAGAAGATCCCTCAAGCGATGAGGAATACAGAGGACTCAACTCTTGAAGAGCCTCTTATCCATATTAGCAATTGGATAAGGAATGATGTTGTTATGAATGAAGAAGATCATGAAGCTGAAGGCTCAAGAAGGAGTCTACACATGAAACAGATAAATATAAGTATTGAATTGTCATTTCATGATATTATTTTGTTATGCATTTGTTTATATTTAGTTGATGTGTTATGCATGATATAATGCTTGCATTAATGATAGTATACTACTAATATGCATATGATGGGTAAGTAGCCCATGGTGATATACAAATCTCCATTGCTACTTATCTAGAATGAAACCTATTTGTTGACATATTGGTTTAGTGCACAGTCTCAATGTTGTCCAGGTAGAGATGGAAGGCATCTAGAAAGTTTCTGTGAAATATGGATGAATGTTGTATTGGCTAAAGTAGTTGCATGATGCAAAATAATTTTTCATTATGAATATACCTTATGAAATGTTTCTAACCATACAACTAATGCATTTGAATTGTAGGAAAGATCGCATACAATCGCCTACAAGAAAAGAAGGATGAGACTTGTTTCGAGGAACAAGTGGTGACAATTCAAGAAAGAATCCAAGATGAAGAATAATATGACAATACTTTCAAAAGAAAGAAAGAGGCCTCAGAGACACTCTAGTTATGTGACACTATTGAGCGACATCATTGATGCAGAGCCTTCTGGCTATGAAGAAGTAGCCAAGAAGAAAGGGAAGGAGAATACCAGTTCAAGAAGAATGATGTCTAGAATGCAGTATCGAGACTTGAAGGGAAGTCCATAATGTATTCCATATGGATCTACAAGATCCAACATGCAGTAGATGGAAACAACGTGGGATACAAGGAAAGATTCGTAGCATGAGGTTTCTCATGGAAAGGAGGCATAGAATCCGAAGAGACATTTGCATCCAGTGGGAGTTGAGGCACATGTTATGAAGAATCATATCTGGAAAATTAAAGAAGGCCTTCTACGAGCTTAGAAGGCACCCATGGGATGACACATACATGAGGAGCTTAAAGATCACCTAGAGTGATGAAGATATTAACCTTTGCTAAAAGGTTGAAGATGAAAGCCTATAGAGGATGACAAGCTCACATATGGGTGCCAGAAGAACACTTTCAAGATAGAGGATCCTGGTATCTAGTGACCCTAGATAGATGCATAGAATAATAGTAGTAGAGGAATCTACTTGTCACTCCAGTACAAGATACATAGAGTACGAAAGACAGAGGGAGTATGATGCTCTGCTTTAGAGGGAGTGATTGTAGAAGGTACTGAGGTTTGACATGGTATGACAGGGTGGAAAACTTACTGATGGCTCTAGGATTTACTAAGAGTAAAGGGGATTCAAAACTTTCCTTCAAGGTTGAAGGAGGAATACCAGTGATGCTCGTGTTATATTTCGATGACTTTTTACTGACAGAAAAGAGGAACTCATTAAAGTTGCAAGAAGGAGACTTGCTACCGAGTTTGAGATGAAGGACTTGGATATGATGCACTACTTTCTAGGCATGTAGGTGTGGTAGAATGCAATCTACCTGGGTCAAGGGAATTATGCAGTAGAGATCCTAAATAGGTTTAGGATGATGGACTGCAAGGCCATGACCACACCTATGGCATCGAACCTAAAGCTATTGAATGATGCTTCATCAAAGATAGTTGATGCTACGATGTATCATCAGATGATTGGGTCCCTGATGTACCTAACAAATATGAGACCAAATATTTGCTTTGCTGTGAACACCTTGAGCTAGTTATTGACGGATCCGAGACATGTTCACATGATTACTGCAAAGCATATTTTGAGGTACCTGAAGGGTACAATTGATTATGGGCTCAAGTATGAGGCGAATCATAAAATTAACCTGGAAGGTTATGTGGATTCAGATTGGGAACGCAGTACCATTGATAGGAAGAGCACTTTAGGGTGCTGCTTCAGTATGGGATCAGGTGCGATCTCTTGGTTTAGCAGGAAGCAGTCATGCAAGGCACTGAGTATAGTCAAGGAAAAATATGTTGCCACTTTTTCGGCTATTTGGGAGGTAGTATGTTTCTTTTGAAAACTACTATTTGATTTGATTGATCTAACTTGCATTTTTTGTATGATGCAGATAGGAGTAGTGAACCTCCAGTATGTGATCCAGGTCAATATCTCTTGAGAGAGGGAGTTCTAGCATAGCCGACGAGACAGGTTGTATGAGCATAAAATCCTGGCAAATCTCATAGGTGGCTCAGACGTAAACGATCCTGTAGGTTTTCCTCAGATGTTATTGGTCCCTCGCAGGTTATCCTTGGACCTAATCATCCCTGATGTGATTCTATGCTAGAAATGGCCAAAGTGAAGTTTGAGTACTTCAGGGAGAAGCTTGGTGTTCTCTAGATCAAGGTTCCTTACAAGGGGAAGTGATGAGTCCATGAGCCCTTCTGACATGGTGGTAGGATTGGTTCCTCCCATGGTCAGTTGTAAGCATAAAGCCCTTATAACATGGTGGTAGGATTGGTTCCTCCCATGGTCAGTTGTAAGTGTAGAGCCCTTCCATGGATGGTAGTAGTTGTGACCTACCATGCCACTGGTTGTAAGTGCAGAGCCCTTCCATGGATGGTAGTAGTTGTGTCCTACCATGCCACTGGTTGTAAGTGCAGAGCCCTTCCATGGATGGTAGTAGTTGTGTCCTACCATGCCACTAGTTGTAAGTGCTGGGCCCTTCCACATATGATAGTAGGTGTGTCCTATCATGATGATGGTTGTAAGTGCTGGGAATTTTCATAGATGATAGTAGGTGTGTCCTATCATGCCAGTGAATGTAAGTGTTAGGCCTTTTCACAGATGATAGTAGGTTTTTCCTATCATGCTCGTGAATGTAAGTGCTGGGAATTTCCAACATGGTTCTTGGATGTGTTCCTCCCATGGTCGGATGTAAGTGATGGGCCTTTCTGACATGGTGGTGGATGTGTTCCTCCCATGGTTAGATGTGAGTACTGGGTGTTCCTTTTTGACATGGCGGTGGATGTGTTCCTCCCATGGTCAGATGTAAGTGCTAGGCGGGCCTTTCTGACATGGTTCTTGGATGTGTTCCTCCCATGGTCAGATGTAAGTGCTAGGCGGGCCTTTCTGACATGGTTCTTGGATGTGTTCCTCCCATGGTCAGATATAAGAGCTGAAGAAGATGAAGACCTACATGGAGGCTAGGCCTATAACTAGCATGAAAAAGGGCTGGATCTATAGAACATCCTATGACAAGAAGAATGAAGCGATAGCACCTTTGATCAAGATAGAGGAAGCAATGATGATGGTCCAGTGATGATCCATACTTGATGTTGATCCTGTGATGATCCAGACTTGATGTTGATCCAGTGATGATCCAGACTTGATGTTGATCCAGTGATGATTCAACGATGATCCAGCTTTGATGATGATCCAGTGATGATCCAGCTTTGATGATGATCCAATGATGATCCAACTTTGATGATGATCCAGAGAAGAATACTTATGCTAATGAATTGTGTCAAGAGAATAACTTCCTAGTTAAGAGGGAGTGTTGATGTGTTTGTAACTTCAGAATGTATTCACTTGTATATCTTATATTGTACCCTGATGTTCCTATCGAGAGAATCATTTGTATTTCATTGTACCCCGATGTTCCTATTGCAAGAGTCATTAATATAATAAAGTCATGTAAAGTCAATGAGGTTAACCCTCCATTGTAAGTTGGGGCAATAGTCCCCATAATTGAGTTAGGTTTAACCCTCCTTGTTGATCGGAGGGAAAAGTCCCCACAGTTGAGGGGTACCAGGGTTATTAGACTCTCCTAGAGATGTCATCCCTGGTAAGTAATTGTCAAGCTAGAAACTAGTATAAATAGAGAGTGAGACTCTCTATTTGTCACACACACTCACTCAACTAGGGCACATGAGTGAGAGAGGAAGTGCTAGCACAAGTGAGAGAGATCAGCTGTCGGAGATCATATATATGTCTTTGGGTTTTACTATTGCCATTGGTGCTCATTCTATCTCTGAGGAAGTTGTGGGGTTTTCTCCTTTATGGTTCCCCCGAGGAAAATATTTGTGTCTCTTGTCTCTTGTCATTATTTCTATGCATGTTATTCTCTCAGATAAGATCCTAAGATCATATTGCTTAGAACAATAAAAATCTAACAGAGTTAACTAGTGAGCTCCAGCTGTGACTATTTCCACCTAAGTTATCTAACCAGTCAATTTGAGTTGGTGAATTTGAATCTTATACACAATATTCAAATTCTATTTATTGTATTACCATCGCATTACTCATTAATCAATGAAGATTATTGCTATGATAATATGAGCAATACTTGTCCGATTTGTGTGAAATTTCTGTTATGAATCTGTTGTTTAGTTTACATTGATTTGATAATTCCACTGCACACTTATTTTCATATAGCTCTCATTTGGCTTGTAGATCTATGGTTCATGAAATTTAACACTTTTATTTAATAGTAAGCATTGTGAATTTTTATCTTAGGGTTTTATTTGTCTTGATCATGTCTTCATTGTAGTTAACTCATGCATAGTTTTATCTCGACACTTCCCAAGGATTTAATGTAGATTCTCTGTTATAGAAAAGCATTTCAATCTTAGGTCAATTTATTTAGAGCTCCATTTTCTATTGTGCACAATTTCTATTTTCATTGCTTGAATATATTCTATCCTAGGTTCCATAGGATCATTATTGGTATAAAAGGTGGATTTACTTTTGAATAGTTAGGATTATAACCTAGTTCTTAGTTATCTTAGTTCGCAATTTTTTTTCTTTGATTCATTCGATCTCTACATATTACAGTACTTGCATATAGGTAATTAAACTATTATGAGTTTAGCCTCTCTGTTCATTCCATCATTGGTTATAGCCCAGTTTTAAGTGTGGTAGTTTTTTAGTTTTAAATAAAATATTAAAGAGTTTTCAACCTTTCATTTCACTTTGAATTTGTTGTTTCTCATTTTAGGTTGTTCCTGCACTATCATAGTTTAAGTAGATCACTCCTCCTTTCTTTTAACATCTAACTTGTAAACTCTGTTAGTTAGTTCTTCAACTATCATTCAGTAAGTACCAATTTTATCAAGTTTAGGCATCTTTCAACTATTGGGTCTACATCTCATTTCTTTTGCACTTTAGTTAAATCCTTTTAGTCAGAAGTGTGAGGTATGCTTACTCCTTTATCCCTTTGAGTTACTACTTCTTTCATAGAATTATTTTTTACTATTGATCATGTTCCTATCAGCTTAAAATTCAAGTAAGATGGATTAGAATTTATCTTGCATTTTTAGAATCTTGGTTCTAGTTTCATTGTAGCGGTTTTGATTATTATGTTTCTAGTAGAGTGTGGCTAACATTTACAGGTACTCTTTTAGACTCTCATAAACATTTTTCTTTGATTTTTTTTATTTGTGCATCGATTAACAAAATGAAAAATTACATCCAAATCCTATTTTAATTTCCAGAAGATTCGAATTCCTGTAATTTAAAATTGATACAAACAGTCTTAGAATCTATTTTTGCTTTATCACTTGAATTCTAGTCACATTCTAGTTTTCTTTGTGGTAATTGAGTTTGAATAGCTTAAATTCTTCGTTGGAATATTAGATAGATCCCTACACTTAAGATATTCTTATCCACGCATACAATGTTTTCAACTCCAAGTTTACTTTCCTGGGTTGACATTTAAAAGATCAAGAAATATTTATATTAAGAAGACATATAATTGGCATGGCAACGATAGCTTTAGATTAATAATAACATCATTCATACAATAGGGTGTTCAAATATAGGTGGGTTTTGGAAATCTAGACCCAAAAGTATGGAATTAAATATGAAGCAAAATGTTTGGCAATGTTAACCATATGAAACAAATGATGGGTAATGCTAAGCATGCCAAGGTAAATTTGATCAAAATACCTAACATTAGATAATGTATAAACAAGATATTAAGAAAATTCATGCAACAAAAGTGAACCCTTCGAAAGGTAAAGTTTTGGATCATTTCAAAACCTATGTTTTTACGGGTTCCAAACAATAGGAATCACTATTTAAGCACACTAAATGGGAAACTATTTAGATCTTTGTGAAAACCTTTAATAGAAAAATTGTTTCCCTAGATATGGAGAGTTCAAACACCATTGAAATACTGAAGGATAATATCTAGTTCAAGCATAGAACACACTCGACTAGCAAATATTGATTTTGTCGATGATCCAATGGAAGATGATTATACCGTAGCTAATTATAACATTAAAAAGGAACCAACCCTATGAATAGTCCTTTATATCCATTGAGGCACTAGAGAAGCGAACACCTCATGTGAATCTCTAGTAGTATCTCCCTCCGAAGGGGATATCAAGAGAAACAAACTTTGTTTAAGGAGGCTCTTATTCATTTGAAAACACACTTGAGTAGTACTAAATTTGTTGTTGGTTTGGTACCACTGTTAGACTCTACCCGATTTTCTGAGAAGGTTCTTATCCCATCCTTCAATAGGGAAAACACAACATAAGTTTCAGTTTTTAAGCTTGATCTTATATGGATAAAAAAGGAAGAAAACTAATTTTTGGAACCGTCACATTGATTGGCATGTTTAATGTCCGATGGACTGATATGAACACTATCAACATTAAAAAACATCTCACACACAAGTAAAGGAGTAAAGACAAGTATAAATGTCGTAAATGTGCACATATGTGTACACTCATTTGCCTTACTATATATAAGAGTACAAATTTGTGGGAAAAAAATCAAAGTTAACTAAGTCTCCATTAAAGTACAATAAACGAATATTCTAATACAAAAAAAAAGTGTATAAGGAGTACATGCTCTCTTTTGCTTGCAATGTGAAACTATTATTGTTTCATAGCTAATATTTTCTCTACTTTTTAAAACCCTTTGTTCTAAGGCTGCTTAACTACTTCTTCTGATTTTTTTTCTTGCGGCTTGGATGAGCCCTCGTGACTCACACAACCTCCTTGGGCTGATTTCCCCCTGCTCAGCATCAGCTTGGCAACAACCTCCTACTGTTGCTTTCTTTGGCTCCATGGACCTAGATGGGGGCCCCGAAGGCTCAATGTCTAATCCACCAGAGCTGGTGGCTTTCTAGAAACTCATAACAAGCAGCGACACATGTAAGATGGACGAGACACAACAAATATTCATGAAAAAGATGGATAGCATCCCATTGGTCACCCTTCTAGCTGAATAAGCATGCATATCGGCTCTGAATCTGTCAGATCGTGGTCTCATTAGATAATTCACAGGCTTGTGGCCCTCTCCCAAGGCAGTAGATGCTTGGGTGCAGAGGAACTGGGGATCGTTAGTAAAAGATGGAATAAGAAGCTACTATGTAGGCAGGGGATTCTTTGTATTTGTGTTCGAAAAAGAAGAGGACAAAAGCCTCATATTTAGGAACAGACCCTACTTCATGATTCCCTAGGGTTTATACTTGAATATATGGACCCCATATTTTGACCCAGTGCAAGTTGTGCCGTCGACTGTCCCAGTGTGGGTGCGCCTTCCCCATTTATCACTACAATGCTGGAATCTGAAAACTTTGGAAACCATTGGTAGCACCCTCAGGAAATATATAGATCACGCAGAGAGAAAGGACCAATACTCTTGTGTGAGAATCTGTGTGGAGGTGAATCTAGAATTAGGGCTACCGGAAGCAATCAATTTAACGGTCTCAGATTGGTCATACATCTAAGAGCTAGACTACAAGCAAATCCCATTCAAATGCAGGTATTACCATGATCACAGAAACTTTGCGAGATAATGCAAGAAGAAGGTTGAAGAAGAGGTAGATAAAAACAAAGATCAATGGACTGAGGCACAAAAATATGCCTCAATAAGGACGAATAGTAGGAAAAAGGGGAAAGAAACGTCATGGGGATCTTATGTGCCAGAAGTAAGGCAAGAGCAAGAGAAGGGACACAAAGATCAGCCAAGGAAAGAAACGGAGGAAATCCCTTTTGAAATTATAAGGGAACCAGAAAACAACATTGAAACAGTTACGAAGGAGATCGAGCAACAGCCCCCTCCTCAGCAGCTGAGAAGGAAGTGACAGACACACCCCAAACGTTATCTCCAGCTGGGATCTTCTCCTCACCTTCCTACGCTGAGGTAGAAAGGAAAAAACCTCCGGAACCCTCAGGGTCATCGGAGGATGAGTCATTCAAGAAGACATAAAAAAAATAGGGAGGAAATCCCACAGGGAAGTTCGAGAGGAAGAAGCAGATAGGAAAAAAATGCAGGGCAACCAAACTACAATCGAAATGACAATGGGGAGAAACACTAGAACAATGCCTCCTAAGGGAGGTTCAACCCACCCCAATCTCAACAAATAATGTGGCTGGTCTCTTGGAATTATATAGGGCTGGGGAATTCTACGAAAGTCAAAGCAGTAAAAGACTTACTGAAAATAGAAACCCCAGAGATCCTCATGCTCTAAGAGACTAAGATTTAAGGGGATTCCCTCCTTCAGATTATTAGTAAAAAGTGTAATAAAAATGCAGGAAAGGCCATCAGTGCTAGAGGCACCTCCGAGAGTCTAGCAATGTTGTGGGAAAAAGAGGACTTTACTCTTGAAAGTTCGTTCGAAACCCAACACTAGATCTTCATTGAGCTCCACCATAAAACAAGTAAGCTCATCCTTATTCTCTTCAATTTGTATGTCCCTATCCTTCAGATAGAAAAGAAATATTGCTGGCTAACTCTGGCAGATTTCATAGAAATATACACCCCTCGTAACATAATAATCGCGACAGATCTAAATATGATTTTCGATCCTAAAGAAAAGAGGGGAAGGAACAACGACAAGGATCAAATGCTCCCCTTGATTTAGGACCTCATGCATCAGTGGGATATACTAGATATCAAGCCAAATCAAGGTCTATTTACATGGACAAATAACAGAGTTGGGACAGATCACATAGCTTCCCATCTGGATCGCTTCCTGGTTCAAAGTTCACTGCACGAACAGAGGGTGATATCCTCTAAAACTCTCCCAAAGTTGACTTCAGATCACAAACCCATCCTGCTTCAGTTGGAAGAAGAAGAGAACTTGGGGCCCATACCCTTCAGATTCAACCCCCTATGGATTGAAAAGGAAGGGTTCAAGGAAAAAGTAATCACACCTTGGTCTATTCCAGTGAGAGGGCCCCCCTCTTGTGTGTGGGAACAAAAATTAAAAGCCACGGAGGCATGTTTGAAGGAATGGATCAAGAATCCCATCAAGACTCCAAATAGTCATAGAAAGGAGACTAGCCAGATTCTTGAAAATATTCAAATATATTTTGAAAAGAAAGACATCACCAGAGCAGATTTGGAAGAAGAGAAGGAAGCCCAAGAAAGATATTTTCTCTCTTTTCACCAAGAAGAAGAGTTCTTAAAGTTGAAATCTCGATGCTTGTGGCTAAAAGTAGGAGATCGTAACACATCCTACTTTCACATATCAGGCTGTCCAAGAATCATATCTCTGAAATCACCACATCAGATGGGACCCTGCACAAAGGCCATGACCAAATCAAGATTGCATTCAAATCTCATTATCGAATTCTGTTCAAACATAACAATGAAGGAAATGAGGGTGCCTCCATAGATTTTATTTCCCACATTCCTCTCCTTGTTAGCAAGGATGATAATTCAGCTCTCTCAAAGCATTTTACAGAAGAAGAAATATGCAATATAATTTGGGCTATGGAACAGGACAAGGCCCCTGGGTAGAATGGATTCTCAATTCACTTTTACCGTCAATGCTGGGATATCATTAAAGTGGATTTCCTGAGAATGGAAAAATACTTTTAGCAGAAAGCCAAGGTGGGTGGAAGCACTAACTCCACCTTTCTTGCGTTGATCCCTAAAGAAGTGAATCCGAGCACCTTTGAAAGATTTAGGCCAATCTCCCTTTGTAACTCATCCTATAAGATACTAGCAAAATTACTGGCAAATAGAATCAAGTCTCTCCTTGGGAAACTCATCTCTCCTAGCTAGGGAGGCTTCATCAAAGGGAGACACATCATAGACAATGTGATCCAGGTTCAAGAAGCCATACACTCGAGCTTCCAATGGAAGGAGCAATGAATGATAATTACGCTAGACATGGTGAATGCATTTGTCCAGGTAAAACACTCATTCCTTTTCAAAGTTCTCCACTCTTTCGGTTTCATCTCTAATTTCATCAATTTGATCAAAGCTTGCATAACAAAATCGTGGATAGTTCCTTTGGTAAATGGAAGACCAACCAATTATTTCTAGGCCACGAGGGGAATTAGGAAAGGCTACCCCCTCTCCCCTTTTTTGTACATTTTAATGGCAGATACATTGAGGAGAAAGTTAGATGTAGAGAAGAAGGTTGGGACTGTCCCAAGCATTAGGATAGTAAAACGAATAGAGCCTATAAATCACTCTCTCTTTGCTGATGACTCTCTGCTCTTGGGGGGAGCTTCCATAATGATAACCAAAGACTTCAATGGACTTCTCCAAGACTTTTGCAGTATAACCAGATCACTCATCAATAAAAGAAAGAGTGCGGTGTATGGCTGGAACACATATCAGAATGACATACATCGAATTGCAAACTTCCTGGGCTTCTCGGGTTATTCTAGTTGGGATAAAATTAAGTATTTGGGGATTCCCCTTACCTTGGGTCCTAACAGAGCTTCATTATGGAATGCTGTGCTAAACAAGTTAAGATAAAAAATCAAGGCATGGGGAGGTCAATGGCTCAACAAAGCTGGCAAACTAACGCTAGTAAAAGTAGTTCTCTCCTCTCTGCCAGTTTACCAAGATTTTTTTCTTCTAGCACCAAAAGCGATTATGGATTAGTTCTCAAAGTTAATCTGAGAATTCTTATGGAAAGGAGGTAAAGGAAACAAAAATAAATTCCACCTTGTTAAGTGGGACAATGTCAAGCTTCCTCTGGCAGATGGAGGCCTTCAGATTCGAGATTCGAGACTAGCAAGTCTGGCACTTGGAGGAAAAATACTATGGAAATTGCACACAGATAGAAAAAATCCAGTTAGTAGAATACTGAGACTAAAGTACATGAAAGGATATGCCCTGTGCAATCTCCAGGAAATCAATTATCAAAACAGAACTGTTACTTGGAATTTATGCAAGAGGAGCCACAAATTCTTCAAAAATAGTCTTTTCAGAATTCCTGGCAGAGGCAATAAGACGTTGATGTGGAAGGATAGGATCATGGGGAAGACTCCTCTAGACACCGTGGAGGGGATCAACTACCTCAGATATTGGCTGAAGCTACATGGGTTCTCCACACTGGCTGACATTTCAAGCTGGGACAAAAATGGTGGATGGCACGACTGGTTACTTCCACACATGCCTGAACATGCTCAAAAACAAAAATCGCAGCTCCCTTATGCACTCTCCGATTTGGCCCTAGTCCACCTGCAAGAGAAAGATCGTTGGGGATGGGAAAAACAGGCACATACACAATAGCCCAAGATTTTTATTCTCAGCAAAAAAATCAAGCAACAGGTCTCCCAGCAGAATTGTGGAAACGTGTTTGGGATCAAGGCAACCTTCTGAAGGTAAATTTATTATTTTGGATACTGATGAACAATAAGGCATTAACTGGAGAAAATTTGGTAAAACGTGGCATCAATGGACCCCATAGATGTATATTGTGCTGTAGAGAATCAGAAAGTAGTGATCACTTATTCGTGGACTGTAAATTCATGCGGGAAGTGTGGTCTCTCACTCTTCTTGGCCTAAATGTCCTAGCTCTGGGGAATATATCGATGCTAGCGCTATATTCCACTTGGAAAATGAGATATCCTCACCCACTTCATGGTAAGTCTACGTGGAGCAGAATTTGGTAGGCTATCCCCAAATATGTGTGCTGCAGCATCTGGCTGGATAGAAATGATAACATTTTTAACAATGTTCAGCAACAACTGCTGAAGGTGGTTGCAAAATCCAAAGCCTTTCTCATTGAAATGACCGGAGTTCAATATTTTAAGAAGAGGCATTCATTTCTCCCAGAAGAAAAAAAATGGTTGGGAACTTACACCTTCAGAGATCGAGATAAGGAGCCAGGACGACCAAGCATAACCCCGAAATGGAGATTAAGAGATCCGAAATCAGACTTTCAGATTTGGTGGAGGACACAAGGGAAATCTTGGATCTTCTTTTATAGTGCCTCCAAAGGTAACCCAGGGAGGGCAGGAGTTGGTGGGGTTATTTACTCCGCGGACGTCAAAAGTGTTGATTGATTTAATTGGGGTCTTGGTCATAAAACCAACAATCATGTAGAAATACTAGCTCTATTAAAATCTTGCCATATTGCATGGGAGAAAGGGATTAAAGACATTTAAGTCTTCAAAGACTCATACATATTGATAAATAATCTCTCCTCAAATGCCCTATTCAATGATCCGTTGCTCAACAAAGTCTAACAAAGATTGAGATCAGTGATGCATGACTTCTCTTCGCATATTTTTTATCATATTTTGCGTGGGATGAACAAGGAAGCTGATGTAAAGGAAAATGAGGGCTTCTTACCGACTCAAGGAGTCCTGAGGGTAAATGAAGAAAAATCCCATTGGGCATCCATTCCGTAGACTGATGAAAATTGTCTGGGGTTGTTAAGAGGTCTTCTAAGAGACTAAAGATTGATTGTAATAATGAATGATTCGTATAATCCCAACCCTCATTCTTTTTATAAAATTCATAACCATTCTAGTTAAAAAAAAACCCTTTGTTCCAAAACATTGTGCAAAGGATCAATGATATACAAATTTCCTATCATTTCACACTTATTATACCCATAATCACTTTCCTTAGAAGTATCTAGGCTATATTTTTCCAGTTGGGCTCATACTCACTCAAGAGTGAATATGGAAAGAAAGAAAGAATAGAAAGAAAGAATGGTAGGTAAGCGAGAGGAAGCAAATGTGAGGTTATGCAAGTTCCTCAAAATAGTGGGGTAGGAAAGTGGGAGCGGGATTGATTGGGTGGGTTGGGATGGAATCACTATGCCCACATGATTGAAGGAAAATATTGTGCTATTTATCTCTCCCTACTTTCTATTAGAGCATATTTTCCATCTAAACATTAGTCATGTGTAATGTCCCTCCCATGTGACCTGCTTGATGATGTGTTTTCATAACCCCTATTAACTCTATCCTAGGAGGGGTTGATTGTAAAATAATAATAAATGTCTCAAATATGCAATTTGTTAGAATTAGGATAAAAAATGAATAAAAAAAAAATATTTATGTTTAACTTAATTTTATATATGCACTTAATCAAATTTGTCCCAAGTGAATGTATTAGGTGGAAAGGGGGCACATAAGATCATGTAGACCCATGAATTTGTCACCCAAAAAGGGAAACCTGGAGTGTTGGTGTCTTGTCTCTTCTCTTTATTTTCTTTGACTCAGGTTCAATACCTTCTTTGCACACAACAAAGCCCAAGATATTGGCCCGACAGAGCAAGGCTTAGTCGGTAGCACTTGCGATGCAGATGCCATCTCACCCGAGATATCTCTCTTATGGGTAACTTCCAGAACCACGTTTTTTGTAGTTGGGTGGCATATTTTTCTTCCCTTGGGATTCTACCAAGCCGCTCAATCGAAGTTGAGGGGGTGGATTGCTTGTATTATTTATGCACAGTTACGATGCGACTCTATTCAACCATCGAGATATAGTATAACAGTAAATATCATAGAGTACAGGAAATTCCAACTAACTTAGTGCAAGAGATGCATATAACTCGATTTGTAAGAAAATAAATAAGCATTAATTCACAACAACACACATGCAACTTGAATACATTCATCATTTACACATTTGACACAAGAATTAACATGGAAACCCATCTGGGAAAAACAAAAAAGGCGTTCTTCATCTGGCATGAGAAACATATGGCACCTTTTTGTATGTGCATTGAGCTACAGACTCTGTTTTAGATCTTCTTCTCTTCTTTCTACAAATTTCTCTCTCCTCTCATGCTCTCTAGTCTTTTGTTGCTAGTTATTCTCGACTTGACTCTATAGTTGATCCACACACTTCCTGGATCGACTCAACTTATTTATAACTCTACAACTCCCAACTTGTCGACTCTACTGTTGATCTACACACATCCTAGATCAACTTGACCATCTCTACAAATCTGGGCACTTAGCTGCAGAATTATTTGACTCTTCACCAAGAAACTAATTGACTGTCTACTGACATACTAACCAAGAACACCAATAACTCACAAAGTCACCAAGTAAGTAGCTAAGCCAGTAAGAAACTAACAAGTAAGTAACTAAGTAACTAAGTCAGTATGGCACACATAACCTGGGTTATTCCTTCTTATAGAATCTTACATGTCTCTCTCAGCTGACTTCATACAATTAGCCAATAGGTTGTCATTCCTATTCTAGTAACACATGCCAGTAGGCATTAATGACCCAAATTATAAATATGCTTTCATACATGCAACATCCATCGACTCTAGCCGACCTCATACCCACGATATTTCTGACTGTCGCTTTCCAGTCATTACGCTGCTACATGCCTTCTGACACGATTTCCCCAATCGCTACTCCTCTTGTCACATCTTTCCTTCTGTCACGAATTCTCTCTTTGTCACAGCTTCTCTTCCACTGCTTCTTTTGTCGCAGTGCCTTCTTCCTTCTTCCTTCTACTTCTGACGCAACTTCCTTCTTCCTTCTACTTATGAAGCAACTTCCTTCTTCCTTTCTTCGATATGACTCTTTTCATACTTAGTCATAATTACAAATGAATTCTTCCTAACTTCCCCTAGGTCCAATAGGCCCCCAACACTCACCTGTGGCTCATCCCGAAGCACGCAAGGCTATTCTTCTACTTCTTTATTTGGGATGACTTTAACTTGAAAATCTTGGAATATTTTCAGGATTTCTTCTATCTCGCATAGTGCATCTTCCTCTTCTTTATGTGAGTTTTCCACAAGGTCAGAACAGAGGTGTTCCAATGGTACGAGCCTTGCTGCTTCCACTTTTAATTGCACCCTTTGATGTACAAGCTAGATAATTCCTGTGATCTGCTCTGCTTCAGCCTGCAGCTCTTCAAATTTATCTGCCCTTACTGCTGTTACATGCGCAACACCATCACTTGTTGTTGGAACTTCTTCATTTCTCCTGCCTTAGGCATATTCTATGCTAAGGGTAACTTTTTCATCTCATTTTTTAGTCGAGTCACGTTTGTCTCAGCTATGCGCAAATCTTCTGCTACCTTCTTTAGGTCTATGTCATCGGTCAAGGATTCCCAAGTCTGAGATACTTGGTTGAAAACCTTGGAACATGATTACTAAGCTTCTTCGATTCTCTTCGCAGCCTCTCCCACTACTTTCCTTCTTTATTCTACTAAGTAAAGATACTGTTTCGAAGCAGACATATGATATGGGAACATCAACATCATCGTTTCTAATAGCGGAAGACGAAATCCCCAGTGCATTGCTGGGCATTCTTTTCTTTGGATTTTTCCCTCTCATAGGAAGACCATGTTGCTCAACTTCTTCTTCATCGATAGTGAAATTCGTCATCTAGTCATATTCTCTATTTCTTTAATGATGAAGTCTGCCATCTAATTGACATCTTCCTTTTCAGCATTGATGAAATTTGTAATTTCATTGACATTTTCCTTATCAGCATCGATGAAATATGCCATCTCGCCTGTGTCTTCCTTTTCTACATGGAAATCAAACATCTCCTTTTCTTCGTTTAAACACCATCACCAACTATATCCTATTCTTCTTGTCTAAATAACGGCGATGATGCACCGATGATGGTGGCCTTTATCTTTGTTTGTTGCTCAATTTAGGTAACATAGCTTCAATTGTGGGGCTTGTGAGTGCAGTGTCACTAGGATTCATAGTACCCATGTCTCTGTAACCAAATAACTTACTTCGACCCTTGGGAGTTGCAAAGAGCAATTTTTTATTCAAATGTATCAGACTGAATTGAAAGTGAAGCGTGAAAGGAGGTAATACCTACTCATTCAAGCATGAGACCTTCACACACATAAACATTGAGTGGAATATTGGAAACATGATACATCACGCGGATCACCTGTCTGACTCATCATATAGAAAATTCCATGTAACACACCACTTCTCGCTATGACATCATTGTAATCATTACCGAAGTGACTTAAAATCATGTGTCCAAAATATTTTGGGATTTTGAAATTTAATGCCCTCTAGTTGTCCTTTCCTCAATATTAATATCCCTTGTGACAATGTCACAATCCATGTGACCCGTAGTCTTCTTTTAATGGATCTCCTTTTCTTGCGATAGCATCGAACACCCTAAGACCTATATTCTTCCTTTGACAAATATCCTTTTCTTACGACAACCTAAGTTTCTTTTTCACTGAATTTTTGATGTGTGCCAGGCACCTAGTATGCGCAAGTTTTGTTCTTCATGTGGAAGAATACCAATCTACGATTAAAAAATGTATAAAAGGATCAAAGTTTTTCTATTTTTATCTTTTACTCTTCTCCTCTTTCTGCGACATACTAGCAGTTTGTAACCATTTTTTTTATGCGACCAAGTCACTACTATCATGATATGACTTTAGTCGACTTCCGTTTATCAGTCCTTCGACTGATGTTCCATATAGCTTTTGCAATTTAAAAGATCATCCATTAGTGATATTTGTGACAATATATTCTTAACCAATGTGTTCTTAAATTGCCCGGATGCTTGAAAAATTTGCTGTCATACATAAGAACAAGTCCTCCAGCCCAAAACTGCTTGTTTTTAATGTGTCGATCATGCCATATGTTATGTCTTTATTTCTCAACGTTTTGGTGATACCTTGAGATAAAATGCTCTTCTTCCAGTTGCACAAGTTGTAACAATCTCTCCTTGACAACATCAACATCTGTCATCTCTGCGATCGCAACAATTCTTAAACTCGGTACAATGTATTCCATCGACATCATAGCTTATTGTTGATACACCAAGCGAAATGGGGTGTGCCCTCTCAATTTATTACAAGTCGTGCGGTATTCCCACTATACTGCGGAAATTTTTTGATCCCAGTCATCTCTTTGAACTTTACAAATATTTTTCAATGCATTTTCCAGGATTTTGTTAAAGGTTTCAACAACACCATTAGCTTGAGGGTGATATGGAATTGTTTTTCTATGTTGGATATGAAATTCTTCCATTAATTATTCAATCATCTGGTTAAAAAAATGCATACCTTGATCACTTATTAAAATATTTGGGCAACTGAATCTTGTTATGAGATTTTCAAACAAAAAATTCATAGCAGTCGCATTAGTACAATCCTTTACTGGCTCTGCTTCATCCCATCTGGTTAGGTAGTTTGTCATAGTAATAATATATCGTGCACCTGTTCGCTTTCCTGTTGGACTGATAGGGCCCACAAAGTTAATGACCCATTCATCAAATTCCTGTAATATCACCTGGGGTACTAATGGAATTTCATCCCGTCGTGATGGATTTTTAGTTCTTTGGTAGATATCATAGTTGCGACAATAATCTCCGGCATCTGCATGCATGGTGGGCCACCACAATCCTGTTTGTAAAATATTATGCACCGTATGTTTTCCAACATAATGGTCTCCTGCAACACCAGCATGTGCCTCATTTAATATCTCTAGTCACTCGTGTTCGAAAACACATCGACGAAGAATCTCATCAAGACCCAACTTATATAATTGTCTAGATATCAACTAGAAATCCGCAGCTCGCACAACCAACTGCTTCTTCCGCGCAGTGTTGAATTCAGCTGGTGCATAACCCATACTCAACAATTGTCTGATATCTCTGCAGTGATCATCAAACATGGTTATTGCAAACAATTGTGCATCAGGGAGATCATCCTCTAAATTACTAGGTTCTTCACCATTTTCAATCCTTTAAAGATGGGCTAGTCCCAAATTTAATCGATCGGGTTTAACAATTACTTCAAAATAAAATTCTTGAAAGAGGATAAGCCATCCATAGATCTTCCCCCCCAACATTAACTTATTGACCAGGTATTTCAATGCGGAAAGGAATTTGTACATCTTGAAATGTCCTCCCAATAAGCAGTGTCTGAACTTCTACAAAGTGTATACCATCACTAACCCTTCTCTTTTTGTCGTGGTATAATTCTTTTATGTAGTGGACAACTTTCTGCTTGAAAAGGAAATAGGATGGTCAATCGACCCTTCTCTTTGTTGCGTTAGTACCATGCCAAGTGCAACAGATGACACATCAACATGAACATGGAATTCCTTTTTCCAATATGGAAATACAAGTATGGGCATTGTAGCCATCCTATTTTTCAATGTATCTAGACTCTCTTAGTAGCTCTCCATCCAATGGAGCTTGGCATTTTTTTCAACAATTTTTCCATCGGCGTAGCCACCTCTGCATATCCCTTAATAAATTCTCTGTACTATCTAGTGTTTCCCAATGTTTCTCTAAACTTCTTGAATGTACTAGGTGGTGGTAGGTTGAGAATGATTGCAATTTTATCCGGTTCCACCAAAACTCCATCACGACAGAAAACATGGCCCAACAAGACTCCAAACGAGGTGCAAAAGATACAATTTTCCAAGTTTAACGAAATTTGATACCAGCTACAATGTTCCTACATCATTCTAAGTCACTCAATATGGTATTTTACGAGCCCAAAGACTGTCCAATCATCGAAGTAGACTTCAAGAAAATTGTGAATGGAATATTTAAAAGCAACAACTACTATTCTAGAAAAAACTGCAGGAGCATTCTTAAGTACAAAGGGCATTATCGTATATTGGTAATATCCCTACTCCATCGCAAAGGTAGTCTTGCATTGGTCCTCCTTTGTGATTATGATATGGTGGTAACCAAAAAATCCATCAGTGAACGAGTACATTTCTTGACCTTCGACACTCTCTATCACTTCGTCTATAAATGGAGTCAGAAATGGGTCATGTAAGCAAGCATCATTCAACTTTCTCAAGTCGACACAAATTATTACTTCTCCTGTATCCTTTTTTTCTTATACCACTATCAGACTAATCCATTCTAATTCCTTGACATGCTCTATAATATCTGTGTCTAACATCAATCCATCTCAGTCTTGACCTTTTCTTTATAGCAAGGATCCAGTCTGTATCGTTGTTGCTTAACCAATTTTGCATTGGGACTCAAAATTATTTTCATTTCTCCCAGATCTCCAACGATCCCCTTCATCTCTGAAAATTTGGTAGCGAACATATCCTAAAACTCATGCAATAAATTAGTGATCTTTCCCATAGTATCATCATCCCAATAATCTCCAATATTGGTGAAATTTGGGTTTTATGCTGAGCCAATATTAACTTTCTTGATTTTGAGTGGACTCAAGAATTGGTCGCTAGAACTACCGATTCCCTTCATTGCATGCTTACCTTTCGACTCAGGTATGTTTAAATTGAGTGAGTCATCATCATCTTGTTCTCCTGTCACATTGTAACATTCCATATAATGGTGGATTGTCATGCTACATTGGTGGAAGTTCATTGCTGTAGCAGATATTTCTTCAAATATCTTTGTCTTCATCACTTGCAATGTGGTATCAATCAAAGGACGGTCATTTGAAAATTCAAATGTATGTGTAAAACTAGTAGCTAACTCTTCCCAATCAAGAGTTCCTCGTCGAAGCTCTACTAATGTATACCAATTTCTTGGTATAATATCCAACATATGTACAAAGTGATGCACCCATTCTTTTTGCGGATATGCTTTCCATGTTGCATGAAAATACTCAATATGTTCAACAAGATCTGTCAATTCTGTATATTTCTGAGTATTATTACTGATTTCTTCTCCAAATCTAATATCTAGCAATCTTGTACATTGTTTCCATTCAGAGATGGATTGTTTATGTGTACCCCACCATCTAGCAGGCATAGCTTACAACACAAATTCCAAGGTGAACAATAGCTACGATTCTGTAACTTTTGGTTCAAATTTTGCTAGAAAAGATGAAAGGTTAGGCAAACCTTTGCATGTAGGTAGCTCTCTTTCCTCAGCTCCTACTCTTCTGTTGTAAAGGAAATTTTCCTATTGCTAGGGTTTAAGAGGCCATCAACGTACTAGGGTTGAAAGGTGGATGCAAATGGTTATGCAAGTAAATATAAACAAGATTCAGAGATTAGAATGGTTCATACCTTGACAAATGAAGGTCAATCCAAGCAACCCTTCAATCCTCTTCTTGTTCCTCTCGCTCCTCTTGCTCCAAGGGATCTGCAAAATGAATTATACGTTCCTCAAACCATTATGACCACATATAAAGCAATGATAATAAAATGAACATGAAATAATGATCTGACTAACATCATCATATGATCATAAACAAAGATTCAATCAACATTGAACAATAATTTGGGAAGAAGAAGGACATCACATCTTTATTAATCATGAAATGGAGTACAAATATACCTTCTCTTCAAGTTGGGCACCTCATGAAACCTTGATGTGGTTCTGCTGCTTCTCTTCTCCAGGGAGCTCAGCCTCCAAGCTCTACAACATAAGGAGATAGCTTCTAGGGCAAAGAGAGTCCCAATTCCTCCAGCATAACAATGCAAAGATTCAAGTCTCCTCTCATGGACCTTCCTACCTCTATTTATATGTTTCTAAAGAGATAGGGTTGAGTTCAAAGTAGTTACAACTGAAGGAGTCAGTTGCATAACCACCCAAACTTCAAAAAATGTATTTTTGACATGAATATGTGGGTTGCAGAGACATCAGTCGCGTATGCAGTAGGTATGCATGGGTTGCAATGAAAATACTTGCATATGAGATGCAGGTTGCAATGCAAATAGTAGCATTTTTAGGGTATACACGAGTATTATATAGACAAGTCACGTACAATACGCGGGTTTCCTTAAGGAAACGTGTGTATGCATAAAAAATCTCATTTTTAGGGTACTTTTGAGCATTTTTCAGACATTGGTTTCTTCTAGAAAGTTTTAGATAATTGAAATATATTTCCAATGGTACAAATACAAGGTCAAACAAAGTTACACAACTCCATATATGGGTCCTCCAAGTTAGGTGTTTTTTCAGTGACTTTCATGAAGTGTCGGCATGGAAGTGTTGACATGTGACAAAATCATGGGAAAGTGGTCACAGGAAGAGATGTGTCATTTTGAGCTATAACATTGTCGTATATATTACATAATTCTTGCGAACATTCTCATAGATACCTCATGCATACGGTTCTGCCAATTTTATAATGTTTCACTCAAATAAGATGTACACGAGTTAACATTCCTCGAACTCATCTTTCCATCAGTTGTTGGATTAATATAGCCATTTATCAAAGACATGACATTATATATGTGATCCAAGTAATCACCTTGTCCTTCATTGTGCATTGGTTCAACATATCTCTATCCCTCCAACGGATCAGTTGACGCGACCATTCTTATCTCTGAAACTTGAAATGACAATATTCTTTGCTTGAAGTTTATAATGGTATGGTTGTATATTTCCCAATTGATCCCCAAAAGTGCAGGATAGGGGTTTGTGTCATCAACAATGTAGATAAATTCAAAATATGCATATGCTCTTAAGACCTCTACCTCAATAGGTACTTGAGTCAATCGATCAATATGTAGGACCTCCAATTGGGTTTCTAGCATGAGATGAATGGAAGACTAATCCAGTCACATTTTTCCCATGCTTTCTCATGTCTGTCTTATTAAAATATTAACATCAGATCCCATATATAAAATGATATAATCCATATCATAGTCTCCTATTTAGGCATTCATTCACAATTCGCGACCAGTCTTTGAAGTTTTTCCCACATGGTCGACGCTTCTTTCTGGTCGTCTCACTTCTTGAGTTTCTTTTATCAGCGCAGTCAACTCTTCAACTACATATTTATCGTGGATTAGCAATAAGTAACTTTTGAAAAACTTTTTAACTTTACTAACCTTTCATGTTGGTTTCTTTCATAATAGCAGGCCAAATTTCTCAGGAATTTGCTGTATCGGCCTTCCAGGCATTGACACTTGATTCTTTCCAATAAATTTCAGTCGTACATCCAAGAATACTTCCTTTTCTTTTTGAACATCGAGTGGTAATTTATTTTGTGCCGCTGGTTGCACCTGTGATTGTTTATGCTGCGTATCTTGGTATGCTCCAGTCACAACACCTCCTCTTGTTAGAACAACAATGTTTGATTCTCTTGGCTTAGTATAAATCATCTGGATCTTTTGATTAGGATTTGGGTTAGGATTTTGCTCAGTATTGGGATTTCCCACTGTTTGAGCCTGCCACTTCGCAATTAATCATTAGAGGAATTTTGAGGTCTAAAATGGGTCTCCTAAGGAAAATAATAAAATAATAGTTAAAATAATAAAATAATATTTATTAATTTTGGAGGAAAAAAGAAAAAAAACTACTTTTTGTGTTTGTATTTTCAACATATCTCCGTGTGTTTTTACTCAAATTTCGAGCGGGAGAGCTTGTTGGATGTGGAATTTGATTCTGCATCCAATGAGTACCCACATTGCATACTTTTAACGGACCCCTCTACCCCCAAAACAAGAAATACTTGAAAAAATGTAATGATGATGTCATCATCATGTTTTTTCAGGTGTTTCTTATTTTTGGGGTAGAGGGGTCCATAAAAAGTATACAGTGTGGGTACTAGTTGGATGTGGAATCAAATTCCACATCCAGTGAGCTCTCCCAATCGAAATTTGAGTAAAACATAGGGAGATATGTCGAAAATACGAACAAAAAAAAAAGTTTTTTAATATGTCAATTCAACCATTATGGTTGACTCATTTTATTGGAATTCTATTGGTTCTTGAATTCCTACTCACAAGAACTTATTGTTGGCACTTTTTCTTATAAGGCCCATTTTATACCCCAAATTTCCTCTAATGTGTGGACATTGTTCGACAGTATGGTCAAATGCTTTACAATACGAGCATGCCTTTGCATGACTCACATAATATCGAGCAAAGTGTTCTGGTTTTCCACAGTTATAACATATGAATTGTCCTCTTCCTTGACCAAATCCTCCTCCCCCTTGTTGTTGTCCTAAGCCCCAAAAATTTCCACCCCCTAGGTTGAGGGTATTATTGTTGCGGTGGATACTGATTTTGTTGATATTGTGACTGAGGATACTGTGGTTGTTGATACTAAGGTGGTGGATATTGAGAAGGTTGATATTGCATTTTTGCCTGCTCATCTTGCATTAGCTCATCAGTCTTCATCAAATAGGTTTCCACTGTATTCTCTTGCAACAGCTGAAATGCTCTGCAATCTTTCTCATCATGTCCTACAATTTTACAAAATTGACAATACAGAATAGCCAATGCACTTACAATCTTATACAAGTACAAACATTATTCTGACTGATGGCCTCGAGTCTGACATATCCTACACCAAGGAATCACTTGGGTATTTATCAGGTTCGATGCTCCTGTTGCAACATAATTCATGAGCACTGGGAAATTATCTTTATGGTGCCCCTCTATTATTCACCTTGTACACCATAGTTATTCTTGAATTTCTTTCCCCTTCTTAATGTTTTAGAGTTGCAGCATAATGTTATCTAGCTGTGAGTGAGTCTGCATCGTTCCTGCACCAGTTTTTCCAACCAGTGAGGATTCTAATTTCATAATTGTCTCTAGGGCTTCATTCCACGAAACTATTTTTTGTTGCATTAATGGGATTCTGATGTGTGATGTATGCCCGACATATGAAAAATTACTTTGGCCACCAATGTCTTAAATCTTTGGTCAAAGTTGTAGACATACTTTGTAGGAAACTGCTTGATTTCTTTGATTTCAGTGATGCATTGTGACTTACATTTCAGATTTCTAAACTCATCTATCATTCCCACTTGAATTTGGTCAAGTGTTTTCTATGCAACTCCTACTGGAACTATGGGAAACTTCATATACTAATCTAGCGCATGACCTCTCAAGGTTGTGATCAACTGCACTTGTTTAATCACTTCATCTTGGACCTATCACATGATCCACACAACTTCTCAGAGATACCAATGTTACTATGGGTCTTCTAACCCATTTCCATTAAATATCGACAATCTACATATAATTCCTACCCATTATGTTAACTATTGGTATGCTTGGGAATTTTTTTTCACTAGTTAGACTCCCTTGTCCACTATTCACAACGTTAATACTACTCGTATTTACAAAACCACTTGGAGACGAGTTTCTCTATCTTACCTTTGGAGATGCGTGTGATGTTGTAGGGGTATTGTACTCGTGCTCTGGGTCTGGAGCTTCTTCTTCTTCTTATTCTTCAGATATCGATTGATATTCCTCTTCTTCATCGCAAGAACCTCTGTCAATGTGTGACGTGAGCTCATAGTATTCTCCTCTGGTCGTACTACAAATTCCTCTTCCTGAAACAATTTTCCTTCTCTTCCCTACCCGAAATATTCTTCCACTTCTCAAATATTCGGCCTCTAGTTCAGTTCCACTATAACTAGTGAACATTTCTGCTTAACTTGCTCCATTTTTCACACATCTCATATACGGCATATCTGATTTTGTGCACACAGTTCTTCGGCTAACTGTAACATTCTCAGGATTCTTTTTTTCGCATACGAGCATCTTTACCAAGTTTTCAAAGATGACAAGTGTCTTCCTTGGGGTCCTTGGAAAATTTTTCTATCCGCCTCACTATATGAGGTTATTGTTTTGACAACAAACTCAGTCATATAACCTTGAAAAATACTATCTACCCAAAAATCAACAACCCTCAACACAGGGTTGCTAACCCTCTTCAATCGTCGAATCAACTGAGGATTCCACTGTATTGGTTATCCTCCCTGAAAATTTCTTTGTTGGGTGGATAAATTCAATAACCACTCATGCAAGACAATAGGAAACTCAGAAAAGAAAATTTCATGAATATCTGTATAAAGGTATCAACCCAACCACTCTCTTGGATTCCACCGATATCCTTTATTCTCTTCTTACGTAAATTGTAATGCTTTAAAATACACCCAATCTTGGATTTAAGGCTTCGTTAGATGCCACAACATATCCCTCACCACAATGATTCATGGTCTTGGCAACAGAACCATTTGTTGGCACCTTGTTTCTTCTCTTTCTACTCTTTGACCCAGGTTCAGTCCCTCCTTTGCACACAACAAAGCCCAAGGTATCAGCTTGACAGAGCAAGGATCAGTCGGCAACACCCGTGACACAGATGTTATCTCCTTCGAGATATCTCTCTTATGGGCAGTTTCCAGAACCAGGTTTCCGCAGTTAGGTGGGGTATTTATCTTCTCTTGGGATTCTACCAAGGCGCTCGATCGAAGCTGAGGGGGTGGATTACTTGTATTATTTATGCATAGTTACGATGTGACTCTATTCATCCATCAACATATACTATAACAATAAATATCATGGAGTATAGGCGATTCCAACTTAGTGAAACAGATGCATAGAACTCAATTTGTAAGCAAATACATAAGAATTCATTCACAACAACATACATGTTACTCGAATACATTCATCATTACACATTTGACACAAGAATTAACATGGAAACCCATCCAGGAAAAACCACAAAGGAACTCTTCATCTGGCATGAGAAATATATGGCACCTTTTTGTCTGCGCACTGAGCTATAGACTCTGTTTTATATCTTCTTCTCTTCTCTCTACAAAATTCTCTCTCCTCTGATTCTCTTTGCTCTTCTATTGCAGGTTCTTCTCAACTGGAATCTACAGTTGATCCACACACATCCTAGATTGGCTCGACTGATCTATAACTCTACAACTCCTGACTCGACGAATCTACTATTGATTCACACATAGCCTGGATCAACCTAACCTTCTATACAACTCTACGCACTTATCTGCAGACTTCTTTGTCTCTTCACCAAGAAATTGACCGACTCTCTACTGACAGACTAGATAAGAACAACAATAACTCATTTAGTCACCAAGTAAGTAGCTAAGCTAGTAAGAAACTAGCAAGTAACTAAGTCAGTAACCCGCACATAGTTTGGGTTCTTCCTTCTTATATGCTGTTACATGTCGCTCTCATTTGACTTCATACAATTAGCCAACATGATTTCATTCCTATTCTAGTAACACATGTCAGTAGGCACTAACGACCTGAATTACAAATATGCTTTCATACGTGCAACATCCACTGACTCTAGATGACCTCATACCCACGATATTTCCAGCTGTCACTTTCCAGCCGTTGCGACACTACATGCCTTGTGACATGGTTTCCCTTGTCACTACTCCTCCTATCACATCTTTTCCTTTTGTCACAGATTATCTTCTTGTCGCGGCTTCTCTTCCTGTCGCAACTTCTGTCTCTGTTGCGACTTCTCTTTCGCTTCTTCTTCTATCTCAATTCCTTCTTCCTTCTTCCTTCTACCTATGTTTTATCTTCCTTCTTCCTTTCTCTAATCTGAATCTTTTCATACTTATTCAGAATTCCAACTAGATTCTGCCTAACTTCCCCTAGGTCCAACATGGAGCAAATTAAGGAAGAGCAAAAAATCTAGGGAAAAAATATAAAGCATGCATAAAGCAGTCAAACAGAAAAGCAAGGACAAAGTATGCAAGTATAGGAAAATATGTCAGCATGAAAAGTAGTAATATTTTGGAAGTCAGGAGTGCACAGTTTCCAAAAAGGAGAAAGGCGTGTTAGTTTAAAAGTAGTAGGGCGCAATTTTCGAAGGGAGAAAAAAACATGTTAGTGGAAAGGAAAGAAGGCAAGCAAGTTTCCCCATTCACTCATGAGGGCGCATTGGTCAAGGAAACTTGAGCATGAAGCCATATTGTCTATAAATTAATGAGAGGGCACCCCTATCCCATATTTCTGAAATTTGAGTTTGTAAGTGAGTAAGCTCTGAGCTTCTCTAGTCCTTGGATATGTGCCCAAGCCAACCATGGGAGGTGTGCCCCATATTACTCTTCTAGTTTTTATTCTATGATTCAAGAGTATCGTAGGCATCCATGGATATTTGAGTAGTCGGTCTAATCAACCATTCCTATGAAGGATTTAGTGTCTCCTAGGTTGATGCTCAATATTATGTAGATTGAAGTGGATTTTGGTGGAGTTTCTAGATAGAGGAAGCCATTGAGTGGTTGCACCCTGCATGTGAGAGTTATTAGCTAATACATAGGTCTTCCTGAGCCACTTGATAGTTTTCATTAATATCTAGTTTATATCCATCTCTTATATTTCTTCTTACTTATTCTCCTTGAAGGATTTAGTTCCTAGATGTAAAAGTTCTGAAATTGAGCTCTATTGAAGCTTTAGATACGTGACATTTGACATGTTGTTGTAAAATTAATGAATAAACTTTATTATTCTCTTAAAAATGTGATAATTCTCTGAAATATGTTTTATTTCATGTTTAGAATCATTTGAGGCAGTTTTGGGCTCTCATTTCCAAGACTAGCTCTTTGTGCAATTTTTATTAGTTAGTTTTATAGTATGTGATGCCAGAAGTATTATATAAGACTAATTTCAAATATATCAGATGTTTCAGGTCATTAAAACCTCCATTAATCCCCTCCAATAACAAAAAGTAGAATTCAAAACTCTCTTCCACTATTTGGAAAGCTCTGTTACTTAACTAGATGATTTGTCCCGAAAGCTAGTTTTGCTAGTTTGATTCCCAAATCAATTATATTTTTTCCTTGAACCTAATGTTTTGAATTATGTTGATATCAGTTATCTATTATGAATATATTTGGGTTACCAAAATACTGGAATTAGAATTCATCATGGATGATGCTTGAATCCTAAATGATCCCAACACATTTTGCATAGGATTCTTGAGGTCAAGCATCACTTGAATTGTCTCAACTTGAATTATAAATTTGTGCCATATATGATATATATTTTCAGACCTGAAATTAATCTTGTAAATTCAACCCCTGAGTCTTGAATAATTGAGAAAATATTCCATTGAACAATAAGGTCAATTAAGTAAATTTATTGTTTATTTTTGCACATAGTTTTTGTCTTTGGTGAACTGAACATTAAAGATTATTTCTGCTTGAGTTAGTGTTCCTATTCAACCCTTAGATACATTAAAGTGGTATCAAATCATGGTCCTTTGAACCTGCTCTTGATATGCCTTGATGAGTCCCAAAAGAGACCCCAACCCATAGAACAGAAGTCCTCAAGAGCTTTTCATTGTTGAAGAAGAGGAAGTCAGTTCCATCAAAGGTTATATTCGAGGAGAGAAAGGAAGTATGGATGATATAGGAATAAGTAGAGAAGAGAAGGGTGATATGTTTGCACAATGCATGCTGAAATTTATGGATAATTTTACCCAAGTGCAAATAGAAACAAGAGACATTCTATCTAGATTGGTAGGAAAGAAAGAGGGGGAATCCAGCAGTAGTGGTTTCCATCAAGAGGAGAAGAGAATCATCAAGGAGCAAATATTTTCTAAGATTGGATCCCATAATAGACCACATGAATTCAAATATTTTCTGAGGCCTATTATTCCTAAGTTCCTCAAGCATAGGGTGGAGGAAATTGAAATGCAATTTGAAGGAGTCACACCTTTGGAGTGTCGACTTACAAAATACATAGACTTCAATGAAGAGTTCAAAAGACATTTGAAGTGCAGATATTATTAAGATTACCAGGATAAGGTCAAATTATGAGGAGGTAATATAATGCCTACTCAAACTTTTGAGTTTTAGAGAACCATAGGAAAAATATCCATTCCCTACTTTGATGGATATGCAAAATGCACTGCTAGCTCATGGGTGCAAAATCTAGGTACTTATTTTCAGGTGAATCCAATGATTGAAAGGGATTCCATTAAAATGGCCACTTTGCATTTGGAAGGAGATGCATGTGATTGGTGGTTTCATGGGTTAAGCACTTTGGGGAATGATATTGTAACTACCTTTGAGGAGTTTACTAGAGGGTTGGTGAATAGGTTTGACAGAAAGGATCCTTATATGTCATTCAAGGATCTTTCTCAATTGAAGTAGTTTGGAACTATGGATGCATACATTTCGGAATTTCAAAAGGTGGTTGTCATGGTTAATGATTTATCAGAAGCTCTCTTAGTTCTTTTGTTTACAAACGGACCAATAAAGCCACTTAAGGGTATGGTTAATTGTTAGGTATAACTCCCGATTGATTATCTATTCCAATGCAAAAGCCTATACTTATACAAATCTCCTGGCGGTTGGGTTTCACCTTCCGCTCAG